>CM033620.1:21696812-22228756 GCA_019453435.1 Rhinogobius similis
ATATGGAAAAGAAATAGACCTGCTTGGAGTTACGGATACTGAGAGACTGGCAAAATGTGTTTACTAAAGCAGATGGGAGGAAAAAATAGGATTAAAATAGAAAAAAATGAAAAAATTGAGCCTGTGGGAAGAAGCTACAGACGGAAGAAGCTCCACACACTATTGTGAGTATCGCCGAGTACAGAATGTTCTTAAAATAAAGGAAAAGAATCACATGGGTATATTGTGACTAACAGCAGTTTTGGCTAAAAGCTGTGACAAAGAAAATGTGTGTGGGAGTTGTTTCAAGGCTGGGAACAAATGGATTAGAATAGGTCAAGGTCATAGTCAAGTTTGTTTATGTACAATTACAAATAGAGAAAAAAAAACAATATGAAAACAGTGCAAAAAAGATAAAAGCAAAACAGCTCAACTTGTATTAAAGCCAGTGCAAAAATGTGAGTTTTTAGAGCGAGTTTAGACTTGAGGCTGATCTACTAATGAAGATTTGATTTTCCTTAAATGCGCAATTGAAAAAAAGTATTTTTTTTTACACAAAATCACATGTTTGGAGGGAGTCCGAAACCAGCAACCAAGGACTGGACAGACAAATAATAGACATTAGAAAAACAGAACAAATAATATTCAGACTTACTTTAAAAACTGACCAATTTGATAGATTTTGGAATGTGAGCCTTAATTTTTGTTACCCTTTTCTCTCTTTTTTCTTTCTTTCTTTCTTTCTTTCTTTCTTTCTTTCTTTCTTTCTTTCTTTCTTTCTTTCTTTCTTTCTTTCTTTCTTTCTTTCTTTCTTTCTTTCTTTCTTTCTTTCTTTCTTTCTTTCTCAAATTAACTGTCCAAAATTACACCAGATTTCAAACAAATGACAGACAGAAGAGAGCCAAGAGCCAAGACCGTTAAAATCAGAATTTAAGTTACCAAAGATTAAAATTTAGTATTTGCTCTTGCAGGCATTTTGACAGCAATGGCTTGAATTGAGTTTGTTTTTAGAAAAACTTGATCAAAGTATTATGACGTCACTGTCAGCTGTCGAGGTGTGTCCTCAGGTCAGTCTGATCCCGTGTGATGCTGACTTTGGTATTTGTCAGGCTTACGATTTTAAAAAAAAATAAAGTTATACTGTTTTCTGTTAAAATTCTTTATTATTTTAAGTTCTAAAGCATGAGATGTCAAAGTAAAGATACTCAAGAACAAAGGCCAATAACAGATACAAATGATGCATACTATTTGTCCTTTGAGTCGACAGATTAATCTGTGAATCAAACAAAGTAAACTCAGCCTCTGCTTCTTCATTCAGCAGTTTGTCAGCTTCTTCATTCAAGCACCACCTCAGCAAAGATTGTATTTCTTTCCGTTTTTTAAATTTTCACCATCTCCAGTGTCAAGGCCAGAATAGGACCATTGCCATTGTGATTAATCATTTAAAACAGTAAGTATTACATCTTCAGAATGAGAAAAAAGCCAGTAAATGTTACGCATAATAAAAAACTTTAACCCACAAATATCTTAAAAGGATATTTGTAGTTTTTCCAATAAAATCCCCTCTGTTTAGATTGTTCTCTCTGTGTCTGAGTTGGTTTCCTTTGTCATTCTACAATAAGCACAAGTACAAGTGCACAAGGGCCTTCTACGACATAAACTGTCATCGATTCAGACTTTATCCTCTAAACACTTGAAATAAAAGTGGGTTCCCATGACAATATGGGTTCAACACAATACACCGTCTGTCATTTCTGGTGGAAGGATGAGTTTCTAACGACTGACAAAACGTGTTGACCTCACTCTGGACGACATTGCTTTGACTTTACAGCCACTTGTCTGGACCTGTCAGCGTCATAAATACAGGTTTTTCCAAAGGACTCTGAAGAGGTCAAAGGTCAAGGTTCAGGCGAGGTCAAACAGATGGAAAACAGACACTGGAAGGTTTTGAAAGGATATTTTTTTGATTACCTTGTTTGGTTTTTTTTTGTTTGTTTTTTGTCAGTTTGTCATATTGGCTTTCATGTGGAAACTACACACTTGTCTGATCTGATCCTAAAGATTTATTATTCCACTGAATCCACTTCATCCATTGATTTCTCTGGAACATTGTAACTTCAAAGGCCATTTTCTCCAAATGTATTTTTCTGCCACAGAGACATAAGATCAGCTCCTGCACACACCAAACTTTACAATGTTGAACTGAACAAGATTTTGATGGAACATAAAGACAGACTTGTTGATTTCTAATTGCAAATTTGATTTATTAAAGTTTAAAAATGAGCCGAAATTTGAATTTTTTGCCAATTTTCAGTCAGATTTAGTTTACTCAAAAACTAAAAAATGAATCCCCTCTGTACATTTTGAAAGTACAAAATGAAACAAGAAATGTAAACCTGGTTCTGTCCATTTTTCAGACTTAAATTTCTCAAATATGTGACATTTTTGCCATTTTAACACATAAAATGCCTGTTTTTGATGTGAAAACATGACATGATGAAAAACTTGTAATGTAGTTTTTCTTTGTGTGAGTAAACCACAGGAGAAGTTGATATCTTTAAATTTAAGCCAATTTCCTGTTCCCCTGCAGAGTCTCACCTCAAATCAAACTGTGCAGAAACAAACAGTGAATCACAAATAATAGCCACAGCACTGGGATACAATTTCTGAGATTCAAGATTCAAACCCCTAAATAAGATCTGTTTGAATTGGTTAATCAGCAGTAATCAGACACACTCTTAGAACGATTATCTTTAAAAACATTTAAAGCACACGTTAAAATATTGTCTGAAACTGCAGCTTCTATGAACAAAACCAGTCTGTTGTGTCGTTAATCAAATATGCAAATGTGATTGGCAGAAGTAACAGCTTTCAGTCAGAAGAACAGACGATTATTATGTCGTTTACTCATGAATATTCAGTGTCTCATTTGCATATATGATGAGCGCCGTGAAAATTACACTGGGAGCCTCCACGTCGTGTGGGGTGTCTCTCACTCGAGGTCACGATGAAGGAGGCAGACAGGATACATTTTCACTCAGGTCACAGTTTGGCTCTTGTTGTGTTAATGTGTTTAAGCTCAGTGTTTATGTTTGGTCTGCCATAGAAAATATGCAATAAACCTGTGATGAATCAGATGATTTTTGAAAGACGGGTGTGAAATGACGCTTTAAGATGCTACTTATGTCTCCCTCAGACAGTTATTATGAACTATTAGAGCTGTTTGATTGAAATAATGTACTTTTTCTGTTCCGCCACCTGCTCGTCTCCATGGAGATGTTATTGTTTGCCTTAAATGTTCCACAGTAGGCGTGGGACTTATCGGTTATATGTGTTTTTATTCATGCTAAACCAATACCTTGTACATGTACTGAGTAGGATCACCTCTCAACAGATCTGACCTGTCACTTGGCGAGAGATAGTTAGAGAGTTGGATAGATAAATAGACAGAGATAGATTAATTAATCTGTTAATCAAAGCATCGATAGCATTTGGAATGAATGATTTCTTGTGGGCCAGTGGGACTTTGTAACACTTCCTGATGGTAACAGCGTGAAAGAGTTAACTTGTGTTTTTCCTCTAATAAGACAGATTTGAAATTCACTAACCTGAAGAACTTTCCCTGAAACAAGTGAGCTGAAGTGAAATTCACATCTGTCTTCTTGAAAGAAAAACACAAGTTAAAAGGAACATATTCTACTGCAATGTTCCATCATCAAAAACATACCTGGAGTTGCATTTACATTCATTCGCGCTATTTTGAGGAAAGCTGGTTAGAAAATCCTCTTCCCTCCGACCGTCAACAACACTCCCTGCTGAACTCCCTCAGTCCGTGACTATCTGTAGTTCATGTATGTTTCTTATCCGAGAAACTTGTGCTGTTTTAATGCTGCGTTCCATGCGAATGGGAAGTCGGTTATTTCCCATTTTGAGAACCTGTCATATAGACTTTAAAGTACTTATGAGCATGTTGGTTAAAGACTAAAAACAAGACAAAAATAAATAAAGTTTTCCTTTAATATTAAAAAGAAGACAGTATGAAGTTTCCAAATATATACATACAATGTGAAAGAGTTATGAAGCGAGTTAGAGCAGTCCTTCTAATTGGCCTGTTTGTGAAGAACAGCAGGGCTTTTCCAGAACGTTTTTTTGGTAAAACAGACTAACTCACATCCTGTTTCTAATTGACCATCTGGTCATCCCAGGGATTTAACACTCTCTCCTAATTCATCCAGTCACATGGCACCTATGAGCCCAGGTCATCTGCTCAGGGACAATATGTTCTTTAAGAAGAAGATGCCCACAGTCAGCACTTTTCAAGTTGCTTTGTGAACAATTTTCATGTTATCTTGTTCCTTGGTAGAAATGCATCTAGAATCACCTTGATGTTTGCTGCTGTACAAACACTCCTGTTAATTGTGATGTTTAATAATGTTCTCTCTTTTGTCTCTTACTGTTTAGAAGTGACATACGACATATCAACACTGGGTTGTTTGATAATGGTTTAAAAGTCAAGTTCTACTTTTATTTCCTACGACAAACTTGCCATGTTACACCATCTCTGATAAGAGAGGAAAGCACTTTGTAACAAATTAAGCATGGGTTTTCAAAGTTAAACTTTAATTTAACTCCGACCCCAGGGCTCCACCCCTGACGTAAACTGAGAGCAAAACCAGCCACACAACAGAAACCTGTTGCTTTTTGCTCTCTGCGCTTTTGCATCAAGTTAAGTGTTCTTTCTTCGTGTTTCTCTCGTGTCTTCTCGTTTTGTTCTAAGCATCCACTTTTTCTTAGTTTTTCTTAGTTTTCTTACTATTCTAGACGTGCCACGGGACGTGAGTCGGATTTTGCAACACGTGTCAGGAGAGAAAGATAAACATTTTTCTTGAGGATCCAAATTTAATATTTTAGCTAATACTTGTTTTAATTTTTAATTTCTCAGTAAAAGATTTGATTTTTGTTGTTTTTGTTCTTTGTTGTTATTCTAAATTCTCACTGAGTCGAATCTGTTACCGAATCTTGCGAGGTCGGTCATAAATACGGCTGAATCTTCATCCGCAGTTACCTTAGCAACCACACAGCCCACATTATTCCTCGGGACCCTGTGCCACCACTAAAGCTCCAGCCATCAACTGTCCGACCACCGCCGGACCCTGCTGCCACTGCAGGGAACAGACCCACGCACCAGACCCGGAGGCTTCACTGATCTGGTTAAACTGCTGATCCAAGTTTGGGACAGTCCCGAGAACGCTGAGCCTCCTCGCTCTACGGATCAGAACTTCCACAGAGATTGGATCAGCGTCAAAGTAAGGCCGATTACAGCCCTCAATCATGAGAGCAGAAAAGTGGTGTGCAGAGCTTAAACGAGTGGTTTGTCTCCTTTGAGGAATAATTACTGACAAAAGTTAAGTTAAGCAAAGTTAACTTCATGAATCTCAGGTTAGTGCGTCTGTCACGATGTTCACTTCCCTCCCTTTTGTTGTTGAGTTGAAAACCCTTGGTTAATTTAGCATTTATTGAAACCTGTTTAATCTTAATTAAAAGTTAATTGGGTGAAATTGATGCTGAATTAATGTCCATCCTGAATATTAAATTAACTTGTCGAAACTGTAACATGTCCCTGCAGAGCTTCCATAGATGGATCATCATGTATTTGTCTGTTTGAGTATTACAGTTTGAGATTTGCCCACTGCTGCTTCCCCACAAGCATTTATCGACACATGGACGCTGTGTCTAAAACAAAACACACTTTTATTTTTATTTGGGATTTTGTTCTATTCACATGTTATTTTATTTTGTTTACCAGATAAGAGTTTGTGGTTGCAGAGTTACCATTGTTGCTCCTGAAGATTAGAGCTTAGTCTAAATGAACTGCCTTATGTCACGTTGAATACAAAAACATCCCCCTTTAAAATAATCCACAGTAACCAAGACCAGTACAAACTGTGCTGCTATGACAACATCTATACTGTGCATTCACAATAAATATATTTAAACATCTGAATTGAAATGCGATTTGTCCCTGAGACAGAAGAATATGTAAGATTTTACAGCGATTCAGTGCTTTTTTTGTTTAATGCAGCTCTAAATTTTCCAACACTGCACACAGCATTTACTTTCCTCCACCCACTCCTCCTTTTGACCATTTAAGAGTTTGTAAAATACATTCTACACACCTGAATGGAAAAAGAGACGAGGGACACGAGGCAGTTTCAATGGAGAATTTGGGAATAGCTACATAATTAATGACATTTGAAAATATAGTTTATGCAAATGATAAAAATGTCAGTGATGCGAGTGATATCTGAGCAAGGCCAGGAAACATATTTTGTCACATAACAGACGATAATCACACACTTTGCATCGCTGGTGAGAGAGAAAGCTTGAATTTTTGGTTCTACTGGACAATGATTTTTAATAATTTACCGAAATGTTGACCACACAGTTTGTCATTGTTTGCAAAGTTTTATATCATCCATCTCCACAAATGATACTTTTTGTGAATCAGTATCTTGAGCAAACTCAAACAGGCAAAAATCAATTGAGTTGTATTTGCTCTAATGATGAGGGAACACCGTTATAACATGGTTAAAAACCCATTAAGGTTGACTTTGCACATTATGTCTCCTATAATTAGATCTGATATCAGTGCATTATTGAAAACAGAGCTAATGGTATTTCCATTTGGGTGAGTGAAGTGTGGATCCTGAGAAGAAGCAGACTCCCTGAATGTACAGCAAACCAAACCATGCACCAGTGGAACAGCTCCAGTCCTGACCGAGCCTCGTCCAAGAGCCAAGGTGATCCTGCCCCAGTGACACTGAAACACAGACCACAAACTATAAACTCTACCTTGCCTTACGTTATGTTACTTTTATTCAGTTCTTTTCTTTTGTTTGTTCCAAAGTCCTTAACCAAATTAATTGATTGTGAAATAATGTATTATCATCAAGCACCTTAGGAGGAAATGTTTAGGGCGTCCCTTGAGCATCATGCCGCGTGAGCAGAGCTGCATCCATGGAGCTGTGACATCCTCAAAGATGTCCTTCATCCTCTCATCTCTCGTTACTCTCATGCCCTCAGGAAAAAGGTATCTGAGCATCGGCGGTCAGATGCTGAACAGCTTTTTTTTTCACAAGTTTGACTTCTATAAACTCAACAGGCAAATGAACTCACAGAAGTCTGGCCTGGAGTGGAGATTGATAAGTGCAGCGCAAGTGTCATTTAGTGGTAATAATTAAATACTATTAACTATTTCTTAGTATTATCAAGCACTGTTTTTACTGATGAGGAACGGCATTTCATTAATTTGTGGGAAAGTTCAAAGCAGATAATTATGTCCTAAAAAGTACAGCTGTTTATTAATTGTGACATCAAAGCCTCTCAGAAAATTCTACTATGACTTTTCTGCACATTTCTCTCCATGACTAAAGCTGCAGGTGGCAAACGCCTGACTGAACACTCCTCAAAACACTTGAATCAGCCCATTCCCACATTAGACGAGCTGTGAAGCCAAAGACCTTCAGGGCTTATGTTGAAATCAACCTCATGACCTTGTTTCCTATGCCTCCTGTTCATTTTATCATGAAGTCTAAGTTAAGACGAGACACTGCAGCTCAAAAGGAAAAAAATGTACATTTCTAGATATCTATTTAAAATGTCTCCTGTAGTTCACTCACATAAATGTAAGAAACTGTAACAAGTTTTTCATCATGTGATGTTTTGTAAGGCTTTTTATGTGTAAAGATGACCAAAATTTCACATATTTAGAACATTAAAAGAGGCTGTTTTTTGGTTCATTTTGTACACTTACCTTATCTAACTGAAAATTGGCCTAAAAATTCTAATTTGCCTCAAGTAAAGCTTCATAGAGATGAAAAAATAAAGCTAGATGGGGTGAAATGCACCCGAAGATAAAGCGGTTTTCCGTGCAGAGACAGCAGACTTACCAACCACCACAGACTTACAAAGACATGGATAAGGTAAACATGTACTTTAAAGGACACACACTATGCTATACTGACTTTTTTGAGCTTTTAACCATGTTCTAATAATGTTCTATCATCAAAAACATACCTGGAGTTGCATTCAGCTGCATTCAAGCTGTTTTGGGGATTGTTGGTTTGAAAATCTTCTCCCCTCCGAGCGTCAAAAACACTTCCTGCTGAACTCCCTCCATCTCTGACGTTTTTTCCGATTATATACGTATCCGAGAATCTTCAAGTCCTGTTTTAAGTCCGTCCTTAAATCAGTCCCTGACTAAGCGTTTCTGCTGTTTGAACACCTTCACTGCTACTGCATCATTCTATGCCACTCACAGTCCCTTAAAGTGATAACATAACCAAATTGGGCGCCATCTACTGGCTGCATAAACTCAGTAAGTGTCAGGGCAAACTGCAGAGAAAGACAAAACATAAGATGGCAAAGGTATGCTTAAAGGCTGATAACAACACAACAAATGCATACTATTTTTCTTTTAAAACTTTAATAAATCAGGCTTCAAATTAGAATCAACAAATCCTCCCAAAACCTTGTTAGTCCAAGACTGTAATGTCTGGTGTGTGTACGTGCTAAAGTATCACCTACAGAAGAAAATGCATTGGGAGAAAATTGTCTTTGAAGTTACAATGTCCCAGAAAAATCTATGAATGAAGTGGATTCAATGAAAGAATAAACCATCTTTAGAAGCAGATTGGACAAATTTGTTGTTTACGCATGAAAGCCTGAAACAGACTAAAAAAAAACAAAAACTAGCTTTGCCTGAAGTGCCTGGCCTCAATCCAGTTACAGCTACAGCCTACAGTTTGCAGAGTGGACTAATGGCATCTCATAAATACATTTACTTTCACAATGAGGTCATCACAGACGTGTAAACCGATGCCAAAATAAACAATGGGAAAAGGAAAGCCATCATCATCGATCGAGCGTCTTCTGGTGCTGGTTTCTCTTGTGTCGTTGAATTCCTATTGATTTATTTGAAAAAGAAAATCCTCTGGGGCGTCGTCTTCTCTGCCCTCGTCTGCAAGGACACGCCTGCTGTGTCCCGCTCCCATAATCCTTCAGTCTCTGTAAGGGTTTGCTGTCGTCTGAACTGCACACAGGAGCCGAGGGGGAATACTTTTGAAGCTGCGAATCACTTTGAAAATCCTGGCAGACTAATATTAACAATTCATCTTAAAATGGAGAGGGATTTGTGCAGCTTTTCTCTTCTCGTGATTTGAAAATACCATCTAGAAATGCATTTAATCCTTCGAGAGACAACATTTCATATAGTTTTGTCTCTTACGTCTGTGCACATATGAGTACAGATTGGTTGTAGCAAAAGCAATAACGGTTCACTGCAAAAAAGGCCTATCAAAAAAACTCAAAATAAGACCTTTTTACCCTAATTTAAGTGAAATTATCTGCCACTGGAATAAGATTATTTTACTTATCAAGTTTACTTAAAACAAGTCAAATAATGTCAATTTGAAGTAGCCCTGTCAAGTGAAAAAATCTTAAAATTGGACTTTTAAGATTAATTTGCTTAATTCAAGTAAATTTAACTAAGTTAGATAATCCCTTTTTGCAGTGTTAGGAGTATTTCAATATAAAACAGTTTGCATTGGTTTAAAATGTTAGCAGATTTGCCGCAATAACATGTTTTAGTAAAGAATAAAGGTGGGTTTAAGTGACATTTACTCAGATATATTTACTTGGATGAGTAACTTTTGGAAAATGTGTAGTTTTCAGAGCTCATACTTTTACTTTTTCATGAATAGTGTGTTGTAAAGTGTATAACAGTGTCTTTCTTGAGTAAAAGTTTTGTTTACTCTTCCCTTTGTGGCAAACGCTTTGAATTGATGATACTAAATTATCTGAGTGTTCATGCACCGATCCTTCAGATATGATTGTGTTTGTCTCATTTTTGTGTCTGTTCTTTGAAAATACTAAACCCAAAACTAAATCTGACACAGGACTAAACAAGGACTGGAACTAGAGCAAACCAAGTCCACATCAAGATTAAAATGGACTCAATTGGACACCATTAAAGTGCGTATGACAGGTTTTTACGATTATGTAATTTTGACTTTCTTCAGTGCATTAATACCTGTTGTAAATATAGATAATAGTTTTGCACCAATCAGGTCGACGTTTGTGGAGAAAAGTTGAATAATATGTTGATAATTACAGGAAGTAAACAAACTGATGACATCACACTGGGGAGACAAAGGTTATGCATAATTAACACAAAATAAACTACTTTTTTGACCCTTTAAACATTAATTCAGCAAAAGTAAAGGTGTTCACATGGTTTTTCTCTTTGTCAAATGAACAAAATCTGTGACATTAGATGAGTTTTGGTCACTGTACAGTGTGGTTGCTATGGTGATTTCCTAGTGTGATGTCATACTTTACAACCAGGAAGTAAAATTTAAAACCTAAAAAATAGCTAAACTGGGGTAAAATTTGTAAAGATTTGAGTCGAAACTTGAATATATTTATCTTGACTGCATTTTAGTTCAATGTGTATTTCAACCTGTCATGGGCCCTTTAAGGTTTGTCCCTTCAATTATATGAACATCCATACTTTCACTCTAACAGGAGTAATGTCTCATACCATTAGTGCTTTGACTTGAGTAATATTCTGCTGAAGTCAGTCACACTGGATATGTTTAAAAGCACAGCAGAATTCTGATCATTGTCTGATGAGTAATCGTAGAAGAGGTTTCTATGACTGTAACACTCCTGGACGAATGACGGATTACATCGACTGAGGAGAGTAATCTGGTTTGTTTCTGTTCACATCTGTGTAGGTTTCTAGTCATTCCCAAAGTCAGGACACACACTCACGGCGAGGCGTCCTTCCAGCACTACGGCCCTCGTCTGTGGAACGGCCTGCCGGAGAACCTCAGGGCCGCAGAGAACGTTCAGGTTTTTAAGAGCAGGCTCAAGACCCACCTTTTTAGTTTAGCTTTTGACTAATATTTAATTTGTGTATTTGTTACATTTATTTATTGTGTTTACTTATTTTATATGTATTTATTTAAGTTTTACTCTAGTTCTATTTATTTATTAATTACTCATTTATTTATTTATTTATTTATTCTTTTATTTATTTTAGACTCCAGTGTTTCCTCTGAGGGGCCCTCTGTACTGGGAGCGGCGGTCGTCTGTGGTTGCTGGGCCCTGGCTCATGGGCCCCTGGTGGAGGTTTGGTGCTTGCCCCATCTCTCCTCGGGGCCCTGAGTCTGTGTCCTGTGGCTACGGACTCTCTGCTCCTGGTGCAGACGGCTCCTCTGATGGTGCTTCCTCAACTGGTGTATCCGCACTCAGCCTATTGTATCTTAGGGTATGTGTGTGTAAATACGTGTGTATGCACATAGATTGGTGTGTATCTGTATGTGTGGGTGTGTGTGTGTTGTGTGTGTGTGTGTGTGTGTGTTCAGGTGTGTATGCGACTGTGGGTGGGTTGCTTGGCTCGTGGGAGGCGGTGGGGTGGGAAATGGTCATGTGTGGGAATGTTTTTAATATACACTGTAAAGCACTTTGTGCTACATGCTATGTATGAAAAGTGCTTTATAAATAAAGTTTGATTTGATTTGATTTAGGTTTGAACAAGGAAAATGGTGCTAAATAATGAGGCAAAGACACAAATGAAAGAGAAATTGTTAAAGATTGACAAAGTTGTTTAAAAATTGATTATACTTTGTCTTTCAAATACAACAATTACTGTAAAAATCAACTGATGATCTGACACACGATTGTTGATGATCAGATTTCTCTCGTGCATGAAACACATCCTAAAAATCCCATGTAATTATCTGATTATATGGATCTTATCTGTACAAAACATTTAATTGTGCATACATAATTGTGCGGATTAGACACAAAATAAATGAAAATATACGTCTGTCACAATCATCTCACATGTTTCGCAAAACTGTTGATTTAACCATCAGAAAAGCTGATCGAAGGCTAAAATAGTTGGCTGTAAATGTGCCCAGTGCGGTGTATTTGGGGCTCGTGTTTACCTCGTCCAAGTCCAGTCGTCCTGATGAAAATAAGAGCTGATTACAGACTCGAACGCCAGAGAAGAGAAGTGCCAATAAAGTGTAAAGCTGAGGGTCTACCTACGCAGCCGTGACTCGTGACACGGGTCCAGGAGGAGATGGAAGTCACTGTGGAGGCGAGAGTGAGTGAGTGAGTGTGTACGTGTGTGTGTACGTGAGTGAGTGTGTGAGTGTGTGTGTGTGTGTGTGTGTGTACGTGAGTGTGTAATCTGCATATTTATTAGTCTGGTGCTTTTAACGCGGCATGCTTTCACTTCTTGTCTTGTTCATGTCTGGAGCGTTGATTTAACATACATCGTCTTCATACATCGTCTCACAATGTTCTCTTGTCATTATGTCTTATTAATCACGTTTGTGAACCCGAGATGTTACACGACTTCACAAGACGTTTGCATTTATTTAATCCCAGTGGCTATAAGAGCAGAGTTTAGGCCTCAATATGAGTTTAAGAGCTGCAACTCCACACTGGTTTATTTGAATCAATGTCATCCACACCATAATTATTATTATTAAGACACTGTAAGCAAACTTGAGCAAGCTGAAGGTTGAACTGTAACAGAACAGCTAATGAGGAAGAATGTAATTAAGACAAGATGAATATTCTTAACTTAATAAGCAAGTACATGTCATTTTAGCTGAGAAAAGTTTGGTTTAAGAAATTGTAAAAATCTAGTAACTCTGCAATGTTCTCTACAAGAAGCACACATTATAGTTTACTTTAAAATGTCTAAAAATTTGAAACAAAAGTAAATTGGTGTCTATAAGCAATTTGAATTAATCGTAATACATTATAAGTCAGACTAAAATAACCTTAATCATAAAAACAAAAAAACATAGTACATACAGTTTAATTGTGTTGAATAAATGTAAAATAAATGGAAAGGTTACCCTATTTAATTATATTATTTTATCACTTTTTTACCCATATGGTTCATTTTTGTTGAGTCAATTTAATTTATTTCATGTAGAGCTGGATACTTGCAAACTTTGTGATTCTTATTCGAATGGAATAAATGAAGATGAGCTCCAGGTGGTCATCTTAAATAAAGTCGAAACACCATTCAAATAAAAAGCACACATTTTGCAGGTAAAGCAGTGTGCGGGAAATCATTTCCCGTTTATTAATTTGGCGTTGCTCCCTCTCCTCCAACGCACCCCTCAAAAAACCTGATGAGCAGAGCTTTTCATTCTGATTTCATGCATAGCCCAAAATCAAAACAATTGCCTCACGTGGCTTCACTAAACTGTTGGGCTGAACAGCTGAAATGATCCAAAGCTAAATTAGATTTTATAATGATCTATTTAAAATGTTACACTCATTTAGCTTTAAAGTCTACATGAGGTTCTCATGTTTTTCTAATTCTGACTTAGTTTAGTGGGAGGGCACCTGTGGTAAATATTTATCATAGTTTTACATGCAAAGCTACAATTTGTGAAGACATTTCACAAAAAAAAAAAGTAATCAAAAGCATCGTACAGTTGGAAATAAAGAGACACTTAACACTCAACTGAAACATCTGTTTGACAGTTTAAACAGTCATTCAACAAAATAAAGCTATTGTTTGTTAAATCATAACTATTGTGTACTTTATTTGGATTTTGGTCTTGTTTTCAAAATGGTTGCTAGGTTACAGTTGTCAGATTTTCTGCTCATGTCCAACCAGGGAGTGACATTATAAACATTAAGAAAAATGTCAAACTGAGGACAAACAGGCAAAATGTTAAATATAACCTGTCATATACATGGAAAAGGTGACATAGTTAAACAATAATATAAAACACCATTTGATTTTTAAGTGTAGCGAATAATGGATTGCAAATATTTAACTTCTTTCAAATGATCCTGTAGAATATTATATAATTGTTCTCAAATAAAACACAAGGTTGATGTGCACGGACTCGAGGCAGATCAGGATATTGACTTGGAAACTCATATCCGGTTTTATTGTTCAAATCTGGCAGAACAAGGTACAGCACAGTACAAACAGCACGCCCGGCCGTCAGGGATATACATACAGTACACGGGCCAATGGAAAAACAAACATGTTAGAGACGCACACGCAACGCACACAACGCACACAGGTCCGAGTCGTTCTGAGAAACCTCCGGAGAGTCGCTGATCAAACAAACCATTAGTCAACATTCGCACCGACACGACAAAACAGCAAAAAGTGTGTATTAAAGGGGATTTGGTGGAGATTAAGGATCCGGTGACATTATAGAAAGATCAAAATGTAAAATAATCAAAGTGTCCACCTTAAGACAGAATTATTCGCTTTGATTTGACGAGTCTTTTATCACAAGTGGTTTTTGCCAAAATGTGGGAGTGCTTTTCACTTTCGCACCTGTTAATGCTGTTAAAGTCTCATATGACTGAAGTCTGTGGCCACAAACGGCACATATTTTAGTGTTTCTATTTTTCTATAGCACAAGCAGGTAACGGAAATAAGGTCATTTCTGTCTTAAGATGGATTTCTAACAAACTTGTTTTTCATTTTCAGATAAAGGTTGAGCACAATGTAAACTGAAACAGAAGGTAATGGTTTGCAAATCCAAAAATTAAACCATTTAGAATAATTAAAATTGTATATGGAAAAAAAAAAACAGCTTTTGAATTTAATAAAGGTTATGCAGACAGTCTTTTATTGTAAACATCCTCTGAGTGGCAGAACAACTGATAGTGTGTTTCTTTGCTTGTTAATGACAGTTGGAGATAAAGGACACTTCAAATGCAGCACAATAATCAATTTCCTCAACATTTGGACTCAGAAAAAAACGTTATTTAAGGAGAGAAAAGTAATTAACCCAACGGTGTGTGATCCCAAAGTCTGAATCAGTAATAAATGTGAGCGTCGCTGCAGTGTTCCTGTTGTTTATCTGGTATTTTTCAACTGTTGACTTGATTTTCTTTTTTTAGATCTCAGATACAAACCAAATAGTTAGCAGATTTGTTGACTTTTATATTTGTTATCAGACTTTAGCAGCTTTTTAACATTTTAGTTTAGTTTTATGGAACAAAATGTCATTAATCACCATTGAGTCTCATGCTTTTTGCCACTCGCTGCTAAAATTCAGAATGATGTGTTGTCACCTTCATAACTTCTATAAGGGTAATGCATCTTAAAAAGCTTGGGAAGAGACAAAAGGTGTCACTAAAACACTAATTAAATGTTATTCAATTCAAAATATATAAATAAATTCTGCCAAATGAACAAATTAGTAGCTTTTTGTTGCCTCGTCTAAACAATTGTGTTACAGTAATCAAAACACAACAGTAAAGTGACGTTTTGATTTGCAAACCATTGTGTTCTGTTTGTTTCTACATTTCACTGTGTTCCAACTTTTGCAAAAAAAAAAAACAACAATTATTTGACACTTTGGCAATTATGACATGATTTTAGCATCACACGCAAAGCTCCGTTTACAAACAGACATGACTTGAACGTCCTCATCTGAAGCACTTTTCGGAAAGCAACAAAATCATCTATTTTTCAGTGACTTTTGAGTGAAGGCCACTTTGAGCGAAGGTGATTCAACAGCATCTAGAATTACCTGCTTTGAAAAAACTGAAATAAAAGGAGAGTTATAAAATCAAAACATAATTGTGCTTTTTTTTCCCTCTCTAAATGAAAAAACCTTCACATTAGTTATCGGTAAAATCCTTTGCGAGTAAAAACATACTTAAACGAGTCGGCTTTCTACTTTCTTCAGTGGATTTAAAGCGTCGGCATCACACTTAGCAGCGTGCAGAGGCCAAATGCGTAATGGGAGGAGGACAAGCTAGATGGAAGACCCTGAAAATGAAGCACTCAAGGCTATTGTCTTGGATTAACCTCGGCCACATTAGCGTCCCCAGATGAATAACTGTCTGCGTCCACTGCATGTAAAACACTCTCGCCGTCGACAATACTGAGATCCTGTGGCATTGGAATCAACTCAGTGGAAAGAAAATAGTTGATTTAATTCAGCCCAAGTTCATCCATGGTGCATTAGCCGTCGTCAGTGGTGGAAAGTAACGAAGTACGAAAGTAACAGAGCTGTGCTTAAGTGACAAAGTACAGCCAAATTCTCTGCTAAAGGGTGAAGATCGTTTTCTTATTTTAAACTAAATTATGGCATGGTCTGTCAGAAAGACCTTCAAACCATCGAAATATTCAGCATTACATAAGCAATAAAAATAGACATAAAAATGATAAATTCAAGTCATTTTAAGCTTGGCAATATATACATTTTTGTTGTGTCCGTTCTTATCTGAAGCACATTTTACAGTGGATACTTTTTACTTTTACTTCACAGCATTTGAGAGCTGTATCTGCATCTGTACTTTCTACTCCACTACATTTTTAACTGGATTGAAACGTAATCTTCTTGTAATCTTAGATCTGCTGAAACCTACCGCGTGATCTTGCAAACATTTTAAGAGTTCCAAGTCTCAGCTTTGAACAAACAATGCCTAAAATAAATGACGCCTAAATTGATCTCAAAATTAAAGTACATTATTTAGGTGTGCTTTAATATTTTTACTTAAGTAGATTTTTAATGTGATACTTGTAGTTTAACTTGAGTATCTGTAGCTTTACTTTTACTTAAGTAACAAAAGGGAGTACTTCTTCCACCACTGACTATTGGGAAGAATTATTTAGCACTGAAAGTAACACTTGCTGGGATTTGGCGACATGGAGGGACCGTCTTGGCAGCTCTTAGTGTTTTTAGTGAGGAATCGCCTGCTAATTTAGTGTTTTCTGCCTCCTTAACTTTAAGGGAAAGTATGTGATATTTTAGTACAGAAATAGTCGTGAAAAATGACTCTTTGTCATGATTGTCAGGATTAATGTTGCTGTAGAGGAAAAGCAAAATTACAAGCAATGTCTAAAATCATCTATTGTAAGCTTAGGTAAAGATTAAAAAAACAAATTGTTGTAGTTATTTAACAAAAATAAGCCAGTTTAGGCCCACTCAAATGAATCACAGTCATATTTGCTATTCTTTTCAATTCTTCTCCAGAAAATAAACCACACACGTATCTTGAAAACATATTAAGAAAGTCTTAGAAAGTTTAAACAGCTGTAGTTTCTTTTCTAAAAGGGCAGTTTGTGAGAGGCAGGTCACAGTGAACCCTTAGTGGGAGTCTATATTTAGGAGTGCTTTGTGAGTCGCACGAACAAAAGTGCACCAGGGCTGAGGGAAACATCTTATTGTCAGATGTTAGTGTCACCTAGCATCGATTTCAAGCTACACTGCGTTTACCAGCGCTGTTCAGAGCTAGTAGCGTCAGAGTTTAGCCATTGGGATGTGGCTATAGCTAGGTTAAGCCACACCGAGCGCACGGAGCTGGTCCAGACCGACGTCCAGGGCTTCTCTGCCTCGTCTACAGCTCGTGACGTCTCTGTGCGGCTCCTCTGTCTCTGTCCCTCGCTCCGGCGGCGTCACTTCCTGTGGTCGGAGGTAGAGTTGGCTGTAGTGTCCGTTTTTGTCTCCTCGCCGTTTCCCGGAGGCTGTGTCGCTGTGGCGTTAGGTCCGCCCCCGTTCTGAAGCGTTTCCTGTTTGTACTGTTGCAACGCCCGATTGATGGCATCCTCGACCAGCCGCTTGCTGACCCTCAGAAGCTCCGCCTCGTCTGGCTCGGACCGACGCCCGCCTGGAAAACACAACGCAACAAATGTAAAAGCAGCCCGTGCACAATGAACACAGCACCTCAGCAAACAATAGGTGTAGAATAAAATGGTGGGAGATATGGTTTAAAGCTGCGGTTTCTGACTTTTCTTTTTGTCAACCAGGAAGTAAGAGTTGAAAACAATGATCTGATTGGCTGTGCTTGAGTGGTCCACCTAGGACTCTGCAATTAATCATATATATAATCGTAATTTCAGTTGTAACTGTATAAATTACAAAATGTTGTAATTGAAAATAGTTAATTTGCAGAATTATAAGTGCACTCCTTTTGCAGTTCAAAACCTGGAGCAAAGTCACTTTTCTAAAACATTCTTAATACATTATATTTGATGCTTGCTTTACAGAATAATTTTTGCAATAATAGAGCAGCTCTATGTCCACCCCATGCTTCACATCGCGGTCAAAATTTGCACTTCTAAAACTGTGTATGTGCGTGAAAACGATCATCAGATTAGATTTAAACATACTTCCTCGTTTTGCAGCGTGAAAATCAGATACCCCAGCTTTAACATGAGAGAAAACGTCAAATGTAATGCTGCAATAACAAAAGTGCCCACTAATAAAATAAGAGAAAAGAAGAGTAGATCCTACCTGATCGTAACAAATTTCTCATTTACAGGATTCATAATTTACTTTAAAGGGAAATATTATGCAAAATCAACTTTAATGAGCTGTTTTTGTTTTTACAACAGTGTTTCTACGTCATTATTTTACTCAAAGTTGTATTTTAATTGATTCATACATGATGATACCTGATTTCATCTACCCCCTATCCCCGCCCACATGTGCATATACGATTATTTAAAAAATGAAGACTGTGATCGATACATATATAGGTTCTAAGATGTCATGTAGCCACTGAAGACAAAAACATGTCAATGCATTCGTTGCTTGTTACTTCTCGTCACCATGAAGAGGCGGGGCTTATCAGTTCTGCCGTTTTAAACAGGAAGTCCATGGACGTGTTTCTATTGTCAAGCTGTTTTAGATCAATTTTACGGTTTACAATAAACAATGTAAATCGATTATCTTTGTGTTATAGTTCAATACTAATTACCCGAAAAAAGCACAATATTTCTAATTTAACCAGCATGATTGAACGACAGTGGTAAAACTTGCAAACAACGTTAACCTTTGTGCTTCTACTTGGTCTATGTACCTTTAGTCATGTCTTAGTCGACCAACATTTCTATTAGTCGGCTAAATATTTTATTTAGATTTAAAAGGATTTATCTGACAAAAACAGCAAAAACAAGATTTGGGGTGAGTTAAATAGATGGTTTCCTTCAAAAATTTTGCTTTTGCGTGAACTCCTCTGCACTTATGTACTTTTGAGTGCACTTTGCTTCAGATACATGGAAATACTTCATAGTTTTGATATATTTTTGCCCCCCCCCCCCCTTTTACTCGATTAATCGGTCGACAGGACAGGTCTTTAGTCGACCACGGCCCTAGCTTCTTCGTACACATTTACAATTAATTTCGCGCCTGGTGTGGAGACGCAGTTCCTCAGACAACGCTCTTCCGACACTACGTCTGGTTGTGTTTCGCTCTGCTGAAGACAAAATGGCAGACATCAAACAGAAAGGATAGAAAAGGCATAAAGATGTACGATGCGGGTGCTTAATAATTCAGGCTGAAACATGGGAGGCAGGAGCACGTCAGGCAGTGAAATGTGCAGCGCTGTGATGTGATGGAGAATCATCCAAGCATTCTGTGTCTGCGTGTGTGTGTGTGTGTGTGTGTGTGTGTGTGCGTGTGTGTGTGTGAGTGTGAGTGTGCGTGTGTGTGCGTGTGCGCAGGAGGTGACGACTGCACACAAGAGGCGCACTGCAGTCACCTTAGTGTTTGATCAGGCCATGAATTAAAAACCCATTGCTCATCTCACTCTCCACGGCAACCGAGAACAAACACATTTAGGTTGGTTTCAACTTGGTCAACTAGCAATCGCATAATCGTTAACTATGGTTCCAAAACTCGGTTCCAAAACACGCCATGAAAAGTAAAGAAGAAAATAAGTTTTATGACTCAAATTGAGCTGCAATTGCATGAAAATTATGTGAAAAATATGTGTAAATGTAGTGTATTTGATGAACACAGTCTTTTGTCCATAAATGTAACCCACCAGGTTCTCAAACAGCTTCAATTCAGCTTCATCTCGGTCAAATTCATAATTCAAATTCATAACTTAAATGTTCTAAACAACTTACAAACAAAAATTGCTAGACTAATCGATGGACAAAAATGAATGATAGTTGCAGCCTTAAAATGAACATAACCCAATAATAATTAAGATCAGAATTAGATTTGTGTAACCAGACTAACAGGAAAAAAATCTAATCAAATGTGTCATTCTGTAGTTCAAGATTCAAGAGGATGAAAACAATTGAAAACACTAAAACGACACTAAAATAAACTAGTGTTACACGAAAACTACACCACAATACTGTTTTATGATCAATATATTATTTCAGAAAATGTCACAATGAACGATAATATTGAAACCACTTAATGCCACTGACACAATAATATAAAACAATCAAAATAAATCTTATCAAAAAATAAATTGTGAGCTGTAATACATAAAAAGCAAAATTACTTTGTTAGAATCATTTACAAGTTGCATATGTTACTTTTTCAACCCTCTACGACTACAACAGAAATGTAAATATATTACTGTATTGTTGGTGGTGATAATTGAACCAAAAATATTGTTCCATCTTTGATCTTTTATTTAACGACAAAGTAGATTTTTTTGAATTATCGTACCTGACAATATAGTATAACAGATTTATTAACTACCCCTGTTATGAGGTACTGTTTGGAACCACTAAGTTAAACCACGTCTCAAAATCACCAAATTAGACATTTCAGAATCTTTTTCAGATATTTTACATCTTCCAATCTCAATCCCACACTCACTTCTGAAGCACATGGATTCACGATGTGCAGATTGCTCGCACAGCGGTCTGACAGTCGGCACACGCTGTCAACATAGTAACTCTTTATCTGAGTTTTGTCCTGCAGGTGTTGTGGCTGGTCATACATGGCAGTGGAATACATTAAAAACAATGAGGAACTCCGCGGGACACGTCACCACCGACAGCTACTGTTGACGCTGCACCCGGAGGATTCGGGTCGTTGTTTATGCCAATTATTCAGCAGGACGTGTCAGAGCTGCCAGAGGTCCGACAGGCCAGTCCTCCGCTCTGATACGGTCACTGTGGCCTTGTGTATTGTAACACATCAGCCAATACATTATGACCACTGACAACTGAATAACACAAACTCGTTATAATGCCTCCTGGTGGGTGTGTGACATAGACAGGAAAAATGATGGCAGTGTGTATAAAATAATATCAGTGTCTTCGATTAATAATGTGCTTCCCAATGAATGTCCATTCAAATGTCCATTCAAATATGGATTTAACTAAATAAATGACCATTTTGGGGTGTCCTAACCAACTTCTGTACAAAAAAGAAGATAAACCACCACCAGATAGTGGCGCGGACATAATTCACCACAACATAAACCAGTTTTTTAACAAAAAGTTCTGATGTGGTGATATTTTAGTAGGTGGTGTTCCGTAGTAACTTTTCAACCAAAAGACTGTGACTCCAGAAAGGCTGAAAAACACTGCACTTCACCACTAGACGAGCTTCTCTAAGTGCCAGAGTAAACCACTCTTCATTCACTGCACGCTCTGTGGGGGAAAGTATAGTTCTGTAGCCACCACTGGCTCTTGTTTTGCTTGTTTTTGTATTTGTTCATTACATTTACCAAGTAATAACTTGAACCTCGAGTTTCAAAAGTTCACTTATTACTGTAAGATTTGTGGCTGTTTGTCTGTTGTTACTCACTATATTTTTGGTGCATTATTGTCCAGAATGACATAATTTAAGAAATGTGTACGAGGTTGTTTGCATGTAGTTTACATTCACCTCATTCTGAAAGTTTCCACGGCCACCACAATGAATTATGCCCCTCCTTCTGCTTGTATTTTACATAGAGCTCTCAACAGCAAATCATTTTTACAGTGACTGCGACAAAGTTTTCAAGCTGCCCGGAGAAGTCAGTCTATCTTATTTTAGCAACAAATCCTTTCCACTCCACTTAAGTGATCGGAGAAAAATAATGAAAGTGCAAACCTGTAGCAGGAAGAGACAAAAGTGGGCAGGGCGGAGTAAGATGAATAGCAATTATTGTAAAAGGCCACTGATATTACACAAACAAAAGAATGTGGGTGAGTTTGTGAAGGGTTAAAGCTGTGATTGCTATGTGACAAAATCAGAGCAGGGGTTTCCTCTCAGTCAATGTCTGTTAAAACTGCCCCACGGTAAGAAAGAACACACATCCCTGCTGCGCCTGCTGCTGCCACAGAGATCAGACTTGATTAGCTGTGGCCTGCCTGTCAGTTTGACGGACTCGCACCTTTGACTCTCTTTGATAAGGTATTTTCTCCCTCAGGATGGCGGCTCGCTGAATGTGGAAGCTAAACGTCCTTCCTGGTTAACTGTGAGCTCTCCTTTAAATCCTCAAGGTGTGCATGACTTTATGAGGCATGTTTTTCAGAGCAGTGGTCAGTCTGAAGGCCGTCTTTGTTACGATACGACGGCTCATAATAAATGCAACTCTGACTCTGTTATTCAACAAGGGCCCTGCAGTTTATCCATCGATTCATTATGGATTATTCTGTATGTCAGGCTCCAGTGCAATCCATGTATCAAGTTATTAACGTCAGTGAAAAAAAAATCAATTCAAACAATCAATAGAGACAAAAAAACTAGTGTGTTGAAAATATAATTATACAGAGAGTAGGGATGTCAAGATTAAATCGATAATCATGATTATTCAGGTCACAATATAATCGTGAAAACTAAAAATGAATAAGCATGACTATTTTAGAAGCAAAATTAAGTATTTTTAATTCCATCAATAGATAGAAAATACAGCTAAATGTAAAGTACTTTTCTTCTCTTTTGTCACACATTTTGTCATTCATGAAGCTCGGCACAAACTTGAGGAATAGTAACATGTTAAACAACAGGAATTAAAGATTTCACTGTTGTTTGGTCACAATCTCAGTAATCGTGAATAATTGTTAAATTGTGAAGTTTTTTCTCACAATAATCGTGACACTAACATTTTATATCATGACATCTGTATTGGGAAGCAATATAAAGACACTAAACACACAACAAATTAAGGTCAAATTAAGTCAAAGTATTTATGGCATTTCAGTTATTTTGAGCAAGTGGCACAGAAAACAAACTAATCCAAGGTCACAAATCTATGATGAGGAGGTTAAGTATGCTGCAGACTCGCAGCTTAGTTTAGCTTTAGTTTTATATTTGTCAGGGTCCACCACATCTTATAAAAGAGAAGAAGATGCTTTGCTATAGATTTAACAAAGAACTACTTTCCATCTGCTGTCCTTCAGCTTAATCTTTAAATCCTATATTTACGCTTTAAGAGACACTTATTGAGTTGAATAACCTTATTCGGGAAGTTGCTGTGGGCGCTGCCATCTTTTTTTCCGTTGTATTAGTTTACATGGGGCAGGGGAAGGGCAACAGCACATTCTACATGAACTACAAAGCTGTTTTCAGGCCGCCCTGGAAAGCGGTGCTTTGCTGAATTGTTGTTGCATTTGTTTACACAAATCCATCTACAATAATATTTTAGCGGCAAGACTTTTCTCTCGTTTGCCATTTGCATGAACGGGGTTCTCGTCAAACGTTTACTACAAAAGTGCAGATCTGTGACAAAAAGAGGCAAAAGTGGGTGGGGCGGAATAAGGTGAATAATATTTATTAATTTTAGACTGGCTTAACCAAAACGCCATAGTGATAGAATTGGACAGGAAGAACTGACGCCAACACTGAGCTAGCACTGAGCTAAGATTGAGCTAGCACTGAGCTAAGACTGATCTAGTACTGAACTAAGACTGAATTAACTCTGAGCTAACACTGAGCTAGCACTGAGCTAAGACTGATCTAGTACTGAACTAAGACTGAATTAACTCTGAGCTAGCACTGAGCTAAGACTGACCTAGCACTGAACTAAGACTGAACTATCTCTGAGCTAACACTGAGCTAGCACTGAGGTAAGACTCAACTAACTCTGAGCTAACACTGAGCTAGCACTGAGCTAAGACTGAACTAACACTGAGCTAAGACTGAGCTAACGCTGAGCTAGCACTGAGCTAAGACTAAGCTAAGACTGAGATAGCACTGAGCTAAGATTGAACTAAAACTGAGCAAAGACTGAGCTAAGACTGAGCTAGAACTGAGCTAACACTGAACTAGCACTGAGCTAGCACTGAACTAAGACTGAGCTAGCACTGAGCAAATACTGAGCTAACACTGAGCTAGCACTGAGCTGGCCAGATGCTGTTAACCGGGCTGATCAAATAATTTTGGATAATCACATGAGATGAGAGAACAAAGATTTAAAATAACAGAGACTTAAAAGCTCTTTGAAATGGATAACATCAGAGTTGTGCTTTTGCAGAAAGAGCTATTGATCAAAGTGAAATTGTGGAAAGGAACAGCGGGTGCGGAGGATAAATGAAGGGTCTTGTACATTACATTGTGAATCAATGTTATTGTGTAGCGTTTCAGTTTGCAAAATCACTGCAATCGATCACGCCACATAAAGATTAGGTTTCATCATCCGTAATGTGATAGATAGGAGGGATTATACAGGGAACGGTTCCATCTATAATCAGACATTGATTCAGTGAAATGAATCATCGCAGCTCTGATTATAGGCACACGGACACACTGAATGCACATACTTGAGCGTTTGGAATGGAGCGGTCGCTGAGCCAAATCTGCAACACAAGAAATCAAAAACAAAAATACTTCAACACGATTCAATGGACAAATAAATAAATAATGGTGGACACATGGAAGAAATAACAACTCTGATACAGAAAAGTACATTTTGTAATGCTATAATTTTGTCATGGAAAAAGTACTCAATTCTGTGTAAAAAAAAAGTCACATACAAAATTCTACTGAAGTTTTGAAGTAGCCCTTTAAAAATTAGAACTAATAAGTCAATTGTAGTGATTTATATAAAGATTTGTGTAGGGCTGAAATCCTTTAGTTGTTTAGTTGATTAATCGGTCGATGGTGTCTTGGTCAACCAATATCTTCATTAGTCAAATAGTAATTTTGATTTAGAATAAAAGGATTTATATAGCAAAACCAGCAAATTGAGATATGGAGTGAGTTGGCTGAAGATTTTTTGGAGTACTTTTTGGCATAAATAGTTGTTTTTGCATCAACTTCTGCGATCTTTTGAGTGCAGTTTGGGTCATACACACAGATATACTTTATAGTTTTGAAGCATTTTTGCCACACCCTCTTTTAGTCGACTGGACACTGAGAATTTTTTTTGTCGACTACAGCCCTGGATTTGTGCTGATTTTTGGTCAGCAGCAACAGCTTAATCTCATTTGTCATGTCAGTATTTATTTATGTTTTATTTTTCTCAAAGTCGGGACTTGAACTCAAACCTTTGTGCAGGATATTGAAATGAATATGAATGTGCTAAAAATAACCTCTCGAACCATTCGGAAAGTATTTTTTACTTTGCAATCCAGTTCAAAAATGTAGTGGAGTAGAAAGTACAGACACCTACTCTCAACTAAAGTAAAAGTTAATATTATCCAGTGAAAAATGTGCAAAAGTAATGTCCAGATACTTTTTACTTAAGATTACTTTTGTACTTTTTTACTTTCCTCCACTCTCTGTTACACAATGTCCCAGTTTTGTTCAATTTGGGTTGCAGAACTTCTCGTACCAAGCAGCAAATGCACAAGCTCCTCTTTGTCTATTTGCATTCTGAAGGTGCACAGCTGTGATTGGAAAGATAGTGTTCGGACCCCTGGCGCTGCATGAAAAACAAAAAGTTCAAAATGTTATTCGAGGTTTTGGAATTTCACAGCGCAGTGCAGGTGCAGAGGGATTTATAACACCAAAAGGATCCATTTTCCCAGGCTGTAAATCAATCGCATACGGAATCTGAAAAGCTGGTAAATATTAACCAACATTAACTCATTCCTGGTTGTCCTTTGCAGAGGTTTGTTTTCAAAGTACGTGTGGGGAAGTTTGGGGATGTTTTATCTCAAATTAAATCTTGTTCTGGACAAAATGGAGGCTTTTATGTGTCAAGCCACATCGGATAAGACGTGACTCAACACAGCCAAGAAGTCACAAGGATATCTCCACTGATCTCTTCTCCGCTGAAGCTCGGAACTGCAACGTTAAGATCTACGGTCTCGGATAAATCTAACAAGAGAGGCTATTTTAACAGTCCACAAATGATAAACAAGTTACGTTCATGTGATGTCTCTCCGTTCCAAAAAGTAAATAGTTTAGAACCGAAATAGAAGAGATTAAAGATTTGTTTTCAGACAATTCTGCCAAAGATTGTTTTTGAATGAATGGACAATTGGGTTTTAAATTTATCAAAAAAGTATCTGCATTTAATGACAAATGCATAGACAGAGCTACAATTTTAATGTAGTAAATTTGTTTGAATTAATTGACAAACAAGTAATAATCCAGTTCAACATTTGTAGATTTCCTGTTTGGAGATTTCTTTATAAACAGTGTTGACAGCGAACTTACGAACTTTCATTTGTTGTGCTGTTCTAAAATCAGAATACATTGCTTCAGAATGTACTGAATTAGTGAGAAAAATAGAAAACGCAGCTCTTATTAGTGAGTCTGTGTCATTAATTCTTGCAGTAATTTGTGATAACAGTTTGCTTATGTTATGAATAAATGCAAAACAAACCCAAAAAGCTGTTTTACTATTGTGTTTTTATACGATCACATAATGCAACTCAGTGTTAAAGTATTCTAAGTAATCAGAAGGATACAATACTCTGATAAGCCCAAGTACGAAATATGTTACAAAATACAACTTTTTACGTTTAGTATTCTTTGCAACACTGGTCAATGAATAGTAATGGACTTGCCCTCCATAATTTATTACATCGTCAAATTCAAGAATGTGAACGTCAACTTGTTCGAGCAACAACCTGTTATTAACTTGACAGAGGGAACATAGAAGTTTTTCATACCGACCTTAATTTCATATTAACAGGAATTGTAACTACAAAGAATGCATTTTGAAACGTAATAAAAATGACCACAACAAGGTCCAGCACATACTCGCCCGTCCCCTCAATCTCACACATAAGACATTTTTGTCCCACTCTGACCTCTGCAGCGTTACATCCCTCCGTTTCTAAGCCTTGGTCATTACTTTACCTCACCTGCTTTGTCCGTCTTCACACACAGATCTGCTGGAGTTGTCATGGTGACGGGATGAGAACCAGACACTTCAACTTTTAACAAAAATAGGAGAGAACGCCATTCTTTTTAGCTCCGCTCTCTCTCTCTCTCTCTCTCTCTCTCTCGTCAATGCCATTCCAACATGTTTGAAAGCCTGGTATAAAACTTTCACTGCAGTGTTTTGTCAGTGTTTGTGAATGCATTGTCGCTCCAGATGTGACAAATAGCACATTCTGATTAACTCTCGATGGGATTGTTGCTTGTAAATGTTCATGTATTAGGCTTCTATCGTCATCTGACTACTACTCACATTTTTGTATTTACGCCCACCGGTTCCGGATGTAAATTTTCCATTCATTTTACTCAAAGAAATTCCAGAAAAAAAAAAGATTATATCAAAATAATGAGAGTTTGCTCGAGGCTAATCAGCTCTGTGGTGAGTAACGGCATAAGACCTATAATTTTATCTAAAATCTGTTTCTGCTGCTAAGTTATTGAAATATTTTGCAGATTTTAAAGTTTTACGTGTGTTTTTGGGCTGAAAACAACCGCGTTATGGACATTTGTTACCACATAGCCTACGTCAGGCCCTTAAACTTGTAATATTTGAATTTTTCTAAATCCCTAAAGCAAAAATGAATGAGAAATTTACTTCTAGAACTGCAGCGAATTTCATAATGGGCGTGACCTGTGAGCCCCATTGTGAGAAGAAACAGCACGACTTTACGATTATTCATGAATGTTGAGTCTAGCTGTATGAAATCAAACTTTCTAAATGAAAAAGTAATGATACCGTCACATGCATAATCAGATAAAAAGGTACGTGACATGCAGTTTGGAGTTTTTGTAGAATAGATTGAACAGTAATAAGTCAACATTTCTGCCGACGATTCTCACAATTGTAATTTTTTAGAGTCAATTGTGACCTGAATAATCCTAATTATTGATTAACCAAATAATGTTTCATGTTACATCCTTTTATGTGACACAATAACTATTTATCACACATTCACTGGATTAAAAAGGGGAAGGTGTTATAGAGCAAAAATACAAAACGCTATTATATGATTTTAACATTATTTGGTATGGTCAATGTGCTAGTATTTATTTATCTATAGAAATGTTTTCCAGCACTATTTTTTTAGCTATAGTATCACTTTACACAATACGAGTGGGTTATCAGAAAATGCACTTAGGACACTCTTAAACTTGAGAGTGCGGTGAACTTGTCAACTCCCAGCTCTGGCCTGACCCTCCGTTCACCCGAAAACCCATCACTGTCTCCAACACATCAGCGGCGCCTCACTCCAGAGAGCACAGACATCTCCTTTATCCACTCTTCTACCTTTAACCAAAGTGTGTTCTGAATAGGAAAACGGAGCTGGAACATGGAAAAAAAACACATTCTTCCACCACATCCCAAGAGTTACTTCACCAATAAATTTTGTTACACTAAAGTTCAAACTTGATTTTGACGCCAAGGAAAGGGCTCGAGACTTGATGTTGATATCACAGAGATGATGAATCTGATGTGTCACTTGAAGTTAAAGAAAAGTGTAAAAAAAAATAAATATATATATATATATAAAAAAAAATAAAAAATAAATATATATTTAAAAAAAAAAAATATATATATATATATATATTATAATCATAAATAAAAACAAATTAAGTAATCGAATAATCGTTCACTAGTCTATAGACAGACTCCAAACTATGTCATGAGCTCAGAAAATTCCCGTGTCACACAAAAATGACACGGGAAATGCGTACTTTTTTGTTTTTGATGAAAAAACATTTGTTCATCTGTAAATATTCTCTACCAGGACGTCCTCAAACAACTTCACTTCAGCTTTATTTGGGTAAAATTTTGTAAAAATCTCAAATATTCAGTGTTCTTGCATTTCTAAACAACTAATCGATTAATCAAAAGAATAATTGTTAGCCTAATCGATTACTAAAATAAGTCATTACTTGTTGCTCTGCTTGAGAGAGTCGTTTTTACAATGTAATGTTTTGTGACTTTCTGTTCTGTGTTTATAATGTTGGCTGCCACCTCTGCCAGGTCTGTCTTATAAAAAATAAATAAATCTGACTTTCAATGGGACTTCCTGGTTAAATAAAGGAAAAAACAAAACAAAACATTTTTAAAACTCACACACACAAATACTGTGAAAGTTTTTTTTTTTCTATAGACATGATTATACATGATGTACTCAAATGACAATCCACAGTAGTTTCAATAGCAGAATTTTAATCTTTTTTCTTTTCTTTTTTTTAAATGGCAAAAGCATCCACTTGAAAACTAACTTACCCTTACAATATTGTGTATTAATTTTTGACACTAACTGTGTTTTATTTACAATTATTTGATAAAACCTTGCTCCATGGATTGTACGTGAGTCAGTTTGTACCACGCATTGGTAATAACTACAATATATTAAATTGATGAGAAATGGAAATATACAGGAACAACGCAACATCGTGTCAACCTCAACGTGAACAACGTTAACAGTGATTAAAGCGAGCGAGAGCTCGGGTCGTCCCATGTGGCCGGAGCTGGACGTGTGTGACATGGCGGTCGGTGACAGCAGTGAGAATGACTGCTGCGACTCTCGAGGGGAAGACGGAGCTGTCACTGATGAGCGAGGAAGACGCCTCAAAGGCCTCCAGGTTCAGACAATCACACTGGGACACTTTTGTTACTAAGCTGCAACAACATGTCTCCAAAATGTGAAAAGCAGAACTAGTTCATTTTAAATTCTTTGCAGTGGTCCAAATTATTCACCGCAATGACTTTATTAGCGCTTTTCACAACTTTCAGAGCAGAGTTTACTAACGCTAACAGCAACTAGCATGCTAACAGCGTACTTCCTGCTTTGCTGAGAATAAACCGCTTTTTAATTAGATGCAGACGTCGCAAAGTGGTCTGATTATGACCCTAACAGCTGTTTTTGCAATATATCTCTACTGGGACTCACTTTATAACATGGAAAAAATGGGTACAGGCCCTAAAAATGCAGTTGTACCAGGTTTTAGACATAATTTAACATGAGATTTTGTTGTTTGCACAATACATCATGTTCCTTATTATAATTAACAGTATTTGTGATTAGCTAATTGTGAAAATTCAAATGACAGCCATAGGAGTGGGGACATAAAGAGGCGAGTGTGAGGTGTGGTCTTGTTCCCAAATGATAACTAAACTTAATAAATACAGGATAAAATCTCTGGTCATAAGAAGATGCAAAACATGACCAGAAAGTCTACAAAAAGGAATTGGATTACACTCCTTAAAGCCGAAAGGATGGATGAAAATGACGTACTGTTACAAGGAGAGGGGGCGATATTGACAAAACTGAATATCTTGATATATTTAGATGTCCCGATGACAATAGTCAGACGGTATTATGTCAAATGCAAATGTGTCAAAACATGTCTTTAAACGTATAAGTTGAGGTTTATTTATCAGACAAATGTGAAATGCCAAAGTGCAGAAATATCACCTTCCTATCCCACCTATCCCCTAATCTGAGAGTTTAAAACATCACTTTTTTCATTTAAAGTTTTAACCAGCTCTTTTTGTGGCATTACAAATTGATACTAACTATTTTTTTTTAAATATTGCCCATCTCTACTGGTGACTTAATGGACAAAAGCAAAATGCGATGGCCATTTACATCTTAATTAAAATACTTCTTAAACTTCTTTGTGAAATACAATGCAATTGTAGGATTTATTCTAATAAACATTATGAATATTTATATTATGAATTACTAACTATTTTATCGTCCCTGGAAGCTAGTGTTGAAAACAAGGCAAAAAGAGCAGTGTTGAGGCATCTACTGGGGCTTTAATGAAAACATTTGAATTCCCACATGGACGCACTAATTACCCGTTGGCTGCCTCCATGAACTGACAGACTCTGCCACAGTCACATTAGCATATAATTGATTTTAGGCGCAATGTTAAGCACTAATTAGCCTCAACAACAAAAACTACAGGATGGGGCTTGTTTTAAGTAACTTTATGGACACACTTCATCACCTACCATCCAATTCTTAACCTTAAAGCGGCTGATTTTACTGTTGTGATACAGGAAAAACTGAACTAGTCCATGATCCAGATTTTTTGCATGTATTAAAGTAAAATCAGTTTTGTCCCAGCACAGATATAATGTAAAAGCATCTATTCGGGTGAAAAGCAGACCACAATGATTTCTCTGCATCTATCTAGTTTTATCTTACGAGAAGCAGGAAGTGCACTGTTAGCATGCTAATGTTTGTTAGCTTTACCTCGACGGTCTCAGAGTTTAGGATGCTGTGACGGCATTAGGAAAGTGAGCGATAGATGTAACTGATGTAAAGACTTTAACATCAACTAGCTCTGTTTTTCATGTTTCAAAACAGTAAAAATCAGGTACAGGGCCTTTAATTGCACAATCTTCACCTGGAATAGGCATTTTTGTTCTGAGACAAAAAATTACACCTCTTCAGCGATGTTCTGCTGAGCTTTGGCAGAATCCACAACCTCTTTCAGTTTCTTCCCCTTGTGGAGCGTGCACTTTTATCATGTGTGTAGCAGCTCACACATGTGCAAACGCAAAAAAGGAGAGCCACAATAATCCTATTACAAAACTCATTATATTCTGCAGAAATAGCCGCCTCAGTAAACGCGTACAGATGCCGTGAATAATTCCTGCCGCACTTCAAACAGGGGGCATACATAGGAGGAGATTTGAGGGGGTAATGGGTACATGCTGAGAGGAGGAGGAGGATATGCATGTGTGCGTATTATACAGATTAGCACAGAAGTACAGAAGTGAACAGTTTATAACGTCTAACTCATTGTCCTGCACCGATGCACACTGTGGCGCTTTTGTAAATACAGTGTCACAGCTAATTTACAAACAAAAGCAAACCTGGTACCTTGGTTTGCACATCTATCTTCAAGAATAAAGAAATAAAATCAGTTTGGAGTGACTTGGAGTTGTATTGTATGGGCATTATATCAAATTTTAGATAAGCAAGTATTTTAGATAAGTAAGTAAACTTTATTTGTATAGCGCTTATCACAGAATGAGGTCACAAAGTGCTTCACAGGCTACGGTAAAAACACAACTAAATAACATAAGATAGATTACAATAAAATATTACGTAAAAGGGCTAGAATGCTTGTTTGAAGAAGTGAGTGTTAGGTTGCAAATAATACGTGAATGTTACTTTGAAGATAGCCACAATCTTAATAATGAGTACATCGTTTATAGTTTAAAAAAATCTCAAAAAAGAGATGATTAAAAAAAAGAAAAGTTTTGTAGTAAACTCTCAAAAAAGGGTATAAAGTGATATTTCACATGGTCTGTCTGATAAGTAAACCTCAACTAATTAAAACGAGATATTCATTTTTGTCTTTTGTCTTTGTTATCTTACACCCCTAGTATTTGAAATAAATGTATTGGTTTCATTTTAGGTAAAATTGAGAGGGTGTCCAGCACATTTTTTGGACTGGTGTTAATATCTCATGTCAGAAGTCTCAAGTCTCCCCTGAATATTCACATTTGTATTTATTTCTAGGATTGGCTTTTGATGTTGCTGACTTTTAAGCTTATTAAATACATTTTTAAACACATTTTTAACAATGTAATCAATATCTGTGAAGTAATTGTTAAACTTGAGGTATGTTACATAAAATTGTGTAATAATAATAAAATAATAATCTCTGCAGAATAGAGTGGGCAAGACATTGGAGAAAGTGTTAAGGGAGGATTTGAAATTTAAAAATGTCAAAGGATTTCAATATTAGAGAGCGTATAGAAGACGAGTGAAATATAATTCATCTCATTCAGCTCTTGAATTGCCAGACTATTATTATGCATGGTTTGTGTCTCCTGGATAATAATGTGATCAGAGCACCTGATCAACAGTCACTATCAATTTGCATAATAAGAAATGAAAGGTGAAATGCTGTTGAAAAAAAGCCCTGCATTGATAGTGGGCCACATACGCTTTTAAAAATACGTCCAGACTCCAAACCGAAGAGGGCATAATTTCAGAAGTTGTTAGCACGGAATGGGATTACAGTCTGAAGTTGTATTTGCAAACACACCTGAGGGACATTTAAAACCATATAATGCTCACCGCTTCAAAGTTTGTGCAACTTTTTTTTTTTTTAGCAGAATCACCAAACATTTACCATGACGTTCTCAGATTGCTACATCACTTCAGCAGATTTTAGAAGTTCAGCTTAAAGGACAAATGTTTTGCAAAATTGACTTTTTTAGCTTTAACCGTGTTCTAACATTGTTCCGTTATCAAAAACATTCTGGATTTGTATTTAGCTTCATTCACACTAGTTTGATGAGTCCTGGTTGGAAAATTCTCTTCCCTCTGGTCGTCATAAACATGTTATTCTGAATTTGATAACACTTTATAATAACTAGACTTATTCATGCCTTAATAAAGCATGAACAAAGATTTAGTTCATAATCAACAAATTGCTTATTAAGAATGATTCAGGCTTAATAACTATTTAACAAACATTCTAACCCTAATTTCTAACCTTAACCTTAATTACGTAGTTGCTAATCCTGAATCATCTTTAAGTCTTTGTTAATGCTTTATTAAGGCAAAATAAGATGTAGTTATTATAAAGTGGTACCCTGAATTCTTTCGATGAGTGACCTGCTCCATTTTTAAGTCCATAAATCATGGTTAGACTCGCTCGGAGCGTTTCTGCGGTCTAATCACGATCATGACAACCGCGTGATAGCTCAGCACTGCTAGCATAACAAGCAATGTGTTTTTAAAATGTGTGCAGTTCCCTCTGCAGCCAGTAGATGGAGCCACAGTTAAGTTATTCTGGTGTCTCCCAAGACTGTCATAAAACTGATATTGTTCTTTGTAAAAACATTTGATCTTTTAGTTCTAAAACATTAGATGTCGAAGTAAAAACACTGAAGAAAATGTTTAAAGGTCTTTAACAGTACAAATAATGCATCAAATTTGTCTTTTAAATATAAGATCCAATAGAAATGGTAACAGGGAAGCCAAAAGGCGGAGTGAACTTCCTGAGGAAATACCAAGCCTCAGACAAATCCCATCAACAGAGCGTCAATACATTAACTATACATAGCTTCCAGACAACACAGTGGACAGTAACCACGCTAATTAATTGCCTGGCTAAAGCAAATCAATACATGAGACGCCATGCAGGAAACAGAGCTTGCCCTTTGATACAGGCTGAAAGGACACGATTGCTTCCAAGCGCTTACAGACAAATAATGAATTTGATTGTGGAACTGAACAGCGGTGTACAGGAAGCCCAGTGCTGTTTGTGAGTGCGCCTTTTTCCTGCACAAACTAATCAACAATTTCATAGCTGAGAAACCCTTCCTCCTCAGCTCATCTCTTTCGGAAACGCAATGAATAAGACTGTAAAGAGGATGTCAATATATCCAAGCATGAAATACCCCATACAGCAGCGCTTGTTTCGAATAATTACACCAGCAAGCAGCGTTTCATTTTGTTAAATATAGAAAGCGGTTTGAGTTGGTCGTATGTTGGGTACATCTCTAGTTTGGAGAAGTTGACAGGGACATGAGACTTCAGCTAAAACATTCTGAACTACAACATAATGGTTCATGTACAGAATATTCTCTGGTGAGCTGCAGAGGTCTGATACATGTATTTTCTGACAAAGACAGATTGCCTCCAGACTGCGGTGGTGTAAAAATAGACTGTATACAGTAGATGGTTGGTTGGTGATGGGGCTGGAATCCAGATAAAGTCAAGCAGTCTCCACCTGAGTGAAAAAAATACTCACCAATGTTGTGTTTATGTTTTGCAGTTACTACATTCTTTATTTGAAGTGTCATTAGTTTTGTCCACAGTCCACCAAACAGCCTTTATGAAATCAGCATGTAGGGAAAAAAGACTATATAATTTAATACAATTTGAGCATTAGAATAACATCAAATAGATTTTTTTTTTATTTTAGACAACATTTTATTTGTGCCTATACTGTACCCATTTGTCAATCTCGTCAGATCTCAGAAGCAAAGCAGGACGGGGCCTGGTAAGTTCCTGGATGGGAGATTGCTGGAACACCAGGTGCCACGGGGGGCAGCGGTGGCTCTAATCTGTACTGTTGTTGTGTCCTTAGGCCAGACATTTATACAGAATGGATCTGGTGTGTAAGTGTTATAATCAGAGGGCAGATGTCACAAATTGGCAGACTCACTTCTAAAGACTAAAAAAAAGCGCTATCAAAATCTAACTAAAATACTATAATTTTGGACTTTATAACATGAATACTGTAAATATCTATAAGACATTTCAACATTAAAGGGAGGTGAAGGGTATAAAACATTCTTTTCTCCTAGAGAGGAAATAAAACCAAGAAAAATCTTCTTTAAATAAATGAAACATAGATGAGTTTATATCACACTGTGGAATCTTCCAGACAAAGGAAAAACTATTTTATGAGAAAATCAGGTGATGAACCCACAACTAGAAATCTTACATAGTGGCCCTTTACACAACCGAGTTAAAATGGCTTGAGGTGCACTAAGTAACTTTTCTGGTGTTTGCCTCCTGCGTGCCTCCATGGAGATGTAATTGCGCTGCTTAGAATATTCCACAGTACGGTATTAAACTCCATGGAAACAAGAATGCGATGTCAAAAGCCAAGTTGCAGGTCAGAGCTGTGAAAAGACTCCCAGTTAGAACGTCATTTTTTAGGCTTTGAATATGATTAATGCCGTACTGTGGAGCATTCCAGGCAAATGAACAACATTTCCAGAGAGACAAGGAAAAAAAATTACAAAGTCCACAAACTTAAAAAGCATCAAAACCCTAATGTTTATTTCACCGTGCAGTGCCAGCTTTTCCAACACACTGGTGGCTTTGTTTATTTTTCCGTAAAGTAGTAATTGATCACACGGCGATTATGAAGCAGCGAAAATCATGTGAACAAACAGAAATAACAGTGTTTTGAAGAGCTGTGGCCGAGAGGAGCGTGGACACAGAAGAGCCCCAGGTTTGTGTCGCTGCACAATGCTGGACTTTAGATCAAAAGGGCCCCGATTTTTCCGCTGCGAATCAACAACAGGATGGAGACATGATTTGACATCTTGGGGATTTGTGGCGAGTGTCGTGGCGCGATGGATGCAGGCCCAGTGTGTTAACATCATTATAACAGAGTAACAGGCAGCGACGAGCACGCGGGGATCAGACTGAAGCCGCGCGAGCCATGAAATCAGCTGCTGCGTAATGACTTTAACACAAGCAGACACGTCAAAGGGCCCACAGTAAACAACTCCATCACTGCGATCTCATTTATCACAGTCCAGAGTGATAAGACTTCAGGATATTACAAATGTGTGCCGCTGCTTAGAGCTTAAAGTTTCAAGGCACTTGTTTGTATGTATTCTTAAGTCTACCAGCGAGCGTGTGAGTGTGTTTGTTGTTGATGTAAGTTTTTTTCTGTCTTCTGCTGCAGAAAAGAAACCTGATGGAGTCAAGCCTGACGGATGTGTTTATTAATGTTTTTACCACTAGATAGATTTACTGTAACTTTTATCAACTTGAAAAAAACTGTATCTTCAGGTTTGGTCAAGTGAAATGTGACCTTTTTAAGACTTTTTAATGACGCTTACTTAAAAAGGAAAGCGGAAAAAACACAGATTGGATAAATTTTTTTTAAACTTTAATCTCAATTTAAATTTAAAAGAAAAGGTTTTTTTTAAAACACTAATATGAATGAATTAGGATGTGTTGGATCTAAAATATATTTATAAAAACATTAAATGTTCTCTAAATAACCATTAAAATATAATTGTGGGAAATTTATGTGGATTTGAATGCAACGTTAGCACTATAACTTACATGAGTGTGTAAACGTAATCATAAAACTAAATATGAAAACATGTTTTGATTATCAAATTCAATAGTTAAAAACTGCTTTTAAGACTGTGCGTCTGCCTAAAAGAAGCCCACCAATGCAATGTAGTTCATTGTACTGTACAGATTCACACTATGTCTGGCAATACCATGGATTGGCTTTAAGAAATTCTTTACAAAAAGGAACAGTAACAATAAACAATAAAGCTAACAGCTACTTGTACAGTCTGCAACATTTTATTACATTTCCTTTGTGTTGTTTTCAGCCATTTCCAAGTGAAAATAAATAGCTAATTATATTGGAATAAGCAGAACAGCCCCAGCACGAATCTGTACATAATCTGACGATTATTTGCTTACATTCTTCATTCTTCGCATCCAAGAAATTACGTCTTGTAATACTTTGATTCTATTTTGTCTTTTAACAACAAATAAAGATGGCTTTCAAAATGAATTTCCTGGACATAAACAAAAGATACTTTTAAATTATTGCCATTTATTTTTCCCTCCAAAGCATGACCTCTGCCCCAGACCACGTACTTTTACTGCACACAGGACTGACTCATGATTAAGCCTCAAGTTCACCACAGACCACCACAAATGACACAGCCCTAATTACAAATCACACAAACCTGTAGAGACCTCTAAACTGTATCCTTGCACTCAGCTCCATGTATTCAATGATAATTAAAGATTGTGCTATGGATTCTGTCCATTCATAACACACAAACACATTTCAGTTTTATGCAGCTAAAATCTGAAACAGTCTTCCTGAAGATGTGGACAGGCCTCGACTCTGACAATGTTCAACAAGGCAAAAAAGGTCTGTTTCGATGTGCATTCAACTGAAAGGATTGTATCTGGACTGGTCTCTTTTAATGTAAATGTTATGATTATTTATGTTGTTATTAGTTTGAATTGAGATTTTAATTAATCTTTTCTTGCTCTGTAAAGCACTCTGAATTGCGCGCTAGAAATAAACTGGAAAAAGCTCAGACTACAGCTGTATAACAACGTCCCGCTAACTTTGGCAAAGAACATGTCTCTTGGCTGTGGACCAGGCACTGTGCTTTACCAGCTGGAAACATACAAAGTGGACCGCAGCGAAATCTATCGACCACAACTAAAAAAGCAACAACACTCCGTCTTTGTGTAACGGAACCGCGATCTTCATTCCCTGCGGACAAACTAACGTGGCTGGATGTAAGCGGAGAGTTGGCCTCGCTGTGCCCGTCTGTACGAGCAGAGGAGCAGGTCACCAGGCACTAAAGCTGTCGTCGGCGTCACACTCACACGGAGACCTCCACGGCTCCAGAGGGGAGTCGAGGACAGGAGACGATTTAGACCTACACTCAAGAACCACAACTCTTCTGACAGCCTATACCGTTATTTGTACTTTACTGATGGATTGGACAGTGTTGTAGACCAAGAAGACGAAGCAATCTTTCTCAATGTTTGCCAAATAAATGTGACTGAGCTCCCAAGCGTGTAGATCATGTGTATAGGTTTTGGCATCAGAAATACTCTACTTTATGGGTGAATTCTTACCATTAAATAAAAGCACTCATCGGTCAGAATTTGAGTTTCGTCCTCCACATCTGACCACAGCTAGTTTGACAGAAAATCAGATAATCATCGTTACTAAAATTGATATTAAAACTAGATAATAATTCAAGCAAGTATTGATACTAAAAAAAAAAAAAAAAATCCCATTAACTGGACTAAATTGGACCTTTCCAGAACAGTTTTTGAATACGGTATTTTTAGGACAACAAGTCGCACTTTTTTCCATAGTTTGGCTGGTCCGGCGACTTATACAAAATATATAATTTCACATGTTCTTAAATGTTAATTCACACTGACAAACAAGACCAAGGAGTAAACATTACCTAAAATGCAATTTATCCAGTGCGTCTTATATGTTTTCTTTCTTCTTTATGCTGCATTTTTTGCCTGATGCGACTTACACTCCAGAGCGACTTATTCGCCTTATTCTGTCCCGCCAACTTTTGCCTCTTCTATCCGCACTCTTGTAGTAAAGGGACTTCCAGACGGTAACACCCTTCGTGCAAATGGCAAACGAGGGAAAAGTCTCTCGCTAAAACATTATATAAAGTAGATTGCTTTGTCTAAAATGCTTAATGTACACGAGCAGCAACAAGTCAGCAACGCATCGATTTCCTGGGCGGCCTGAAAATGGCTTTTTAGTCCATGTCGAACTTATTTTCTGTTGAGCTCGTCTTTGCCGTGTAAACTACAACGGAAACAAGACGGCGGCGCATAGGGCAACTTCCAGAATAAGGTGAATAGTCCAAAAAACACAGTAATCTTGAGCTTTATCTACGTGGCAGCAAAGACAGTTGTTTTGTGTTTAAAATTACAGTAACAAAACCAGGAAAACTGAGAAAAAAACGTTAAAATGTACGGACAAACTAATAATGTTTTGGAACATTTTTGTTGCTTTTCTGTAATTTTTTTGTCACTTTTTGTAGTTTTTTTTGTTTGTTCACTTTTAGTCATATTTTTCTCATTTTTAGTAACATTTATCTGACTTCCAGTCTAGCAGGTTTAATGCAGAATAAAACAGGACATTTTGTTGTTTGTGGAGAAAATGATTGCACTTCAGCAATTGCAACGTTTGCGATTTGCTAATTTAGTCCATTCAAAGTGTGATTTCAATTAGATCTTGATTAGTTGTGCAGCCCTAAATTGTACGCAAACATGACATTTAAAAATGTTCCACTAAGGATACAACAGTCTTTTGCAATTATATTTTCCACCTTTGCACTTGCTTTCGAAATATACTTTAACTAGAAAAAAGATGCAGCACAGATGGAAAACGGGCACACGAGCTGCACTGGAGGGAAAATATGATGAATTAAGCAGCATGGTGTGTGTGCGTGTGTCTTTCTCCTCCTTTTCGTCTGTGACCTCCTCATCTGGCTTCCCCACATGTGGTCGTTTCTTTTGTTCCTGATGTTCTTCTTTGACTGCGCCGTTCTGACTCCCTGCGTAGACAAATAAATAACTGAAAATCCCCCATGTTTTATTAAGTATTCAGGAACTCAGTGCAGAAAAGCCAGAACGATTGAGGTCAGTGCACTCGGCTGGAGGTGCAAGTCGAGGCCGAGCCGCAGACGGGAAGATGTTGAGCACTTTCCATATAATGGTCTTCATGCTTTAGAGGCAGCGCTGCAGACCAGGGAGAAGACCCAATCTCTCTGAATGCTTTGCAAACACCTCGATACTTAGATCTTAAAGTGTTTGTAGTTCTTGCAGTGCCACGATAGATAACAGCACTATTTAAATCAGCTCTCGGTACCAGAATATTTTTTTCTTGGCCATAACAATCGAACTGTTGTTGTTAGAGTTATGAAGGTCAAGCATGACAATGAAGTATGAAGTGGGTGTAGTACAAATATTGGATAAAAAAATGGATTTAGCAATTAAATGTCCTTGAGGTTCAATGCAATATGGTGATTTGGATAAAACCTGACTATGAAAATGTCAATTTTTAAAGGGATTGTACATGATATTACTCAAGTCATAAAGTAAAATCTGTTTTTCCACAGTGCAGATACTATATATATTGTAAAAGCATCTATTAAGGTAAAAATGAGTCCATTGTGCGCTGTCTGCAACTACGTTGCATGTTCAACAAAGCAGGTAGTGCGCTGTTAGCATGCTAGTTAGCTTTACTGTGATGGCAAGCTTCGCTCTGGTCTCTGAAAGTTGTGAATAGTGATGAACTCATTGTGGTGGATATTTAGGAGGCTCTGAAGGCATTGGGTAAATGAGCGTGAATGTATGGACAGCGGTAAAGACTTTAAAATTAACTAGTTTAATTTAGGACAGTAAAAATCAGGTAAAACAACATTAAAGTTGAACATTACAGTAAACTCCATGTCTCTGAACTCATATCAGCAACATCAATTATCACGCGATAGGAGAAAGTACTGGACAAATAGTAACATGGCATGACATGGTAATAAAAGATTGAGCATAAAATCCCCAGTGCAATCATGCATGTCATTTGTAAGTCAAATAAGGGGTCATTTTAGATACATTACATGCTAGTAGGGAGGGGCGATATTGACATAAACAAATATCTTGATTTTTTTTTTTTGGGCTTTAAATCATGTCTTTAAACATATTAGTTGAGGTTTAATTATCAGGAAAATGTGAAATGTCTGTAAAATGAATCACAAAAATGCAGAATTATCACCATAGACCCTTATTTGAAAATGTACACCATCACTTTTACCATTTTTTAATTGAATCTGCTCTTTTTGTAGCATTTTTTACTATAAACGATATACGTGATACTCAAATTTTACATATCTTTAAAACAACATAAATCAATATCATCTACATTTTGATATATTGTCCACCTCTAATGGTAATAAAGATTATTAAGCATAAATCCCATGTCATTCTTGAGCCAAATGCATGTTAACAGTTTAGATTGATTCTGGATTAACCTTACCAATGACTAATGCTCTTTATAATCTGCTTGAATGAATAAATATTGACAAACACGGCGTCTCCCTCTGACTCCATCACAAAGGACTCATGTTTTGGCTTCTGCGGCTCGGTGAGTATTGGCCGTCTTCACCTGCAGAGCTTACACTGCTCCGACACCTTGTTACTTTGGTCATAGCTCAGTGCTCTCCACACGATTAGCCTCGCCGTGCTGTCACCACATCACAGGGGGAAGCGAGCGTAACCTTTCCCCAGACGCACACGCACGAGCAGCTAGAACACCGCTTCCAATACCATCATTCCCCCCTTACCCCCTCATTAGTTTGCACGGCTCTATCCCCTCTCTCTGCGTCTTCTCTCAGAACTAGGGCACAGGGGCTCCACTGTTTGTAGCGATGCAGCTGCAGCCGGAGACAGACAGGGCCAAGCAGGGGATGTTTGCAGAATAGATGCAAACCAGTGCGTTGTGATCACCAGGTTCTGTTTTTGTATCAATCTCTACAGCACAAATATCATTAATCTCTAGTTTAAACAGATAGATAAATGACATAACTAGAACTATACATTTAAGATGATTAAGAGCCCTGGTTTGCTCGGTAACTAATTAGAAACATAGGGCTGCGGTCGAGGAAATAAATGATAACTAAAGACTTTCCCTGTGCATTGATTAGCTGCCAGAAGGGAGCGAGGCGTGGCACTAGACGAGCTCTTAAAACAATTAAGTATCTGTATAATCCCACTTAATATCTGACCCAAAGTGCATTCACACAATGCAAACGCTGGTAAATAGGGTATTTAAGGGAAATTAAACTCTTTACATACTGCTAATTAACATTCTGCTAATTCACAGCATGCATTCTGATGTTTTGCATATAAATTCCAATGAAAATAATTGTTGGATAATAAATATGTTGGTTGACAAAGAACCCATCGACCAATTAATCAACTACAGGCCTATATTATATCTAAAGGACATTTTTTCATACATTCTTTTCAGTTTAATTTACGTTAATAAGCTCTAATTATTTGTTTATCAGCACTTATACAAGCCTGCCGTCTACAAATGTGAGTAATTGTTAAAACCTGTTGTGTGTTTAATAAACCATGTACACAATGTTTGTAAGAGAATTAATACATTTTTATTAAATTGTGATCAATAAGTGACAAATGCTCCTAAACGTCTTATAAACTAGTGTTTATTAATGCATTATAAATAGTTTACTAAAGAACCATCAGACGTGTTCAAACTGATTTTCAGCAGGTTCTCCATAACATTCATTATGCTTTTAGCAACCTTTTCTAACAACAAACCAACTCAAATTTAAATGTATCTGTGTAGCTATTGTAATGATCACATCATGAGTCATATTGTCATATCTTTGACCATAACAATATACTGTTCAGTATCAATATTTACTGATCATATTAGATAACTAGGGCTGAAGTTGACTAAAGAAATTCTAAGTCGACTAAAGACCTGCCCTATCGACCGATTAATCGAATAAAAGGGGGTGTGGTCAAAATATAAAACTATGAAGTATTTCCATGTATCTAACCCAAACTGCACTCAAAAGAACATAAGAGTGCAGAGGAGTTCATACAAAAATAACAATTTTTACAGATAAGTACAAGGACACGGCGTATTTATATGTTGGACTCCAAAATCTTCAGCAAACTCACTTCATACCTTCTTGTTTTTGCTGTTTTTGTCATATAAATCCTTTAAATCTACATAAAATAATTAGTCGACTAATAAAAATGTTGGTCGACTAAGACACCATCGACCGATTAATCAACCAAACGACTATAGACAACTACAGTATTTTAGCACAGCACTTCTTCTACTTCAGTGAACTCAACTCCAACAGAAACTGGTTAATTGAACATCCAGTTATTGTTTTGTGTTTCCTCAGTGTTTGTGACCACATTCACCCGTACGCTTTACCACTGAACCAGAGCACACAAACGCATTTGCGCCCACAAGGACTATTTTCAGCCCATGTGTCAAAGTCTGCTTTTATGACAGCACCGCTTTAAAAAGAGACAAACACAAGCCCAGGTTAATGTCCACGTTGAGGATAAACCGCTCAACAAATCCTGCCCAACTGTTCCACCACTTGCACCAATAAAAAAGTACTTTATACCCACATTTATCATTGTATTTTTATGAACTACTCTTACATCAGCTTTCTCGGAAACGCCTCAAGTGAAGAAAATGGCAATAAAAGTCAAATAAATTTAATGCTGACATGAACAGTAGAGTTGCACGATTTGTGAAAACTATCTAATTGCAATTTTTCTGACACAACCAGGTGACAAAAAGACTGACAAAATTGACAAAAGACTGACATATGAATGGACATGCAAACTAATAAAAGAATTATGTGTTTCAGAACCATTTTTGTCATGTTTTTGTCATTTTCATTAGCGTTTTTGTCACATTTAATCAAATTTCTGTCACTTTTAATCACATATTTTTCACTTTTAGTCACAATTAGACGCTTATTTGTTGCTTTTAGTTCAATTTTTGAGTCTTTTTGATGGTTATAGTCCTGTTTTGTCACATTAAGATGTCTCTTTAAGTTGCAATTTGTTGTTTGTTGAGGAAATGATTGCACTTCAAAAATTACAATCTTTGCTATTTGCTAATTGCGTCCATTCAACTTGCAATTTCAATTTGATTTAGATTAACTGTGCGGCCCTAGTGTACAGTCGGCCAGCAAGAGGATTTGTCTATATATATTGACTTCAACCTTTCCTTTCCAACACAAAGTCTATTTTCTCTACAGTCTCAAGACATTTGCAACCATTATTAAGGCCAATTTATTGTTGATGCTTTACTGCCTTTTTCCACAGGGATGGTATTTGTAATAGATGGAGTATACAAAGACATAGAAAGTGTATAAAAAGTTTGTAATTTGCAAATTCCAGTGTGGTTTGCTTTGATGATCCCAAGTGGCCCAATTACGATGTTAAGACGGGAGCAACGAATGAAAACCTATGGCTAAATTCATGCATAAAACCCCGACTTCAACCACCACAGGGTCAACGTAACCTCAAATTAATACGGGCATTTCTAAAAGGGCAATCTTGGTGGAAGCGAGCTGATCTTAGTATGGTTTTTAAAAGTCAAGCTGCAAATGTTTCATTGAGAATTTTTTTTCTTTGATTTTTGAATCTCAAACAAGAAAGACAGTTGCTACACAAGCCATCGTGAGCAGAATATAGTCTAAAAACTAATCTAAAATTCTCTTTTCTCAAGCAGCGTTGCCAAAGTTGGTTATGCATTCATGAATTTTGAAGAACGTTAATCTGGGGGCGTTCTAGCTTCAAGAAATCCAACTTCAACAGTAAGTAATTCTTTGTATAAACAGAGTGTACTTACACAGCTAGAGGACAAAAAAAACAAGTGTCTTCCAGTTTGTGTCTAAATATTTAGTCACTTGATGTCTCTCTCCAAAAGTAAAACTATGACTTTGATGCATAAACTAATAAAACGGTCCTATATTTAATGAGGACAGCAACACAGTATTATTAATTAAGAGAACTACAAAAAATAGTTTAAGTTAAGTAATGTAAAACATTTGTAACAGGGGTTTAGTTGATAAAATGGATCTATTCTATTTTATCCTTTATTCGAAGGAAAAGAATAATGAATAAAAGTGATTCTGGATGTGAAAAGTATAGTATCCCCCTGCCTAACGTCGACCCAGATCCAGATCCATATTAAGCCATACTCCAGCTGCCCCAGAACAGAAACTTGGAGCAGTAATTACAGCATCAGTCACAACCCAGCACACGTCACATGACTGCGTTTGACTCCCACTATTGCCCCGACTGCACCACATGTGCCCTTTACGCAGACTCCTTTAACTGCCCCCAGGCTTTGGGTCACACGCCCACATCAATCTACACGAGCTGCACAGATAGACATCGCATGCTAATCTGTGCCACATGGTCACGGGGAAACTACAATACACCAAGGAATCTGAAAGTGTCTTAAAGCATTTTCTATAGTGAGTTATCAAGAAGATGTGATATTTGAATGTGTCATTCGTTTATCTGATTTGTAATATAATTGTGATACAAAGCACTCAATTTTGGAGTTTTTTGCAAAGATTATCAACTATTCGGTTTGTAATTTTCCACAGCTCAGTTTGTATATATATTTTCAGACATTAAGTGATCAGTTTGCGTTCGCTTATTTGGTTTTCTAAATAGTTTTAATGTTGATAGAATTGAATACTACATTTTGATGTACAGATGTGGGTTATAGTTATCAAAATGTGCATACAATCATGAATGTTGTTTAAGATATGAAACATTGAATATCTAGTATATCATTTATAGTAAAAAATAATACAAAAACAGTTGATTAGAACTGAAAAAATAAATATACAGGTGATATTTCACATTTTTCTGATAATTAAACCTCAACTAATATGTTTAAAGACATGTTTTAACACATTCCTGCTGGATTGACATAACAATCATCTGAATATTGCTATCGAAATTCTCCAAATAATTTTAGGATATTCATTTTTGTCAATCTGTCACCCAGCCGTATCTACAAAATGTGTTATAATTCCACAAAAAGTTTGGTGCACCAAGATCTCTGACAGTTTTTGTAGTTGAACTGCTACTGACAGCACACAGTAAATGCAAAAAAATAAGAGCAAAAGCTAGGTTTAAAACAACATTTGGATCTAGTTCCAGTTCCATTAAAAGTACAAATGAATCAGAAATAGGACTGAATAACGACACAACATGATGGCAAACTGTCCTTAATATGAATCATTCAATCTTTCTTTCATACACTACATTCTCTCATTCATTCCCGTGCCTCTTTCGTAAATTCAGTTCAGCCACTACACTAACTAACAGTTGCTTGCAGTTGAAGGGCAACTCCTGGCCGAGACAAAGTGATGCACAAGGACAAGTCAACAAAAATCCACATAGATTTATCACACAAAGCAAAGGCAGCGCTGTATCTGCCCGCACTGACAGCTACAGCAATGGTCCAGCAGATTATCCGCTGCTCCCCACCCACTCACTGACAGACACTTACTGATTTTCTCCTCCGTTTGGGAAAAAGGGAAGCAGCACAGTTGACCCATGGCGCCACCTTCCCCTCTTCTTCTTCTTCTTCTTCTCTTCTACACACAATCCCAACGCGTTCTCCTCGCCGTCACTCGCTTGTCCTTTAATCCTCTTGAGAAACGCAGGGATGGAGAATAAGCACGAGGAGGACGGAGAGAGATTTCCCCCGTTTGCGTCTGTGCCTGTGTGCGGCTGGAGGGAGAATGAACGGAGCAGAGCGGCAGACGAGAGAGAGAGAAAGAAAAAAGGTTGTGTGGCTTCTAGCTCTCTCTCGCTCTACTTTGCAGCAAAGTCGGGAGGAGGAGTGTGTGTATTTGTGTGTGTGCGACAGGCAAGCACAGTGTGTAGAAGACAATGTATAAAAAGAGTGTCATTTTTTTGTTTTGTTTTGTGTGAAGTGGCCAGAGCGGAGGAGGGGACGACGGCTGAATGGAATAAGCCGGAGTGTGATTGGCTGGGGTTTGTGTGAGCTTTAGGATAATGTGAGAATGGAAGCGGTGGGAATCTAAAGAGACACTGCTCTGTTTATGTATTTAACGTTGTGGACAGAGGCGGCAGACCACGCCCCTCGTGTCACTGTAGCTTGAGTAATGGTTGTTGAATAGCCAGCAGCTGCCCACATCCCCATCTATCTGGGTTATTTATGACATGATTAATGATTTTATACAGTAGTGGCCAAATCGAGTCTACTAGAATTAATATTGAACAGCCTCCATTACCATTTTCATTGCAAAGAAATAGGTTAATGCATAATGAAGGGTTCAGCAGTGAAAAAGGGACAGTCCACAGTGAGGGTCACATGGGGATTGTCAAACCATTGCATAAGAGAATAATGTGGCTCGTATTTTCACCAAAAAGCTTAAAAAAATATCTCAAATAATAAAAAAGCTTATCTGCGTGACACGTATCAGTTGTTTTATTTAAAGTATACCGATTTAAATGGCTGTGTTGTTTAGTCTTGTGTGTTTCCCGTTTATACTTGTAATGTTCAACAGCTTGCTGATGATAACCATTTTTGTTTATGTGGTTGCCATGGATATTCTGACTGCATAAACAACAAAGCGTGCACGGCGCTCTGTTTACAATGAAAATTGCCAGGCTCATTCAGGAGGTGGCAGCTTTTATGACCCGGATACATTTTCACGAGGCCAAATATTGCACTGAACACGCTACATTTATATCTCAATGTTGGTTTGTTGGTTTAGAGTGACAGAAATAGATACAATAATGTGGTATTTTGTAGTCTGAAATGTGACGTTGTAGGTTTTTAGAAATGACTGTGCGCAGTAATATAAAACAGTGCTATAAATGCATAACTAACATCAACCACAAGGGGGCGCAGAAAAAAAAAGGGTTTATCGTATGTGTAACTGCAAAATCCTGGTCTGAGTGTGATATAGCTGACAATACAGAGACAGTCGACATCTGAAGGAACGCCCACAAACGGACCTTTGTGGGGGAAGCAATCCATTCATTTCAATGTAGAAGAGCTGCTCTATGAACCACTGTTCAACAAATATAAGAACAAATGCAGACTTTAGGATTTATATTGTACCAAATGCAGACTTTAGGATTTATATTGTACCAAATACAGACTAGTCTTCTCATGATACTACAGTTTCAAACTCAGTTTTGGTACTGATTTCGATACCACAATGATCACTTTAAAATAGGTCAATGTTTTAGACAATAGACTGACATTTTCAACACAAAATTATTGTATTTTCTTTATTAAACATTATGGTCAAGGTAATTTAAAACCTGTTCAGAATTACTTAAAATATGTACTGTTAGTGTAATTATTTTTAGTATCGATACATGATCACAAACTACCAATACAGTTTTAGTAGCTTTTGCTTTTTTGTTTTTTTACTTTAAAATTTAAAATGCATAAAAATAAGACCAGAGAGAAGACAACAAATCAAAAATAAAAATTGCAACAAAATGAGAGAAATTACGGCACACCCAAATTTACAGGATTTATGATACTTTTGACATCCCTAATACAGACAAACACATAAAGAAGAACAATGCCCAAAACTGATATAAATATCCAAGAATGCTAACAGCAGTTGCGGGCTAAATGCTAGCACCACCTGCTGTATTTTAATACAGAACAACCCATTTATTTTAACGCCACATCAACAACCTCAATTCAGACTCAGTTGTGACTCGACTTGAACTTAAAAATACTTAAAATACTTAAAAACGCTTAAAATACATATAGTTGAACAGTAAATATCTTAAATTGGGGGAAATGTTTGCTCTTGAATCAACTGAAATTTTTCACCCACACCAAACCACGCCCCCTAAAATGAGCATTGCCATCTATTGTGAAATTGCACAAAGTTGCACAAAATAATATGGAGCAAAAAAAAAAGCCAACATATTTCACACGGCACAGAAAGGCACTCGGGCAGCAGATTGGTCACGGTATCCCAGGCACCAGGGTCCACTCTCTGCCTGTACGGTACTGATATTTCACAGTTACGTACTTCATGGAGCCATTTCCACTTATCAGCGTGATACAGTCTATACTTTTGCATAGCTAGCCCGCTTTCCCAGAATCCTCCAGTTCTTGAGTGAAGGACACATTCATGCTGTGATTGCGGTCATGAGCTGCCACTTATCTGATCACAACACACCCTGTGCCTCTAATAAGCCCAATAAAAACACATGCCACCTTTGGATATTTCCACACCATTTTCTTGTCAATTTGTATTTAGGAAAAGAAGAGAATAAACTACAATAAACCCTCTTTTGAAGCGCTCTTGAAGGATCTCTCAGTACCCGCGAGGTGTCCTGAGAGATCCTGAGGAGCACTTCAATGAGAACTAACAAACACCAACGTTACTCTGCGAAATTGGGCATACAAAGCGGTTGATAGGGAATTACCGACATGGAAGCGGTGCAAAGGCCACTCCACACAAGCCACACGTGCATGCATTAATCAGACAGAGAACGGCTGTTAATTACGCGGCTCCAGTTTCGCTATTGACGAGAGCAGATTGCGTTTGAGCATCTGTTATGAGGTCTCCATATGTTGACAACACATCATCCTTCAGTGCTCAAGTAATAATTGTGCATTTTGCAGGAGTAATGACATGATAAACAAGAGGGATTTTGAATGAACACCTGTGAACTACTGAAGACACACAACAAATCAAGGCATTTGACTACATTAAGAAGTAATTTGCAGCTAACGTGTCACTGTGCTCCGATCCACTCACCTGTCAGCGCAATTTTAACTTATTCCAACGGATTCTCTAGCTCTGGCTGTGCAATTATTAAAATTATAACCGAGATTCAGTCACTTCTAATCATCAAGGATCAGCTTGTGTCTTTTTAATCAAAAGGTCTTCATCCATCCTCTGTCAGTAAAAGCATGTGGTTTGGATAGAAGTTCAAACTTGAGATAGAATTTTTTCTTTATTTGAGATGAATGGCAATGATTAAAAGTGTATATTGTTTATGTTCAGGAAACCAATATGGGAATGGGCGTTTATTTGTTTTTAGTATAACAAAATATAATGTAATTTAAAAATTAGATTGATCAATAGGAGGAAATAAAAATGTGATTCTGTTATCGTCATATTACCCACCTTTGAGTTAAAACGCAAACGGGTTCAATTTCCATCTTTAATTACCTTTTAAGAAAAAAGATAAGAAAGATAAGAAAAAAAGAAAAGAAAAGTGCATTCTTACCATGAGCAGAATCACCTTCACAGATCAGTGACTTAAAACATTCATCGGCTTGTTGTCATGGAGCTGGATGCTTTAATGCCATTGTGTGGCACATTCCACAGCAACCACATCTCTATTAGGTCTGGGCGATATGGAGTTAAAAATCAAATTGTGAGCTCATCATTGAGACGATCTGCTGATTTGGTGACATTGTTACATCGTGATGTACTATTTTTATTTCCAATGCAGCTGTCTGCTTTTACTCGCCCCCTTCTCCTTCTGAAGAAGCAATGATTTTGTTCACCTCTTAATGGCAATAGGAAAATAGACCATGTAAATCGTGATATGGCTCCAAGAAAATTGTGATATACATTTTTTGTCATGTCGCCCACCCCTAATCACCCATGGAGACAAGCAGGTAGTAGACCCTTCACCAGAAAAGTTAAAGGAAAAATATTATGGATTTTCTACATTGTTATTAGCCTTTAAACATGCTCTTGAGTACCTTAAATTTGCCATATCCTGTTTTGAAACAAACAAAAAGCACTGTATGAACAAGTGTCTCTGCTGTCACTTACTGAGTGTATATGGCCAGTAGATGGTGCCTAGCACTATACAAAATTTAGTTATGTTATGCTTTAAAAGCGGCTACGATCAGGTTAGCAGTAGCAGTTATCATGTTTAGATGACAGAAATGCTCAGAACGAGTCTGACGATGATTTAAGGAAAACAGCAGGAGATTCTCGGATAACTGACGTATATGATCTACGGATGGTCACGGACTGAGGGAGTTCAGCAGGGAGTGTTTTTGACGCTTGGAGGGGATATTCAAGCCAACATTCCTAAAAATGGCCTGAATGAAGCTAAATGCACCTCTAGGTATGTTTTGATGACGGAACAATGTTAGAACATGGTTAAAAGGTCAAAAAAGTCATTGTAGCAGAATATGTGTCATTTAAGAACAACTTTAACAAGCAAACTTGCATCACTTTATTATGACATATAAAACCTCAACCCAACTTTGCTAAAGCAAAAAAGCCTTTCTTGTAGACAATGAGGAAGAACAAGAAAGCAAGACGCAAACACAACACAAGTATAAAACTGTATAGCTTTCAATGTGCTATGGCTCTATTTAGATTCTTTTGTTGATAAACTACACAGACGACAACACATGAAGACGGAGGAACAATGTCGACTTTGTTCAGTGAAGGTCGTCTCACACTGCTGTACCTTAGTCACAAGACGAAGCCGTGCCCCCAAAGCAGGAATAAAAAGCACTGGTTATAAAAAACTCAAGGCACTTTATATAAAATGCATAATTGCGCTGATTTAAAGCTCTAAATTAAATATGCAGAAAGTTAGCTGGAGGGAGGCACTGTTCATGCTGCGATATACATCCGAAGGAGCTTCTATAGGAGCATACACTGTCCAGAAAGTTATAATTGTGTCTTAAGGCGAGCTAAACCAAACTGAAATGTAACAGGAAATATGCACTAAATTATTCCAAGCCATTATTTTGGTCACATCAAGGTCCGCACAGAGAAATTTAAAGCACATATTAGAATACTTTGGATCAGGGCAGCACAAAAAGTCAGTTTAATCGAGATTGAAATTTAGTCATTTATAATCAACAGTGTTTGGGTTTTTTTGATCAAGAAGTCAGCAAATCCTCTGTCAGTAAAAGCATATGATTTGGAGAAGAGTTTGCATGAATGAATGAATGAATGAAAATAAATAAAAGCAAAATAAAAGGTCAAGAAATTAATACTGGAAGAAATTTGTATTCTTTTTTTGAAGAGGGGAAAATAAAACATATTCGGAAATTGCACGTGATCAACATGAGGAATAGAATCGCGATACATTTTTTAATCTTGTTGCCCAGTCCTGCTTTTGATTGTGGAAAAATGAGAAGCAGTAATGAAAGCAAAAGTAATGAAAGCTTACCAAGCATTGCTGCTGGTTTCTCCATTTGAATAAGTGTTTATCGGGCGAAATCTCAAGGCTATTATTTAGCGCATTTGATGTTGCATTTGGCAGTAAGTGTTGATACAAAACCATTTGTCTCAGCAGATTCCATATTATGTTATTTCTTATGTCTAACCTTGGCCTCAGGAGTTGAACAGACCATGTAAATTAATCATGAATGGTAAAGTCACATACAGTCAAGGCTACATGTCTTCCATCTATGCTCCACTGAATTAACAGCCCATTTACGCCATAGTTGTTTTCATTTGATTATTCACGCTATTCTCTTTCTACTTCACTTCACCATTGAGTTGATGTGCTATTGTATCTACAGGAAGATTCGGTCTTTAAGCCTTTTCCAATTGGGTTTTCTTTATTCAATAGTAAACATCATATAGGGCTGTGCATTTAATCACATTTTAATCTCGATTCAGTCATTTCTAACCGTGAATGATAATCTTAGGTCTTTTAAATCGACAGATCCACAGCCAATCCTCTGTCATTTAAAGCATGGGGTTTGGGAAACGGTTAAGACTTTGAAGAAAGAAATATGACTTTATTGGTGTTAAAGGAACTGTACCCGATTTTGTTGTGAAACAGGAAAAACAGAACTGGTCAATGTTCCTGATTATTTGCATTTAATGAAGTCAAATCTGTGTTGCCCCAGCACAGATTTATATATTGTTAAAGCATCTATTCAGGTGAAAGTGAGACCAAAGGGCTTTCTCTGCATCTAGTTAAAGAGTGCTTTATTCTACGAGAAGCAGGAAGTGCGCTGTTAGCATGCTAATGTCTGTTAGCTTTTTTGTACCGTGACGTGGCTCTGGGCTCAGAAACTCGTGAAAAGTGCTCATAAACTGATCGCAGTGAATATTTAGGATGCTAGGACTGCATTAGGTAAGTGAGAGATACATGAGACTGCTGTAAATACTTAAACATGAACTGGTTGTGTTTTTCGCAATTCAAAACTATAAAAATCAGGTACAGGTAAATGATAATGATTAAAAGTATGTATCGAAAGCAATTTGTACTTGTTTTCAAATAAAATTAAAGATTTCGATTGATTCATATGAGGAGCCCCTGCTTTAAAGCCATGTAAATCTGTCTTTATTCACCTTTTTTTGCTGCATTTTAAAATAATACACTGAACAAACCGGCCATTTACGCCATAGTATATTTCCTTTGATTATTCACACTATTCTCTTTCCACTTCACTATTGAGTTCATCTGCTACAGTGTCTACAGGGGGATTTGGTCTTAAATTGGATTTTCTTTATTCAATAGAAAGCAATGTGTTTGGACGGGCTGAGTCTCATTGTATCTGACACACGGATAACCTGAGGACAATTTGCTTCTTCTTTTTTTCAAAGTCTTGATCCAATCCTGCTGTTCCTTTTCTCTCATTCTGTCCTTTTTCTCTGCCTCACGCCGTCTCGTAGCTCCTTCCCGGGCCTGACCTTCTTCATTTGATATACGGCTTCCACTGTCGTCCGTTTAATGTCACCTCTCTCATTATCCGAGCGCGCCTCGTCTCTGGCATTTCCTATTTGTCTCTCATTCACCACAGTCCAGCTCGTTCTCTATTCTGCCGCACTCAGAGCTCGTTCTGCTTAATCATGATACCGGTCTTGTTTCGGGACTATCTCTCTTCTACTACTCTTCTCTCCTTGGCCTGTAATCTCGCCCTGACCCTCGCAGCAGATCCTCTTAGCCGCGAGCTCGATTACACAGAGCCCGCAAATACACCCGCTCGCTCTGTGTGAGTGACACTAATCTTTGGCAGACCCTACACCAGGCCATTGTTGATGCTCACCAGTCATTTTAAGCAAGAACACTGCAAATTTAGAATGTGTCCAACTGTGCACAACAATATATCGAAATGTACATAATACTGTGAATGTTGTTTTGAAGTTACATTATTTATAGTAAAAAATGCGAGAAAAATTGCTGATTAAAAATAAACATGAAAAAAGTTATGTTGTAAATAAGGGTACAAAGTGATATTTATGGACTCCTGGGATTCATTTTTACAGATATTTCACAATTAGACATTTAAACCTCAACAAATACATTCAAAGATATGTTTTGACACATTTCTGTTTGGACTGACATAATATCATCTGATTTAATGGCATACTATTATATATTATTATAATTCTTGAAATATCGCCCACCCTATACTACTGTGAACTTAATATTGATTTACTTTAAAATGCCTGTTCCAGCATCTGTTGGACACTGCCCCAAGTCATTTTAAGTGCTTTAAGATCCATTGTGTCAAACTTTTAATTTGATGCAGGGAAGATGTCATACATCAGATGGACAGACATCACGGCCGGATTGAGGTATAAAACATGTATGTGTATGTATATGTTGTTTGCACTGTGCTATTTATTCTTGTAAATAAGGAACTGCAGATGGAAACTAGCTATTTAGCTATAATCTGGTGCAGAACATCTCTGTTTTTTATGAGCTTAATGTCTCTGTACATTGTCCCTTCAAATAAAGACTAAACTAAACTGAACTAAACTAAGTATGTGAGAGCCTGAGCTGCAATGCAACCTCCACGATCACACTGCATTCCAGTCGTGCTCCAAGGTCGAAACTCAAACCTTGATGAGACATTTTCTTCTCTGTGTTCCAGTGGTCAAGTCAGAGCTGTACACTACATTATACGAACTGCAACGACTCAAACAGAAAAATAAAAACAAAGAACGTGTTCAAATCAACGAAATAAGGATCCATTTAAGTTAATGGATGAACCTGGACAGTGTTATTACATGTGTGAGTTATAAATCAGTGTTTGAGAGTGAATTTTGTCCTTTGTTGACATTATCTCTGTGCAGACATTAACAACATTAACACAGCAATGCATTTATAACTGCAGCGGCTCAGAGCAGAGCAGCTTGACAGACAGCAGGGGGCAGGAGGGAGCAACAGAAGAGAAAATAACACCATACTATCAACATTTTAACTATTGGATGTTTAACTTTCACCAAAGCAGGGCGCAGCCATGTAGGTTTGTCTAAGTCGCATAAACCCAGACTTTTGTAACAGTGTTCCAGTGTGAATTTACAAAAACTCTAAAAATCCAACCAAGGACGACTGTATTGTAGCATTAGAGGGCTGTAGTCGACTAAAGTTTTGCCCTGTGCACCCAGCAGCTGACTAAAAGGGATCATGGAATAAGAAAAAGCTTTTCTTTTACATTTTTTTCAGTAGTTTTATTTTAATGGGAATATCTATATCTATGATCAATCAAGCAATCAAACTTTACTCAGAATATATCTGACCCAAAGGGAACTGTCACTGACCAAACCAAAGAATAAATTGCATGTGAACATTCACAAATTAGTGAATTAAATGCCTATAACCCAACTAGCTAGATTTACTTTTTAACGAAATAAACATATTTTCTAATTTCAGTCTTCCTTTTAGTGTGTCTGTGTGTTGCTGTTGGACACATCCTGTGATAAGTAGCTTGTCAAGCAACACTTGAACAGGCTAATTAAACTTAGGAACCCCAGTGGACACTTTCATTCACTTTAATTATTCTCGGCAGAGCACTTTGGGTTAGGCGTAATGAAAAGCTATTAATACAGTATAGATTGGAAAAACAGCTTTGTACTACAGACTTACAGTTTCAACAAAGAGATTGAATTCAAGATGTTTAAAACAACAACAGTGAGCACCAACAGACTGTCTTTACTGCAACAGTAAAAGTATGTCTACTGTTGTGGCCAGACGCTGGTGTACCTGCCTGCAACAACCTTACGTACCAAAATGTTGTTTGTCTATGCAGAGAAGTGTACTCGTGTGTGTAGTAAGTGTGTGCATAAGATACTTTTAAGTGCATGAGGCTGAGATGCACCTATTGTCAGTAAATATCAAGAGGTCACGGCCGGAGCTTATCCATCCACAACGGTTTTATCTCAATTGTACAGCAAATGGAAAGGTCAAAGATGTCCGAGCTTTATAAAGCCCTCTGTGTATTCTTCACTGCAGTTACAGTCTAAACGCTCTGAAAAGCATCGCGAGCGGAAAGCAGAGAGCAGACGCCACACCACAGACTGTTGCTTATATTACTGCCACTACCACTGAGTAGTTGGTGGAAAAATGGAGAGGATACACATAACCTGCCTTTGACTCTTAACTCCTGCCTCACGTCTAAACACACACCAACAGGACATAAATGACACACTTCTTCCTAATTGCAGTGAGCTTTTTATGGAGAGGAGAGGGTTGTACGGCACATTGTTTCCCGCACACAGCCCGGGGTGTGTGTGAGTGCTGGGTTATGTTGTACGTGGGATTATTGGATTAATACATCGACAGAGATCAGAAAGTGTCCGCTGTGCAGTGGAAACATAAACCCAGCAAGAACCAGACCATTCAGCTGCCAACACACAGGAGACACAACCTGCACATAACAGGGCAATATGTCCACATAATATGGTCTGTTTTGTGATATTTATTTGAAATTTGAAAGACTTTGGACTAACTGAGACATTAACTTCGGACTATATATGCCTTTGTTTTCTTTAGATGTCTTCCTTTGTTCTTTTTATCTTACCATTTTATATATACTTTTTGTTATTGTGGGTCTTTATTCTGTTGTTTGTGTTTATTCTGTTGTTTTTTTTAATCTTTTGTTATATTTGTTATACATAAAAAAAAAAAAAACATAAAAAGAATATTGTGTGAAATATTAACACGATCAAAGGCTTTTAACCTCTGGCCGAGTGTTATGCAACTTCAAATCATTATTACAGACCCGAGGCTTTAGTAACAGGCTTTTGGCATGTTGCTAAAAATGCATCTCTACTTTGTTCAAAGCGAATCTTTTTTGGTCTTTATTTTTATTTTATTTTATTTTTTCAAACTTTTACATTTGAAACACATAAAACACAAAACACCAGAGACCAGAGCAGAGAGCAGACAACAAATAAAAAAATTAAAAATGCAACAAAAGATAGAATCATTAACGGACAACCACATTTTTGTAGTCCTATTTAGTCCAAAATCCAAACTGTTCCTTTTTCAAATTGAGTCCAAACATAATAGTTTTTCATTTGAAGAGCAAATATTATGCATTATTTGTATTTGTTATTGGCCTTTAAACATGCTCTTTACTTTGACATCTCAAAATATATCAAAAATAAAATGTTTTTACAAAGAACAATATAACTTTGTCACAGCCTTGTGAGACGCCAGAGTAACTACTGGCTGCAGAGTCAATTACACATATTTGTACATCCACAATGTTTTGAGATGCAGCTGTGCAGATGTGACGCCTTTGTAATGATTGTGATTAGAAAGATGAAAAGCTCAGAGCGAGTCTGTCTATGAGTTAAGGACTTAAAACATCAAGTGACATTACGTGACGTTGGATATCGAAAAATGTCACACCGATGGAATTCAGAACGGAGGGTTTTTGACCGAGGGTTTTCTAATCAAGATTCATCAAACTAATGTGAATGAAGCTAAACGCTACTTCAGGTATGATTTGATGACGGAACAACGTCAGAACATGGCTAAAAGCTCGTAAAAATATATTTTGCGTTATATTTGTCCTTTAAACCAGGTAATCTTAATTTGATGAAAAGGATGGGTCTTGTAATATGTATAATACTGAAAGTAGGTTGCCAGGCTACCATTCAAGGCCCATAAAGTCAACTATGCTGAAGGATTTTTCTTTTATATTATACTTTTTTAGTTTTTCGCTCTAATCTCTCAGGAGAGACTGGTAGAGTTGCACCATTGATGTATGTCTAGTGTTTTTCTGCAGTTCTCCCACAAACAGCTGTTGAATGATGCTCTGTTTTCTGTATACAACACAGTCACATTACATCTGCGTATCATTCATATTTGTTTGAATGTGAAAAACACTTGTCACAAACACCAGCTTTCAGACGGTGACAAGTGAGTGAAAACATGTCTCTGATGTGTCTCACTCCCACACACCACTGTCAGGCTTAGTCTGTGCACGCGGCTCACTGATCCACGTACCATTGTGACAGCCTGCTCCACGAACGCAAACGACACACCGCTATTAACACTGAAAGTCACAGGGAGCAGCTAATCCTTCTCTAAAGCAAGGTGAGGAGGGTACGGCAGTCAAAAATATCTATTATTACAAACGTAAGCGCTTTAAAGCTGATGTACCTGACTTTGAAACTGTGAAAGGACACAGAAGGTATTTAAACTGTTAGCCGTGGGTCTAACTTGTTCCTAGCTCTCAGAAACCCTTTGGCACATCGTATTTAGTATTCACATTAGGGCTGCACAATATATTGCAAAAATATCTATATCACATTATTGTCTGACGCAATAACGATATCGCAACAAAAAAAATATATCGCAGTAACGCCAAAGTCTTCCATCTGATAGAAATGTTCTGTTTTTAAAATGAAAACATTGAAAAGGGTAAATTCATGAATAAAATCTAGCTTTTTCAAACTAAATTAGCCTCCGTTTTGTATGTTTTTTTTTTATTTTAATATAACAAACACAAACTTTTATAAGGCTTTTATAACAAAGACAGTGACATTATTAAAGAAAAATAGCAACAAATAATAGACCATTTCTGAGTTTCCTTAATGATACACTTAAATCATAAATATGGTCTCTCTAGAAACCTTCATTCACAATATTTCAACATTTATTTGGTTAAAAATGTCTAAAAAAAAAAAGTCTAAGTCTACAATAGAAATAATCGCTGACTAGTTGATGACTAAAATAGTCGTTAGTTTCAGCCTTTGTCAAAAAGTGTACTTAAATATTGCAATAACATCGATATGGCAGATTTTAATAGCCATATCGCATATCTCAATCATTTACAATATCGTGCAGCTCTAATTCACATGCATTCATTTATCGCATATAGCTTTAGAACTTTTTCAGACTGCAAAGTGTGACAAAGCATTAACAAAGCCAATCTACATTAATTGTTGTGTAGTAATGCACCAGGGTCTTTCCTCTGCATTTGCTATGAAAGTTTGACAGTTTGTGTTTTTACAATTGTTTGCTGATTTTACAATTTATTATATGGGGGATTATTTAGTTTTTTTGTACATAGAAAAATGTCTCAAGATACAAAGTGTGAAATCTGTGGCCAGTCCTAACGCAGCTTTCATGTGTATGTCGAGAAGTTCGGATGGAAGATTTCTCCACCCGACCAGAGTGCATTCATGTTCTTTTGGTCAGATGCTGAGAACACACTCCATCTATTTGTGGCTCAATATTTTCAGCAGAACCATTTCAGGAGTTGCTTACAATAGCTCTTCCACCTCAATGTTCACCTGATTCAAAATATATTTCAATCCACCTGATTTGATGTGAACTCTATTTTGATTCCCACCAATCAGCACGAGTCGTTTGTGCTGCCTCCAGGAGTGTCATTTCTCCGACTTGAGCAAACAACTTGCTGCAAGGTTCATGTGCAACTTCTGCTCAGAAAGTCATATTTACTGGTATTTTGGAATGACTACTAAACAGGTTTTAACAGTGTGGATCGTTTAGGAGGCTTCTGTTGTAGTCTAATGTGATAGAATCTGCTTTATTGCACAATAGGGTTTGTCATTCATGCTGTACAAACACAAAGCTTATTAGCACAACGCAGGCTGTGATGCTTGTTTGAACAGACGCGCATTGATCCTTCATCTAATCCCACTCATTACGCTCGATTTGATTAAGTAATGAGCAGTTTAGGACTGGATTGGTAATTTCAATCGGGCTGTAGTCGACTAAAGAAATTTCTTGGTTGACTACAGACCTGCCCTATCGACCGCTTAATCGATGTGACAAAAATATATCGAAAACAAAAAAGTATGTCCATGTATCTGACCAAAGCTATTTATACCCTGGAAAGTACAAGGAAACTGTGTGTTTATGTTAGCTGAAGCTCTTAGCGCCATATGCCACATCTTCTTGTTTTTGCTATTTTAGCCCTATAAATAATTAGAATCTAATTTAGGGCTGTTATTAACGATTATTTTAGTACTCCACTAGTCAAACAATTACTAGTTTATTTAGACTTTTAAAATACATTATCATCAAAATAAAGGCTTTAATATGGGCTTCTGAAGTGAATATTTATGAACTGAGAGTATAATCTATTCTTTTTGACATTTTGACATCACGGTCCTTGTTGTAAAAGGTTTTCAGATGTAGTTTAGAGTCTGTACAGTTCAGTTAACGATTAGTTGATTATCAATTTTTATAGTTGTAGCCCTAATCTAAATAAAATGATTAGTCGATTAATAAATAGCTTGGTTGACTAAGACACCATGGGCCAGTTAATTGGGTAACAGCCCTACATTTCACAACTCATGGAATTGCATTACCATAAAATCGACCAGTCAGCCGTTCTGAGCACAAAGTCTCTCCTCAATTGAATTAACACTATCTATCCACACTAACAGACACCAGTAGCAGAAAACAGGCCACAGCACATTTTCTATTCTCACTTCCTATTGATTGCAGCTCAGAAAACCAGGCTGAATTCCTTTATGGAGGAAAAAAAAAGAACGCTTCTAACTAACTATTACAGTCCTTTTTGACCCAATTACTGCATCTCAAGGCTTTTTCTGCACAGTGTCCACTCGGCTACAGATAGGGCTATTTACAGCTCAAACTGGCAGAGAGGATGTTTCTCAGTGGGCAGCGCTGTCCTAAATGCTAATGAGCACCAACTATCCCCTGGCGTTGATTAGGCCCAGTTTTGCTTCTCTTTTTCCCAAACACATAAAGGCCATTAAACAGAGCAAGATAAATGAGCAAACAACAGCAAGCCAGCAGTGAATTAAACGCAATTTGCATTTATAAAGGATGAAAGCTGTTCCTATTGGCGTCGTTGTACAGTAAGAACTCATATGTGGACATATTACTCCCTCTAGTGGCAGAACTGAGAATGTACAGCACATGTCAAAAGCTTAAATGAAGACTAAGGCAATGCGTTCAACCTTATTTGAGCCACGGCACACTTTTTTGGTTGAAAATATTCCGCCGCACAACACCAACTAAAACAAACCAGAATAAAATCACACCAATCTGGAAAAAAAAAAACTTATTTAGGCTGCGAATATTGTTTATACCATTGTGTCTGGTTCTTTACAGTAGGTAGCAGTTTAGCTTTGACTTTGACTCTGACTCTAAAATAGTAAATTATTAATTTAAATCCATGAATCTGACATTTTTTCAAGGCACACTAGCGTTCCCCGGCGCACAGATTGAAAATCAAGGGTCTAAGGAGTGTTTTACTGACCGAGTTGCAGTGACGTCTCCGTGTGGTAGTATCCGTCCTGTTGCTTCTTTTTCAACATGGAACAAAGATCGACTCGCTCAACCGCCTGGTCTCCAAAAAATCTGCAACAATCAAAGACATTATTTTTGGATCTACCGGCACAGTGTGTGAGATTTGAGTCTATTTTAAAGTTATTTAGCTTGTTTTTTTATTGCTTGTTTATATTCTCCTGCAGTTCTTTAAATCAGCGTTGTAACACTGGAATTTCCCCATTTATCTTATCTTTACATGGTGAACTTAATAAATAAATAAATAATAATAATAAGAGCAAAATGACCTTACCTTTCTGTGTAGTCGGAGTAAAGCGACGGGTCTACACGTTTAATACCCTGAAAAGGAGAGAAACTGTTATTTTCTTTTACTACATGTCAAACCTGTCCTCTTGGAAATGAGTTGTTTTCCACAATCTAATTTAAAAGGTGCACTATGTTCTGTTCTATTTTCTGGTGGAGGTTCAATACCCGCTTGTCATGGAGATGTTATTGATTTGCATTCACAGGATTGCATTAAACATATATTGAAAAACACAGATCTGGCTTGTAATTTTTGGGTCAGTGGCGCAGAAATGTTTTAATGCCATACTATGGAACATTCTAGGTAAGAATATTAACATCTCCATGGACCCGGCACCAAAAAAGTTACATAGTGCACTTTTAAACTTATAATATTGTGTTCAGAGGGAGTACATTTACTTTATTTGGTTTGGTTTAGAAAACACCAATACAATAGATAATAATTTACCTATATGTGGACTGAAATACGGTATATTTAAATAATGCAAAATGTCACACAATGTGCCTTTTTGAATCATATTTTTCTGACCTTTTTTACATACAACAGTTTCATTTTCATAATCTTTCTTCAACCATTTACACAATCCCTCCACTCTGGCTTTCTCATTTCCAGCACAAAATGAATGCAACAGTTGCCCTTTTGCCTGTTGTCATAAACTTTGAAACAATACACTCCTGGGTTCCTTGACATTTTTAAATGGAGAATGTCGTCATCGCCACGTTGTTGTTCTTTTATAACTTCTACATTTGCACACGTACTGTCTAGACATGATAAATCAATTTTCACATTTGTGGCTTTTTTTCGTGTCTTATCTGACGGCAGGCGGCAGAGGATGGAGACAGGAAGGAAAGATGGGAGCGACGTGGTCCGGAGGTCACCAGCAGAGCAGCTAAAATAGGCCGACCGAGATATGGACTGCAAGTCACACTTCTGTCACTAATAAAACACCCAGATACTAGTCGCGATAAAAGCTAGTATTGAAACTAGTCATTTCAACAAATATAGATAGAAATATAATCACATAAAAAGGACGAAATTGCACTTTTCCTGAATAGTTTTGGAATGATCTTGATCCTAATCAGAACTAGTCCAAGATCACATTGCACTATAAAAGAAACTACTTTTATATTGTGTTAAAATTACATTCTACAGTCTAAAAAAAGGGCGACTGACTCTTTACAATACCTACACTTTTAACAGCCTTAACGGAAAAATATTCTGCATTTTTCATTTTGCTATCAGCCTTTGAACATGCTCTTGAGTGCCTTAAATTTTCCATCTCATGTTTTAAAACAAAAAAATGTCTTATTCATTCTATGACCTGTTTTTTTATCAGTCACTATGAAATTACACTTACCGCCTTACAGCGCTATTTACAATCTAGTGAAGTTAGCCGCTGAAAGGACATCATTGTGCGGATTTGCTGCAGCAGTGATCATGACGGCAGAAATGCTCAGAATGAGTCTGCTGATGATTTAAGGACTAAAAACGGCAGAAGATTCTCTGATAAGTGACATATGAAGTCTGAAAATCCTGGAAGTTCAGCAGGACGTGTGTTTGATGCGAGGATTTTCTAAGAAACATTCCTCAAAACAGCGTGAGTGCAACCTAATGCAACTTCAGGTATGTTTTTGATGGAACATTGTTAGAATGGTTTAAAGTTCAAAAATGTCACTATAGCAGAATATGTGCCCTTTAATAAAGCATGAGCAAAGAAATCTCCTGAAGACAAGTAGCAAACAAAGTACTTTTTGGGCAATAAAATACTTAAATACTAATAATAATAAGTGGATAAATGACACACAGATTAGTTTATATCATATTGTTGAACTTTCCAGACAAAGCCAAAACAATTTTATGAGAAAATCAGGTGATGGACCCTCAACTAAAACCTACGGAGTGCACCTTTAATGAATACCCTAACCCTTAATTAAGTAGCAATAGCACCTTAATTAAAAGTTTGTAAGCCTGAATCATTCTTAATATGTTTTACAGATTTGTTGATAATGAATTAAGTCTTTGTTCATGTTTTATAAAGGCTAATTCAGGCATAGTTATTATAAAGAGGTACAAAAGAGTGTTTTATTATAATTGTGGTATCAAATTCAGTATTTAGCCTTTTTAGCATCAAGTATGACAGTGATTGTACCTGTGCTTTGAGTTTGGATGCGCGGGACAGCTTCATAATGGTGAGGTGAGGCTCGAACCCTCGACAGTCTCCCTGAAGAAGACCCTGCTCCTCAAAACGACTGCGCAACAACTCTGTAACACAAAATAATGGCGTCGTTACAGCTTTAGTAACTTTTCTGGTGAAGGATCTGCCACCTGCTTGTCTGTGTTGTGATTTTTCTGTTGTGATGTTCAACCAGTATATCATTAAAGTAATCTATCGCCATGGAAACACAGCCAGGCCGATCCCTATTTAAAATGCATCTGTCGATCTTTTCTTAGACTTCGGGACATAAACTGAGCAGTTAAAACCAAAGTGGACCGTTACAGCAAACCAGTGGTGTATTGATTTGGCAGATTAACAATTGAAATAATAAAATCAGTCTTTGCATCATTCAAACGGACTGGCATTGGACAGTTGACACACACTGAGATTAAAGAGTAACCGTTTTCTCCTCCAACCACAAAAAAGTCAAAGTAGGGCTGTGCATTTTAATTGAACTGAAATCTAGTCCTTTCTAATTGTCAATAAGCAGCTTGGAACCTCTGCAAGAGTTCATATTTTGGAGGTATATGTGGCTATTTTTGCTAATTAAAATTCTTGTTTATGTTGAGGAAAGAAATGGTGAAATCAGGGCTGGGAACAACAATTTAATTTTAAGATTCAGTCATTGCTAATCGTTACTGATCACTGGGTCTTTTTAAACAGGTCTTTAGTCAGTCCTTCAGTCAGTCCTCTGTCGGTAAAACGAACTAGAGGTAGAAATGTGTCTATTTTCCTGTGTTACATGGAAACTATTAAAATAATTTATAGTTTATGCTCATCAGAACAAAACAGAAGTTAAAAAAAAAATAAATACAATAAGGAACTATAAGGAACTAGAATAAAATGCAAAAACAATCAGTTTTTGTTATGAAATAAATACTGAAAGCCATTTTATTTTTGAAAAGAAAAAAATAAATTGAATAATATATTGTGATCAATCATTACTAGGAAAATGATTTGTATGTATATTTTTTGCACAAAGTGAATGGGAGAAGTCACATGGGAAATTCCCTTTAAACTTTAAAGACTGTTTCAAATAAAGAGAGGACCTGCTTAAAATCCCAGGCTTGTGCACATCACAGCATCAGTAATTATTATTGGGCCTAATAATACACGACTTAATTAACATCAACATGAGTTTATTACTAAAACACATAGTTTGAAGTTTGTGGATTATAAGGTATTATCATTTCTAAATTCTAAAATATACCAAACATACCTTGTAAATGTAAAACGTCTGGCAACTAAAATCTCCATTATAAAGATTTTGTGGGTGAGGAAAATGTATTTTAGTGTGATTCATGTCTCTGTTGCGGCCCCTGACCAGCTCTGATTTTCTAAATTCTGCCCCTTCTCAAAATGAGTTTGAGACCCCTGCTGTGATTAATGACTGCTGGTACAGTAAAGGGTTACAACACACTGACAGCAAGCAAGGACACACACAAACGCACACAAACACACACAAGCCGAGGTGCATTACATAGAAAACCACAGTGGTATTTATAGCCCCAAAGAGAAAGGTTAGAAAATAATCAATAAGAATGGTGAAGGAGAGGAGACTCAGACTTATTATGGCTTTATCCTGACTTTACCCCTAAGACCACAACAAAAATAGAAACTTTCCATTCTCCAGCACTGTCTCCACTATCACAACAAACTTTTTGATCCAAGAGGGAAATCAGAAGTTTTTACTCAGCATCAAAAGGCAAATCTTTGTGCTATCACCCGTAATTAGGTAGAAAGATGTTCCCTGCAGCTGTCGACTCATGGTTTATTGCGTTTCACATTAATTCAAGCTCCAAGATAAAACACCATTTGGAATTTGCTTGGTTGTCACAAAAATGCCAAGTGTGAGAATCTGAATATTTTAAAACACTGTAACCGTAGACAAGGAAATCCAAATTAGTGTCAAATTCAAACAGCCTGCTGACAATAATGTGGGGAAATGTTTAAAGCTTCCTGAACACCAAGTAATCGGTTAGTTCTGAACAAGAATGATAGATTCTAAATATCTCAATTTGGCTGATGGTGGCAAGGGGGAATAAGGTATTAGGTAAATGTGCTTATTTTTCAGTGCGTTGTGAAAGTAATGGGGGCAAATCCTCTTAAAAATGGGGGCTTAATGTTTCTAGCCAATTGCACAAAACACAAACGCGTAAATCTTTAGTACACACAGGCACTTTTTGCAAATGGCTCACAAAGCAAATGGCAGAAATAAAACATTCAGATAGCCATTATTGTGCTAAATCCACTTGTACAAATGTCATTTTAACAGCATCGAATGATACAAAGTGACCTATTTGGTTTTCAGCTCACTCAAGGACAGATGTGAGGATAAGTCCACATTTAAACTTCAGATGTGAGAGGCAATAACAGTAAAAGCCGTGTAAAAGCACAGAATCGCCTTCAGAGTCTCCTAAAGCCGTCTAATCTCGAGAAAAGCTTGTTGGATAAAAGCAGGTCTTCACTACAACAGAGATCACGTCCTAAAAGAGTCTCCTCAGATGACCCCTCGATTGACCCCGCCATCTTCCGGACGTCACGAGTGTTCAATTACATTATCGCCTCTTATTTATTATTAAAAACATGCACTCACCAGGATAAGCTAAAATGATATTAAATGAACTAGAAATGTGAACCCGGTTACTGACCTGCCAAGCTGTCCAGCGTGTGTCTGTGTTCTCCAGGGGCCAGCCCAATAAACACCACCTCCTTCCTGAAGTGACCGATGCCGGAGAATGGCAGCACCAGGCCCCGCCCATCCAGCAGCTCGGCCAATGAGGGCTCAGCCGCGGCCAGCACGGTCGCCGCCCTGAAAGGAAGTGCACACATGAATAATATGCTCAGCGCACCGGGCGCATCCCTCCACATCATAATCCTGACTTCCTTCCCTCTCGGGTTACATAACAAGAGCATCTAGTGATTAGTGATGGAAAAATCTTCTACTTGATGTAGATTATGTATCAGCACACCGGACACGCTCCACAGATTATCCATTTGTGTCGATAAATCTGAATGATCCCAGGGATTTAGGAAAGTACCTTTTTCTATTAAAGAATGAATAGATGTATCTAGACAGAGTCGGTGCAGTGGTGTTTCTTTTAGATGAACAGAACCATGCAAAGGGCTAAGGCAGGTTTCTGACATAGACTAGGTCACAGTAAGGATGTCATGATATCAAATATGATTATTGAGAGAAAACCCCCCGCAATTTAATGATTATTCATGATTACTGAGAACATGACCAGACAACAGTAACAGCTTTAATTTGATCTCAATGCTATTGTTATATACCATACTAATCCTCAATTTTGTGGCCATCTTTTGGAATGACAAACTTTCTGAATGTCCAAAATAAACTTAATGTGACAAAACAGCCAGATAAAAAAGTTATTTACATTTCGGTGTATTTTTTGGACTACAGAACTAACTTAAAACACTTAATTTTGCTTCTAAAATTGTCACGATTATTACTTTTTAGTTCTTACGATTATTTAATGACTTGAATAATCACAATTATGGATTAACCTAATAATCTTGACATCCCTAGGTCACAGGGTTCCAAACCACTGGACCGGGGCCTAAAACTGGTCCACGGGCCAGAGGACAATACTGTGTATGTTTTAAAATATATTGAATCCTTTTTTATAGCCTTTGTGCCTGTGTTTTACTCCAAAAATAAAGCACAAACTACCCTGGTAAACTGTAAAAATCTCATGTTTAGTACTGTTTATTACAAGAAATAAGGCGACTAGATTAGAAGAAAGAAGACTCTAACATTCAGAAAACATAATTATGTAAAGGTAAAGACATCTAGCCCAACGTAGACTTAATGATCTCCCAGCACAAGGATAAATGCTTTTTGATTTTATATATTTTACGATGACTATGACTTTCACAGGCAAATAACTTTCTTTTCTTTGATTGCTTTGAGAATACATACATTTAGAACCTCGCTGTGGAAAACAATTCAGTGTATTTATTGCTTTCCTTATATGACTCAAGCTGCAATACAAGTAAATTGCCCCCTCAAGAGCTTGTAAGAAAGAGCGTAAACAGCTTCAGCTTGATTAGGGTAATTAGTGACTGTGGATTTGCATACCGTTGCACAAACACAAAACTTTGCTTGGATACTTTTTCGACACTCATTTCTATGGCAGCCATCACATCAAACGAGAGCCCCTTGTGCCGTTTCTGGTGAAAATGTGCACTCACAGGTCGACTTGCTCCTGGTCGGCGAGATGAGTGACTAATAATGTTATGTGCAGAGTCGGGATGGGGATCATGGCTTTGGACAGTTTGGGCTGGCGCTGAAGCACGGCCTGCTGGAGCTCCGCCACGGCACAGCTTATCTGTCATTAGAGAAAACATGACGTTCAGCGCATGTTATTACAAGATTTATGTGCCTTAACTGAAATACGTTCAACACAACCGAGAAAGAGACATTATGCAGAGAGAAAAGCACATGATCAATACATAGTGACTAAAGCAAATCAATGATCGATGAAAGAACCCTGTGGTCAATGTACATTAGGCCTTTGCCATCCACCAGCATCAGGTAATGGAAAATCAAGTGTTCTTTTCCTTGAAATGTTTCTCTCCGAGCACAGAACTGATTGTGACCTAAAATCAATCTCTGAACCGATCAATTTCTACAAGTAAACTAATTAAGAATCCTGTCTCCTTTTGCTCAGTGCTCCTCAATAAAGAATTATATCAACTTAATTGACCTCCTCTACAAACATGAATAAACACTACATGAGTCAATAGAACTTTGAAATGTTTATCCAAAGTGTTTCTGGTTATTAATTATGTTTTGCTAATGATGGTGTATTAGGACTTGGGTGTTTGAATTAAGTAGTATTTATATTGATTTTAGAATATTTTGAAAATGGAACAAGAAAGTTTTCTTTTTATTTCAAATGCTATAGCATTTTTCTTGTTATTTTAAGTTAGACATGGACCTATGGTTTGTCTATTTCTTATTTTAAGTAAAGGAAGATATTTTATTCCTTTTTCATTGGCAAAAGAAAGTCAAAATATTACAGCGGTACAATTAAGCAAAATCGTAATTTTAATGCATTTGAAGTTCCATAAATTCTTCCACAAACAACAAAATATCCAGCTTTATTCTACATTAAAAACTGCAAATGCTGTAGTTTAGAACTGCCAAAACATGTTCTGAAATTATTACTTTTAGTTTGTCAGTTAAAAGGGCTATTTGAGTATTTTTGTCAGTTCTCCTAGATGCATTTGAAATGTGAACAAAATCCTATTATTAAAATACAAATTGCAATAATAATCAGAAAAATCACAATTCAATATTTTTCCCAAATCATGTAACCTTACAAAACAACTTATTATTTTATTTAATATTATATTTTTTCCATGGTATTTGTGCTTTGCCAGTGATAAGAAATTGTAATATAATGATGTAATTTGTATGCACACAGTTCAGCTACTGATAACGGCTGAAGCCGCTTTAACACCGATGATGAGCAAGAACAGCTTTTGAGGAGAAGCAGAACTTTTAACTTTTAACAATAATCAAAAAGATGAAAGAAGTTAGCTCTCATAGGGAAAAAGTCATGGTTATGAATAATCTATTATTGTCAATTATATCATGATGGCAAATTGTGTCTTTCATATTGTGATAAACATTTTGGGCCAAACTCTGCTCTGTCCTATGCTGCATCTTTCTCAATGTACCATTCCACTGTAACATACGTCATCACATCAAACATTACATCAAACCGCTGCATAATAGATCTAGGTCAGAGTTTTTTTACCTTTTTGGCATTTATTTATCTATTTGGCAGGGACAATGCATTCATCCATAGTTACAAAACAAAGCTTGCAGCTGATGTGATGCAAACAGAGTTTATAGCAAGTGCTAACTTTCAACTCCCATCCCTGGTTGGGCTTTTCTACACTTTCTACAGTCAATAACAAAATACACACCACCTACTATCATCAATCAGACCTTACAGTAAAAGAAAAATATGGTAAATAATGTTTGAGCCACTGTCTGGTTCTTTCAAATTGGAACCAGGTTTTACATTTGTTTTTGGTGCATCTGTATTTGTGTATCTGTTTACTCAAATTTTATCAAGGCACACCTGGCAAAACCTCAAGGCACACTGGTTGAAAATCAAGGATCTAGGTAATACTGGGTAATATTTAATGGCAATGGAGGAGGCAGTTAAAATTACAGTTGTTTATATACAGGTTTTTGTTGTAATCTTGCAAAATGACCAGCAAAAACATTTATAGATTTTCCTTTTAGTTCTAGTCTACAATCTCAAAGCCACTTTTAATGCTCACCTGTGGGTTGGTGATGGGGATGGAGACAAAGTAGTTTGGTCTTTTGCTTTCCTTCTTCTTCTTCTTTTGACCTGCGTCTTCTTCACTGTCGACTCGGCCTCCAATTTCTCCTCTCTTTCTTTTCTTTTTCCTTTGATCTGTGTTTGTGACTGAAATCAAGAACGTTTTACATATCAATCACCTGAACAGTTTACTAGAGTTATCCTTACAATTAAGAAACAGAGACTTACATCCCAACTCCTTCCATGAAGTTGGGCTCGTCAACGCAAAAGGAAGCTCTGACATTAGAGAGTCCGGCGGTTCTCCTGACTTGATGTTTTTCTTTAGTTTTTTCTTTTCCTTCCACATCTTCCTTCTGTTCTTCTTTTCCTGTAGACCTGATGAAAAGTATAAAATGTTTCTGCATTAAATTACAAAAATGTCTGAGACCCTCTTCAGTGAACATTTTGCCTTTTTTGTCATATAATTTGAAGGGGTTTACACTTTCCAAACTAAGCCACAATGTATGGTAAAATAAAGGCCAAAAGGAGAAATGGGGCACTTTTTTTTTCCCCAAAACAAATCATGATCATAGTGTTTCTCATAGATTCCTTTCAGACAACTGTGGCACATCACATTTTTATATTCAGATTTTTTCCCCTCATACAACTTAATACCTATATTGAGCTTTTTTTTTTAAGAATATACTTTTATGTGTACAATTTATCTTATACAAATGTAGAGTCCAGGTTGTCCAGGTTGCTTTTAGACTATGGGGGTCACCTTATTAATGGGAAACACAGCATCATGATCATTCTCTCTCTTAATTGCACAGCTTCAGTGGTTAGTGTGGTCTGTGTCATTATGGTATCAATTTAATAAAATATTTCATTTTGTTTATTTTATTGTTTGGTCAACTCATTGCCATATACACACATTAAATGAAGTATGACAAGCCCATAAAATATGGATATTCAGTATGTAGAACATTACATCCAAATCAGATCAAATAATTAAACTATGGCCGGGAGAAGGCAGAAGTTATAAAGCTTATTGTGCACTTATCTCCAAAAGGACAGCACATAAATTATAAATACCACTTACTGTTTCATAAATGATATATAGAACAATATTTTTGGGGCTCAGTATAAATTGTTTGTACATTTTGTTTGCGCTAGTGGGGAAAACGTTATTTTTGTTATGCAATATGACAAGATTAAAGCTTTAGAGGGTCGAATAAATAATGCATGACTCATAGATACCAACAACATGTTTGTTTAATTTTGCTTTTTATTTATTTCAATTTGAGTTTCTATTAAAACAACATTGTTAAAAGGGTTTTTGGGGATTACCTTGCTTTATTAGAATAAAATGGTTTCAATATCATCATTTGCCGCAATATTTCCCATGTTAATAGACATCTACATCAAATCAAATCAAAATGCAAAATATTACCAACAAATATTCAAATAGATTTCCATTGCTAATGACGTATAAATAATTGTGAACTGTGATAGAGCAGTAGATTGATTTAGATATTCGAAGTAACTATTATAAAATGTAACTCCTTTTCTTGATATAACTTATCGGGTGAGTCTGTCCTGATTGAAATACCTTTAGTTTGACATTTCTGCTCAACAACAGCAGCTTCTCCTCCATCATCCTCCTCCTCCTCTTCTGTGGGAAGTGCAGCGACGTCTTTACTTGTTGCCACATTTGCAGGTAACATCCCGAGCATAAATGAATTCGGCTGTGAATGTACAAAATAGTGTAAGTCATTGCTTTAACACTGCATCTGTGCAATTATCTCCACATTAACAAAAAAAAAATCATTGTTCTGTACTTACCTTCAGTCCAAACCGGTGTGTTGTCAAGTTATTGCACAAACTCGTAGCAGCAAAACGATGTAACCTCAAAGCCTCTCGTTTATTTGCAGTTATACACTTCTGAAAACTATGTATATACGTCCAGCTACGACTACAAAGGACACGACAGACTAGCATGACACCGAAACTACCACAGAGCTGCAGAGGGCTTCACACACGCGCAGGAGTTGCGGTTAGATTTGCTGTCCGTGCGTCACCTGTTGAAATGAATCAACGAGGGAGTTAGCCGTTAGCTCCGGATTAGCTCTTTTGACTCGTGACCGAATATACAAACATGTCAAGCTCAATTCCGCGTCTTAAAACTCCCATAAAAGGGTGGTGTTAATAACAGAAATGCATGCATTCTCTCAGATTAACGCATATGGTGGGAGCAGCCTGCAAAAGACGCCTCGTGTTTGTAAACAATCCCATAGTTCCGGTTGGATTTCGTTGGTTTTAGAGTTTGCGGCGGTGAAGACGCAGCACTGCCACCTGCCGAACAGTGGTGGTAGTAGCGTGCAAAACCGAATTGACGCCAATTCAAGTTGTAAGAAAAAATCCTAATAAATAAATAAAAAAAGATTTGTCACGTATTTTTCGTTTTTTATTTATAACACAGCAAAGTGGCAGTTGACATTCAAAACAAGTCAGTAAAAGTAGGCTCAAATCATCTCCAAATTGAAATCAAATCAATCAGCTGCTCACTCGAGTTTGTGAGTATAAAGTACGTTGATTAATGTCAAATGCACATGATGGTTATGTTATGGGTCGACATATAACAAAAAATAGGCTAGAAGCTATAGAAGCTGAAATTGTCCATTACTAATGTTTGGAAAATACCTTGAAAACATATTTAATTACAGAATACTGAATTTCTGCGTTCAATTGACAGATGTGTATTCTATTCTGAATACTTACTTGCATTAATCATAGCGTAAAAAATGTGACATATGCATTTAATTTATCACTGATTGAAAAATGAGAAATCACACATGCACTGACCACAAGAGGAGTATTTTCTGTTTCTTTCTTTTCACTGATACCGTAAATCTTCAAGGCATTCGTTTGGATTTTTGATAACTATTCTGAGTACTAACAGATGAATACTCAAAATTAGTATTCTGATTCTTTTCGATACATGTATTTAATTAGAGTACTTCCCGACACACACACTTTCTTATGGAGAGTAATGCTGACGAAAAGGTGCTACAGTCTTATCACTGAATGACCTCAGTTTAGTTCGAATTTTGTTTATCGCCTCATCGTTTTGTAAACAATTCAATAAACCAGGAACAGTCTCATGAAAGAAAACATTGACTATCAGCACTACATTGTTGTGAGACACTTGTCCTACTGTAGCCGCAAATGCAGAACGGCTGTGGTGCATAATCACGAGAATGACTTGTTCATCATCTGTAAACGTAAAAGAAAAACACCCTGAATCAGACATTAGATATGTGAGAAACAGTGCACAGATGAAACACACTGATTCCCAAGTGTTGTCATTGAGCTGTTCCATATACTAAATATACAAAAGACTTTTGACCTGAAATGCAGTCCAGGGCAGTCCCGACATCTGTCCCCGCCCGAGAGACAACAGGACAGAAGAGTATGGTGAGCTGGCTGTCCTCATCAGGTTTAGCCTCTTGCAGATGCAAATCACAATGTTTTATCTTTTCCAATACTTCCATATGTGTGTTCAGGGTTTTGCCACTGATGCGCACTTTGTAAGTTACAGTGACTAAAAAATAAGAACATTAAATTACAGTCCGACCCATCATTTACACATTGGAGTACAAGAAATGAAGTACCTTGTATTTTTGGTTGTGCGGCTTGGAACATAGGATAGTGTGCTTTTTGTGGATTACAGTTATGGTTATATATATTGGTGTAGGTAGCACTGGAAGACCCAGGAGTGACGTGCATTAATGAAGGCACCGAAGCTTGACCTGTAAAGATTTTAAATTCTGATAAATGATTTTAATTGTCACCATTTCCTTTTGATTGACTAACTTTTATTTGGGCTTGTGTCCTCTCTTTGACTGAATTTCTCCAGTAGATCAATTTGGGCATCAAGAAACTCCTGAACACGATAAACTTCACTTTTGAAATCTTTCAGCATCTGTAGAGAGTCTTTGCTGCTGAAAGCACCTGGAAGGCAAAATATTAAGTTGCACTGGAAGAAAATATAACTTACACTGATTAAAAAATGTAAGCAAATACTTCTTAGAAGCTCATCTGGAGTAAAACCTTTAAGCTCATTTAGGACAGCATGGATTGAGCGCTGAAAAATGAATTACAAATGTAGTTTACTAATCTATTAAATTACTATTGTTTTCTATTATGATGTTTCCTTACCTTTTTGTTTATGACTTCATAGATTTTCTTCCTTGATCTGATATTTGAAGGACCAGGGAGGAGCTCTTGCAGGTCATTTTCGGAGAGTGAGCGAATGTCTTGGTCCGTGCAAAAGTCCACTTCTGTAATGACCATTGATTTCAAACAGCATTCCCATTAGTTTGTTTATTGCCTACATGGTTTTTTGCTTTATAAAACATTGAAATGTATAACTTACTCTCCAACATTTGGGCTGCTTTCCGGCTGATCGCACTGATCTCGTCCAGCAATGTCATGGTTTTACTGTAAAGGAAACAAAATTAGCTTCACTCTAACAAGTCATTCAAAGAGCCCCATGAATAACTGAATAGACTTTTATCTCACCTTTCAGTAAAGAGTTGTTAAAGACAAAATTACGTCGTATCTTCCACTCTTTGACAAAATGCGAACACCGGGCAGTGTTGCCAGATTTTACTGACAGTTTCCAGCCCAAAGTCCACATAAAACCCGCCAAGATCAATGAAAACCAGCCCAAATTATAAACTTTCCAAAATTACTATTTAAATGGTATACAAAGCACAGTTGCAACCGTAAAATTATGAACAAACCAACGGCACACACCAGATATATATATATATAGACCACAGTCGGGCCCTTAGCCCTCCTTATTTGGCAACTATACAGTACCACTATCTGATTGTATGTGCGTTTAAAGTTGACAGGTTAGACATGTTTGACTAATATATACTGAATATGATTGTATTTAAGATTTTACTACACATTTAGCCTCTTTAGTCATCTGTTTGACAATCTTCATAACATTTATAGTGTTAACTGTCTATTTATTTTCAACTGTACGTCACATTTTGATGATACACACCTGTAATTTTAAACTTTTATTCATGAAAATTTCTTCTGGAACTGTACTTCAAAAATGTAAAACTGCTAAATATTTACCACAAGTGCCCTCCCACCAAACTAAGCCATAATTTGAATATAATGAGAACTTGTCATATAGACTTTAGTCCCATGCAAACTGGATATCAGAATTGTAATACGTGTAGCATGCTTTGGACTCATTCTCCAGAACTGGGGCAATCCACATTTTCAGCTCGGGCTGGTTCTCCCATTACTTCCAATATACTTTCTTGTATTTCCCCCATTTGGAAATCTTGTTTTAAATCCTGTATCTCCTCTCCAGCCGTGAGATAAACTGACCTCGCCTTAAACCCTAAACGTTAAGCAGGACCCAGCGCCAAACCCGAGGGTGCGCAGACTGAGCCGGTGTTTATTGTTTCCATCCAATCAGAGGTCGATTAGACATTTTGACTGACAACCAGCACAACCAATGTCACTGTTGCAAACCATTCAATATGCAATTTCTGTAATTTATTCTATTCTATTTAATATTCTATCAACAACTCAATAATACACAAATATTTATGAAGATATTAATCTATTTTGCATTTTCAAATTCCCGCCTGAGACATCCAAAAATAGCCCAAAATATATGCACCCGCCCAACGCTATTTTTTTCCGCCCGAAGCCAACAAAAGGAGCCCAATTGGGCGGAAAACCGCCCAATCTGGCAACACTGACACCGGGTGCGTTTCTCATAAACGAAACAGAAAGTCAGAGCCCGGTACAGACTCCTGCTGCTGATTGGTGCTTTTATCTGAGTGACAGACATTTGCCCCGCCCTCTTGTACACGGAAAGAAAACTCAAAACAATCTGCAAGGCAAGGTGACTTTAGTAATTAACAGTAGCCTTCTTGTTTGTTGTCTGACATTAAAACAATCAATCAAATCAAATCAACATTTAAGAACAAACAGCAACAGCCTGCGGTAAATGGCTAGAGAAAATTGTAAACCGTGTTTTATTATATAACTTCGTTACAGCTTAGTAAACGTAATAAAATGACATAAAGCGCAACATATCAAAAGCAAGGGGATTACAATTGTTTTTGTTGTTTACTAGACATTGGCCACAAGGACCAGGAGAGCCACAGTAGAGCTAATCACAGGGTAATCAGAGAAGGTAAAACAAATTACAAAAGGTTTTGTAAATTAATAAAGTAATTTTTTTAACAAATGCATTTAATAAATACTCTTTTAATACATTGTCTTAATCAATGTATTAAATTGTGTTTAAAAAATGATAAATGATAATAAAAGCTTTATTTAATCTAATTTGGCTCTCATGGTCCTCCATATTAGAGTCTATGACAGAACTAAAATAAAGATTGTATGTTGTGAAGGGAAAAAGCAGAAATAATTTAGTAAGAGGAACACATGAATTTAATCAGCTTGAAAATGCCGTCTTTTATGTACTTACAGAATTCATCAATATTTCATAGGTAAACATCAAACAAAACAGTAATAGATATATCTTGTTTAAAATCACTGTACTTCGTTTTAATGAATGAATTTAATTTCCCATAAATGCTATGTATTTATTATTAAACCACACAAAGAGATTAGTCTGCCACCCGATGTTTAATTGAGGGTGAAACTAAGAAACTAGAGGGGGATTGGGGCTAATATCTCATTTATCTTGATATGTTTATACAACTTCTTTTTGTACTGTATTCAAGTAACTTTGTTTTGATCTCAGTTATGGCTTCCTCATTTTGTGGGCACTGAATCAGACCATTCACCGTTTCGTGAAAGAAAACATTAACACCGAGCTCGACTTTGCAGCTGGTTCTCGGGGCTGGGAGACTCGTCGGAGTATGCAAGTGGTACATCACAACAATAATGATGGGTTTTTCATCTGAAGAAATCAAAAGAAAGGTGTGAAAATATGTGATTACAAAAACTAAAAACACATGGGTTAAAATGACCAACTTTAACTTGAAATTCTTACTTGAAATCCCTTGCAGAGCTGCCTCAATATCTGTCCCCGCCCGTGAGACCACAGGACAGAAGACAATGATGACCTGGTTGTTGTCAGATGTGGTTTCTTTCAGGTGGAGACTAACTTGATGTCCTGGAACTGGACCCTTTATCCTCTCTATGATTTCCCGATGTGTTTCCAATGTTTTACCACTGACCACCATCTTGTACATGACTCTTGCAAAAACTAAAATGAGATGTCACAATTAACAAATAAGAATGAAGGCTGATTTTACATTTCAAGTAATGCAGGATCCCCACCTAATTGTGGCTTTTTGACTGAGTAGCTATCAGGCTTTGTTGAAGTTGAAGTATAATTTGAAACTGTTGTGGCAGAAGAGACAACAGCAGTGAATCAATGTGTTTTGTCTTGTATTATCTTCTGTGTCATACAGATCTTTAACCTAGGCTTGAGAAAAATCTTCTGAGAAGCGAAGGATGTTCAGAATTTTCTGATTCAGCAGAACTCTCATTTGCAGCATTTGTATCCATCACAGAATGGCTTGTAGTGGCTACAAATAACAAATAAAATATTTCAATAAAATAATAATTGTGCACTTTTTAATTTGAAAATCAATATGTGAATGTACCTGAATTTGCAGCCAAGTCATTGTCCACAGAAGTTGCTCGTGCCCCTTCCAATAAATTGTTATTATCAACTGAATTCTATAAAACAATATGTTAGACAGCAGCGTTAACCTTTTCTTAGTAATGCACCTGATGAATCAAAACAATAGAGTTTACCTGTCTGTCACTTGGGTTTGGTGTTATGCATATAAGTTCTATGCTCTTTCTGACTCTCAAATTGTCTTTTCCAGGAAGTAGCTCCAGCAGGTCTTGTCTGTTGAGGGTCCTTATGTCTTGGTCCGTTGTAAATCTTGCACCTTATTTGCACGAAAGTGAATGAATCTTGTCTTGACGTCTTGAACAATTATTTAATTTAGTAATAGACACATTAGCTTACAAGAACTTACTTTCCAGTTCCCCGGCGGCATGTTCACTGATTTCTCTTATCTGATCCAGTAAAGTTGTCATGATTGTCACCTGACGATTAAAACAAAACATTTGAGCAATATATTGTAGGTTTCATTTGTGACTTTTGTAAGGTTGAATTCGACCTTCAAATAAACAACTTCAGCAACTACTATTAATAAGTAAAAATAAATACATTATTAGCCAAACCTACTTCTCCAGAGTTACCTCTTAATCCACCAACAAGATAATACTTGAATAGTACCCCCAAAAAAGTCACTGCGTAATGCGTTGTTTTCGGAGCAAGAGAAAAAGGAAAATGAAAGTAAAAAGGTTTGTCCGTGTTGTACGTGATGACGTGAACGCTCATAGGTTCATCGGTTTGAGTGATTGACGTTATTTTCCAGTTGTCATCTTTTTATATACAGTAGGCTATTATTGATGGTATTTAGTTGTGGTGATCACGGGTTGCTTAGACACGTTGTCTCAAAACCTTAACGCAATAAACTAAAATAAATAAATAAATAAATAAAAAGTGGGGAAAAGAACTCAAAAGTGTAGCATTCTGTTTGTCCTGGAAATGCGAGTTTACATTATTTATTTATTTATTTATGACCATATCTTGAGTAGACGTTTGCTATTGTCACCAGTAGAGGGCAGCCCTTTACAACTTTCTGTCCTCTGCCTTCAACAACAACATACACTTTGAACCATTGCATCTTGTTTGATCTTACAGTCATTTGGCTGCACTAGTTTCATTGTGAGTGAGTCTGCAGGCGTTATGGACTCCATCGGTTTGTAAATCTTACACACTGTTCACAAATGTTTTTCATGAACTGTTGTTAAATTTAAAGGTGTGCTGGTTGTCCATATGTAACACTTTGAATGCTCTATAATATGTCATTAATCATGTCTATCTCCATGGAAGCATGCGTCATCACCAGGCAATGTTACAGCCAGCTCACATCTGTGGAGGGATGCAACCCTGCTCACAGTAAAAAATCAAGTTTTGAGGTATTTTGGGGCAATAAAAACACCTGTAATGTACCACGTGCAAGATGGTTCAATGCCACACAGTAGAACATTCCAGCAACACCTCCGGAGAGAAAAGCATTAGTTTAGTCTTTATTTGAAAGGACAACGTACAGAGACATTAATGTAATAAAAAACAGATTCAATAGCTAGTTTCCATCTGCAGTCCCAGTTCCATGTCACCTTTAAGACTCAAACAAAGGCGTGAGTTAGAATAGCTGTCTTTTTCAGTAACTACATTTCCATCGTGCCCCAACCTCAAGATAATGGGCCTTACAGTTGTAATCGGCATATCATTTGCAGTTATCTCTTCTGGTGGCGATGAAAAACCTGCATTGACAGGTGAAGTGAACAGCACGTCTCTTCATCTTGGCACTTGTTAGTGTGGGTGGTCTCTTTTGGCTCCCAGTGAACATTTTGTCCTCAAAGTTGACGCTTGAGAAGAAGAACGTTTGACAAGAACCTTATTGTAGAGGCAGAGACGACGGGAACTGAGCATGTCCAAAACAGCCTTTATGGAGCGGCTCTACGCAATAGTGACCCGTATCAAAATGGTCCAAGGAAGGAACAGAATTTAATAAAAAGATGGATGTTAAAGAGTATTTACCACCATTTTCCACCTGCCATGGACTGACACTATGACAACACTATGCGGCTTTGAATAGATTTTTCCTCCAAGTCCTTGGCTGTAGTATGTGCTCCCACTCTTTTCAACAGTGAAGAGCAACAAACAAACACAACAAAATGGCCCCAGTCACGAGAAGCCGTCCAATTGCCGTCCAGGTATTGGGAACTGTGCCTCCTCCTCTTCATTCTCTCTTGGCACAGAGTGTATAGGTGAAGTGTTTTGCGTTTTCTGTGCAGGGCTGTTGCGTTTGTCTGCAGGGGGCGAGACAGCTCCTGGAGGCTTGGCTTAGTCCTCCTCATGTTTATGCTGCAGAGACGAAAGACAGTTTGGAGGGGCTGACTGCGTAACAGGAAGTTCAAGCGATTCAAAGCGAGCTGGAGACTGTGAGAGCTACAGGACCTACACAAATCGGGGTGGTTTATGCTGCATTCGTCTAAGGTAGAACAGTGTCTGTGTTGGAATTGAGACGTTTTGACTGCATCAGGGAAGTCATTTTCAGTCAGTTTGAGATTCAGTCCGTTATATAATAGCTTTGGCATGTACTCAACATTGCTTTCAGGCAAATAAAACTAGAATTTCTTTCCTTGTGTGAAAGACCTTTGGAGTTTAACACGAGCATTTTAGACTTTTAATAAATGTATGTCAGGGAGCTGTACTTGATTTGACTGTTTTGAATCATGAAAAACAGAACATGTTCCCAATTTATTTGCATGTAATAAAGTACAGATAAAACAGCTTTCTCTTCAATGTATAGAGCGTTTTATTCTACAAGAAGCAGGAAGAGCGCAGTTAGCATGCAAATGTTTTACCCGCTTTACCCGGGACGGCAAAACTCGTTCTAGGCTCAGAAACTTGTGAAAAGTGCTCATAAACTGCTGTGGATATTAGGATGCTGGGACTGCATTAGGTAAGTGAGTGATACATGTGACTGATGTAAAGACTTTAAAATAAACTGTTTTTCACGGTTCAAAACGGTAATAATCAGGTTGAGTACGATTAAACAACACCCGGCAAGAACAGGTGGTCTTTACTAGGCCTCTAGACTGTTTTGAAGTGTGTTTTGAGATCAGCAGGCCCATAGGTACAAACCTTTTTGGAACTTTCCCCACCTTCTGTTCTCTTTGGCCGCGTCCCATTTCTGATAACTTGCTTCCTCAAGAGGAGAGTCACACAGAAATGACTCCTCGTTTGTCCTTTCCTTAATCAGCGAGGTTCACGACTGAGGAGGAGGCAAGAAATGGCCTTCACGTTTTTAAAGATGATTTCAGAATGTACAATAGGAATGAATTATGAACACAATGATCACAGTTTCAGCCTGGAGGACACCCTGCTGCCTCACCTGCACAACCTTCCTTACCTGCTGAGCTCAGTTAAAGTCGACATGACAGGTTAGACACATTTCACTAAAACGTAGTGAGCATGATTATATTTGCCCTATAACCCTATATGCCTATTTGTCCCCAGTATGAAAATGTATGCAATGTTTATAATGTCACTTCCTGGTTGGACACGGGCAGCAAATATGACATAGGTAGAGGTAATTCTACAACTGTTACCTAGCAACTATTTTGAAAACAAGGACTTATGATTTGAAAATTACACCTGATAACAACTTTATTTTGTTGAATGTCAGTTTAAACTGTTAGAAAATGTGTCAGTTGTTTGTAAATTGTAGTTGTTGTTTTTTCTCAATGGTTTGCTGCTTTTTGATGCCGTAGGTAGAGGGATTTGTTTTAGAACTCTGGTCTACTTCTTCTCATTTTAGACTTTTATTTTTCAAATTTTCTTCACAAACTGCAACTGTACAGATGTAAAACTATAATAGTTGCCACAGATGCCCTCCCACCAAATTAAGTCATAAGATTTGTAGACTTTAAAGTCACACCTCAGCCTCCCCAATTCAGCAGTTCAACTCACGCAGCCCTCCTCCACCCCAGCACCACCTCTGCACCACATTTACAGAGTCTCATTTTCTTTCAGGTTTTTATTTTCTCCAGCACCTGTGTCTGGGCTCTGGGGAAGATTCCGATCATATCCTGCTCTACACCTCCTGCACATCGCTCATCATATCCCTGCTGGGGTCTATGGGCCAGACCTATCAATGTATATCATTATATAATTCCAGGTGTATTTCATTCATTTCCATTGCATTTCATCTTCATTTCAGTCTATCCAGGTTGTGGGGCTTCTGAGAAGACGAACGGCTCTTGGGTTTTGTATCTTCCTGAAAGAGAGAGGGAATAAGAAATAGAATAGAGGGTTGAGCGTGTGGTAAATAGGACAGGAAGAGGCGTACATGAGGTGTGGTTGTGCTTAATAACTACAGTATGTAACATATCGTCATTTTAGTTTAGGATTTTAGGGAGACCTTCCTACGGAGTTCCCTTACCCCGAGTCATATGTTTTGTAGCGTGAATGTAGTATGTCGTTTTCAGTCAACTTAATGATACAACTAAATTGTCACAGGTTCATTTTGAAAATATAGAAAAAAACGATGGTTCAGCTGCAAAAACTGATGTTTAGGTGAGTTTATTTGCACCAAAAATCCTTGGAAACAGCACCAGACTGGACACAGGACACAGGACACAGGACACTGGACACAGGACACAGGACACTTACAGCAGGCCACATCTGGACCTTGGCGCTTCACTCCCCCAAATGAGCAACGCCCTCCCTTTTATCCCCCAGCCCCTCCCCTGGGCAAACAATGATCAAATTATGGAGGTTTCTGTAAAAATTAAACAGATACAAACAAAACTCTCAAACTCAAAAGGTGCCTTTAAATCACAAAAAAATAACTAAATAACCCTCCATGTGGCTTTAACTTTAACTAAAAGGAAATGTCCAAAAATAACATTCCCCTGATTCCCCTGGTTGGGAATCACTGTTCTAGGCTATCACACACATATATAAACACATTTTAATGGTAATGCTAAGTATAGTCTTAAAAAGGCTGAAGTCTTTGCAGATATGTTATGCTCTTAAACCACAGAAAGGTGCACAGAATCGCTGTCACTTCTCTTCTTTTTACTGGTAATGGTCTTAGATGATAGTAATCGTATCAGATGGATGCAGAAGTCTCGTAGCAGAAGTTTTAAGTACATTTTGGCGTTATGCCCGAGTTCAAGTCCATGCCAAGTCTGCTCTGTCCACATCAGCAACTTTCAGCTCAAAGCCAACAGTGAGCGCTGGCACATGCCTCACTGATGCTCTTACCTAATGCAATCACATTCAGATCCTATCACATATTGGATTTGGAGCCGTAAACAAAGCCCAAATACTGCTGCTGTAACTTTATGACTTTACAGGGAGCTGTATTTAGACATAACTGACAGGAATTATGTGTTGAGACAAATTGAACAGGTTTTTACTTCAAGAAGAATTACAAATTAAGTGCAAGTGACAGCATCTGTGCATATGTCTCCCCTTCAGACGTCTGACAAAACTTCACTGCTATTTCAACTTTTCCTGTCAAACAAACGCAGCATAATTAAACACAAATCTAAAGTTCAAGGGAGTGTAATGCTAATTTTAAAACAAGAACACATGTGGGTGCATACAGTCGTACATCATCACAAAATGTACACGTTAGAAGCTGTACTTTCATGTTTTTCTTATGTCAGTGTATATGATTTTGTTAAATATATGTGGGTTTTTTGTTGTTGAAAGTAGTTGTTTGTCCAGTGATTATTGTTTGTACTTTTAGATTTGACACTAGTTTTAGTAATGATTAGTGTCTGTTTTTTGTTACTTGCAGTGTTTTTCAGTCAATTAAACAAATTAAATGAATAAGTAAATGTTTGAGATGAAGATAGTGAAGATGATTTTTGTATTTCAAAAAATCTAAAAGAATAAATAAGATGACTTTGTTGTCAAAACGATTGCTTCAAGACTACTTCCACCAAATGTAATAATATTATTACTATGCACTTTACCTAACTCTTGTAGAAATGTAAATGGAAGTGGCATTTGTGGTGTTCTGATAAGCATGTGTTTTCACAAGACAAACATTTCACAATCCATTATGAGGTTAGAAATGTGATACTTGATCCCACAAAGAAAATAAAAATCGTATTTATTTAATAGAATGTTTTTGGCTTTTTTGTCACTTATATTTTTTGACTGTTTTTCACATTTGTAGAACAAAAACAGTAACAGTTGGCAAAAATGTAATTTTCAACACCAAGTAATGATCTTAAGTATTTCCCCATAGTCTCTTCATGTTAAAAAAAACATGAAGCTGTACCCTAACATTTGGTTAGTAATTCACTGACTAGATTGTGATTCTTCTCGTTCAATGCCTTTTTGGCTGCTGTAAAGGCCTGATGCATTCCTTGGGAGTGATCCTAAAACCTTGGCATGACTTTCCTTTTTGAAACTTTTTTCCTCCTGGCACTGTCTTTCAAGTTCATCCAGGTTGGATCAGCTCGGCGCTCTCAGAAATCCAACGGCTTGTGCCACATCGCCACATTCACACACTTTGTTGTTTTACTTAATTCCTCGTGTCATTGTATGTCACATTAATCCACTGCTGCAGATTTGGAGCCTTTCACTCATCATTGTGCGTTATATTTCAGCGCTTGGTCTTTGTCGTTGTGGAAATCCGCACAGTTTGAGTCCAGACAGCAGCTGCATGTGTGCCAGTGTAGAGCGGCTGATAATGAGATGATGCTGAAGCCTGCCTCCCTCCAAAACACCACTGGGACTTGTAACCAAATGCATACGAGAAAATAACATGTGTTTGATCTCCACATGGCTCTAATCTACTGTATTCTACAAGTCTAATTTCACTGGAAGGATTATGGGTAATGCTGCGTATATGTAATACAGTCTTATAGAGGCAGGAATCATAATAGTCTTCACTGTGTAGTGGCTCTGTAACTCTAACATTCAGACACATCCTTTGCATCCTTTTTAAAAATGGAGCCGGTGTAAACATCGTCGGTCGAGTGGTCAGATCCATTGAACTCACAGGTTGGCAGTTCGATCCCAACTCCAGGTGCACGTGTCATTGTGTTCTTGGGCAAGACACTTACAGTCTATATCAGGCGTTCACAATCTTTTCTGGCCAGAACTCCCAAAATAACCATGCAACCGACTCAAGAGCCCCAAACTGAAATAAAAAATAATTTAAAGCGTCAAAGCATGTTAAATCAAGTTTAATATTGGTTATTTGAATAGTTAATTGTCTTAATGGACTCTATTTCACAAAAAGATACTGTTTTTAATTTAAAAATAGATCAAATACAGAGTCATATTAATTCAAATTAGATCTTGAAATCATCTTGCGACCCTCCCAGCTCATCCCTTCCAACTCCTGCTTTGGGAACCACCAGTCTATATGACAGGTTCTCATGATAGTCCAATTCTTATTTAGTGTGGTGGGATATTTATCATAGTTTTAAATTTGTGAAATCCCTAAACTCTCATCCACCAAAGTCGTAAAAACTCCAATAAAAATTTATTTCAGTAATGAATGTGGGTCTAATCCAAACAGGGAGCAAATGAATACATGATATAGAGCCCGATGTATTTAAACTCTTAATCTCACATTATTTCACTGTATTTTCTTATCGGCTGCATTATTTCATGATGAAGAGAAACTAAAGTAAATCCACAGACCTGGTCAACACACTTTACAGAACACTTTACACGTATCTGTGAAATAGAAAAGTTTTTTGGTCAAATACCGACAGTGCTCTGTTTATTTACCCCAGACATGTGAATAACAAACAAATTAACAACGGCTTTCATTTATTCTAAACTGCAATCAGTGCCAGCAGTCCTTTTCATTGTGTTTAAATTGTATTGTTTGGAGATACAAGGATTACTGCCTGAATCCCCGACTGTGCACTTCCCTATATCCACCATAGGAATAGACAAACTGCTAAAGAGCCTTGGCAAACAGCGTAACAGGTGTGCTTATTATGTATGTGACTTTCATTGATGCAAACAATGCTGCCAGTCTTTTTGGCACCACCTCAGCGACGATACAAAGAGAAAGAGACAAATGTTTAGCCAGTTCCTTCTGGGAGGCAGTGAGTTGTATGACAGAAGAACAAAAAGAGCACCAACACAACACAAAATGGAAAAAGGCACTGAACCGGAGCCAGATTTGTAAGCGGCACTCCACTCCCGCGCCACACTATTTGAGACGTGTGTATGTAAGGAAAGTTTTGTAAGTTGACAAAAACATAATTGAAATGGAAAGATGTGTTGTTCAGTTGTTTAGGTGAGCAACGACAACCTCAATATCAGTGACGGGATTTAGAGATCAGCAGGTGCAGTGGTGCTTTTGAGGTATATTTATATTGACCAAAAGAAAACCAAAGTACAGTTAACTATACAAAAGTAACTGGTATTGTTATAAGAAGGAGTACAAAGCAGAGGTGCAAGAAATAACTAAGTAAGTACAGCATATTTGGAGAACTAACTGCCTTTACTTAACCTTGAAGTTAATGTAATTGGAAAGATAATTCATTGACTAACACTCACAATAGTGTATTTTCAACTGATAGACCACAAAAACGACAAAACCTAAATCATATTTGAGAGGGTGTGGCAAAAAACTTAAACATTTACATTACACGTTATTAATTGTCAAATAAAAGTCATTGTCACTTAATTGTGCTGCTGAATGAATATGCGGGTGAATTTTGAGTTGTTCCGTGTTGTAAACTTTAAGTGCACAACAGATGTAAAAATGCGTGAAATAAATGGGTCCGTTGTAACATTCTGTTTTTTAGGGTTGGAAAAGTAACCAAAATGTTTGTTGAGGTTTAGGTGGCACGGTGGTTGAGCCTGGGCTTCCTGTGGGCTCTTTGGTTTCACCTATCGACTCTAATCCTCTCCTGGCCAAGCCTCACTCAAGATGTGCAGATACTAACCCCAGACACTGTGCTGTGGCGCTCACCGATCCTGACAGGAGGCCCATGTTGGTGGATGCAGAGAATGCATTTCCTTATCAGGCAATAAAGTGTACCTTACCTTACACAAGTACTGTCAAAATGAGTACTCATAGAAGTACACCATGGTAATGTGTGAAAAGTACTCTGAGAAGTACAGTTTTATTAAGGTACTCGAGTAAATGTAGTTAATTGCATTTATTTGTTTATTTGTTCAGGACAGAACAAGATAATGAACGTGCAGTGCTGGAATTAGCCATGGGTTCATTTTCATCCTGCATGCGCTCTCACACTCATTCACACACCTATTATACATGTTTTTAGTGATAGGAGAAACCGGAGCACCCGGCGGAAACCTACGCAGACACGGGGAGTCTACGGAAACACCAAGTGAGGCTGTGAAGCGAGCGCGCTAATCAGGGAGGCACAGTGATGTAACTGAAAACCGAGGTAAATGTTTCTGTCTCAGTTTCATAAGAAGAGGAAAGGGGGTGTTAAGCTCTGTCATTATTCAGGCGGTGTTGGCGTGTACGTGGACCTCACCTGTTACCATGGCCGCAATGGCGTCCTGCACGTCCACAGGTAATGTGGGTAATGTGAACTTTGACCCAAAGTGCAGGATGAAAAATAAAAATAAATGAATGTGACAGCAGTGTTGGAGGAGGTTTAGTTATTATGAAAGTGAGCATTGAAAAATTATATTGAGTTAAAACTGTTTCATCTATTTGGCCAGTCATGATATTTTTGTGTCTGAACAATTAGATTATGGTCTCAATCTTAGGGGAAAAAAAAAAGCTCTACATAAAATTAAACGTGACCTATGTAGCTTTTCTGGTGAAGGTAAGACACCTACCTTTCTCAGTATTTATTTGCGTGGTATTTTCCACAGTATAGTGTTAACCTTCTCCATCTTGCGTTTATTCAATTACATGTATTTTTATTGATAGAGTGTCTAGAAAAACATGCATTGTTTATTGTCGCCCAGTAACTTGGCCTGGTGGCATTGTCTGCTAAACACAATGTAGGTTATAAGTTAATGCCATTTTATGGAAAATTCCAGCTAAAGCTTTAACATCTCCATGGAAACAGGCAGTTGGCACTTGATGAAATGGGAAGAACATTCCAATTGAATATGATCTAGTCCTCTTTTATTCTGTTGATTACACACGTGTAGGTAAACAGCACAGTCACATTCATGTCTCTTTTTTCTTTGTTGTGGACAGTTTGTTAATGCTCAAAAAAACAAATTGCAAATGAATCTCTGTGTGTCAAGAGGCACAAAAACCTCGACACTGAGAAAGCTGATGGAAAGTCAACATGTTTTCAAAACTAAGTCATTTTCATAAATGATAAACACTTAAACCCAGAGTGCTGTGAGAAAAGTGTCACTGAGGGGTCCCAAGACAGTCAAAAGTTTGCCCAGCTGTAAGAACTTGAACAAACTTAACGTGATAAACCACACTCTATTTTAACAAACAACTACATCATATTTCCAGTATTACATATAGCCAAATATCTGCTTTTACACCAAAAACATTCATTTTATTTTATTTCTTTGAATCTTGAATGTAGAACCAAGGAGGTATAAAAGAGGAGATTCATGGTTCAACTTTTTTTTTTTTTTTTTTTTTTTTTGCTTTCATAGTTTTCATCAGATTTTTATTTTGAATGGTATTTTCAGCTTTACATTTGTTTGTTGGATGTGCAAAACTTCAATAATGGCAAAAGTAAACAAATGAGCCGTGGAGCAGCACGATAAACTGCTGGGTAAAAGTCACATACAGAGTCATTCTTTTACAATAAAGGATATATTAAAATGACAATACAGACAAATAAAAGAATAAATACCAATTCTAAATGTTACCCGAAAAGAGGAGAGAGTAAATCAAATCCGTTTTGTACAGCTGAAAGGATTATTACACTATAGTCACAACATTTTGAATGGCTACTACTGTAAATTTAGTTTAGCACCTCAAAAATGCAAAAGGATAATTGAAACATGACGACACAAGCTCTATTAGTTGAGAAGAATGTATAGTTATCTATGCATTGAAGAGATGACTTCTTAACATTATGCCTTTTCCTTATCAAGAAAATCCAATATGAAAAGGTCAATTTTGCGCACCCAGATACCACATGGATCAAACCTCTCGAAATTACACAGCAGATGAAAAGACAAAGTCAAGTGGATTAACCAAACCCCCTTATAGTTTTGCTCCCTTTCAAATGAATGCCAACGAGATAAGAACTGCAGGGGAACGACGAGGCGGCAACAAGGCTTTCAGTCCGGGATCTCTCCCCTTAACGCGCACAATCACCCAACGCCAAGCAACACGTTTCATTAAAATCTCACATTTTGCGCAAACACACACGCCGTCGGCCATGTTGGAAGTTATTAGGCGTCCATATATCACGAGGTTGCGGCGCGAATTAATCTGAAATGATGCCGCATGCAAATATGACAGCTTTATTAGAAAACTAGATTGCGTGGATTTGTCTGAATTAATGTGACACCTTTTTGATTAAATAGCTCCTCCTCCCTCGACTGTTGTGGGACGGCAACGTAGTTTACTTCCTGTCAATCTGGACCCATACTTATCCAGTGCACTATGCGGCAATACTTCTAAATCATTGCAAAGTGCATTCAGACTGATTCAATTTGGAACGAATGGTTTTGGCTCGGACGGTATATGAGCCCAATAAAGAGAAATATAGTTTTTCATATTGACGTAGGAGATTTAAGGCTTCGCTGGTGGGTATAAATCAGCAATATGGACGATGCACTTAGCAGAACGGTGACAGTGTTGCAACAAACGATAACAAATAATACTCTATATAAAATCTGATTCATAAAATATCATGATTTTATTGAACGTAGCTGCACTGGGCATATGTTGTTCCAGAAATGTTTGTCTTTCATAGATTGGCTGTAATAATAATGATAACATATTGTAGATGAATGTGTTATATTAATCAGTGTTTCCCACAGGCTTATTTGATGCTACGGTGGCTCAGGCAGTCCATTCTGAATAGTTCATTGAATATAGTTTTTGTAGTAAATATGTCACTTATTGCTTCAAATTAACAAAGCACTGATTTTAGAGACTGAATACATAATTTTATTCAGTCATGATAAAAAAACAAGTGTATTTTTTTTAAACCCCGACTTACTGCTGAGCTTGTTGGGCCACTGGGGTAAAACTTGGACTTTAGGGCCACCGTACTCTCTTCTGTCAATGGGAAACACTTATTAATGTTTATCATCTAAAGTGAAACACTGTGAGTCTTAATATGATGATGAATGTTTGGCAGATTTGTCCAACATCTCAAAGGTTGGAGAATCGATTCCCGCTTCGACTCGTGCATGTTGTTATTTCCTTTGGCAAGACACTTCAGCCACTTTGCCTATAGTATGACTGTGGTGTGTGAGAGTTGTTGTGCAAGGGGCCGATGGCAGATTGGCAGCCTTTCATCAGTCTAACCCGGGGCAACTGTGGCTACAAAGCTAACCATCACAGGGGAAGCAGAGAAGGAATGCAACATGAAGAACTTTAACAAAGGCCCAATTCAGCTTATTCCGGAAGTTGCCGTGGGCGCCGCCGTCTTTTTTCCATTGTATTCGTTTACATGGGCAGAAGAACTCAACAGAAAATAAGTTCTTCACGGGACTTAAAAGACATTTTCAGGCTTTTAAGATGCATGCAGTTAAGATAAATATATTTTTATTTTGCTAAAATTATTTACTATTTTTTTCCCAGTTAAGCATTTTTTAATGTTTTTAATTTTACTTCCTGGTTGTAAATGATGACATCACACTAGTCAAAAGGTAACAGGGATTTTTCCCACCTCCGACTTGAAAAAATGCCCTGGAACGCCGCTCGAACTGGTAAAACCTACTATTACTGGAGTTGGTCAAGAGACTCCCACTTTTTTGTTATACATACGAGATCAACTGTGACGTGTTACAGTATTATTAATCATCACAAGAAGTGAACTTCAACAATTAACCACCACATAAATTACGTAAATGTTTGTTATAGGATAACTCCGAAAATAATCTGGAAAGCTTGGAATTCATATCTTTGAAGTGGGAAATAGCTGACTTCCCAGTTGCCACTCAGACACATGTGAGTGATGTCAGACATTTACTATAGTATTTAGCATGCTTTGCTTACGTAATAATGTAAGATTTTGAAAGACATTTAGCATTTTGAAGACATAATCCTAATTTGTTGGTTTTACTGGACAGATACCCACAGAAATGTTGACCCCACAATAGTTTTTCATTTGTCTACAGATAGTTGACATGTTTACCAGCTCAAATACAAATTATAGGGTATGTAATAGATTTTTTTTCTGTCCTTTATAGTAGAAAAGCTAACTAATGAACATTTCTACCCATGAAATTCTGAATGGTTGCTTATTTGTTGTTATAAAGTCTTAAAACATTAGCACTTACATTTACACATCTTAAATGAGTTCATCTTGTAAAATATGTTATGGTCTGCTTCATTTTCATCCTAATGACAGTAAAGGGTCCATACATCCACGACATTATTAATCACTGCATTATCAACACAGGAAAAGCCAATTAGAAGCGTACAAACCTACAAACCTCGAAAGATGCCTCAATCCATGCACCATACCAAGCTGCAGATGCACAACCTGGTAAGTCAACAGTTTCATGAATGTGTGGAGAATGCTGGAATGACTTTGCTGATGTGGCCTGAGAAAGAGCGAGGTTATTTCACGGAGGGGAGGGGTGCGCGGAGACGAGGGGACACGGCGATAACCAGCTTGCCGCAGGGAGAGCAAAGAGCTAAGTGGCAGGTAACGGCAGAATGCAGATCAGAGCCGGGATGGCACTTTGGTATTCTGTTCAGCCGTCCCACTGGAGCCAGGGCCACGGGGCGCCTGTGTGTTCCTGTATCTGTTCTATAGAGGCCGGAACAGAACCAGGACCAGGTTTTATCCCAAAGAAGAGAGAGGTCATTCAGGGGAGCGAGAACATTAGCCCGAGCCGCACTGGTGAAAATGGGTTTTTAATGCTTTAAGGAGATTTACTTTGGGTTACAATTACATTAGTCAGACATGAGGCTTTTAGGGCTCTTTTCTCAAAATGTTTTATTCTTTAAGTTTTGAGGGGACTGCAGGGCCACATTCAAGGAGACATCAGTTAAAGGAGGCGTATTATACTTTTTTCAGGGACTTAGAATCAAACTGTATATTGTGTATTTTCTTTGCAAACCACAATATTCATCTAAAATAACTTGGTAACAGAAACAGACAGACAGAATAATAACTATAATAATAATAACACTTGCACTTTTCATGACACTCAAAGATGCCTTTTCGTAGTGGCATTTAACAAGCAGTCATTTACATGTCTTTATTTTTGAAAAGTGGCAATGTGACATTTCAGAACCTTACATGTATCGCTCCGAGTCTCATTTTTTTTCAAGTAATCAATAAGTGCTGGGATGTGAGCGGGGGATAGGTGGTAAGGGGGAAAAAAGCATGTTTCTCAGCACTCAAGCCTCAAACATGCAGGAATCAATCAAAATACAACTTTGAGTACATTAATGATGATGAAACATGGTTGTAACACGGTTAAAAGCTCATTACAGTTGATTTTGCATGCATGTCCCCTTTAAGAAATTAATTTTGTTGCATGTTCAAGTACTTGATTGTGAGTTTGCCATAGAAATAGAAAATCGGTTGGTTTCAGGGTGATGAAAAGTGAACACTGTTGCCATAAGTAAAGGCGCTACACCAGATTTTTACTGTTTGAAACACAAAAAACAGAACTAGTTCATGTACCCAATTTTTTGCATGAAATAAAGTAAAATCTGATTTGCTCCAGCACAGATAAATTGCAAAAGCATCTATTTGTGTGAAAATGAAACAACCGCGCTTTCTCTGCATCTATTTAAACAGCTTTTTTTTTCTACAGGAAGCAGGAAGTGCACTGTTAGCTGACATTCGTTAGATTTACTCAGGACAAAAAAATTCTGGACTCAGAAACACGTAAAAAGTGCTTATTGTGGTGAAAATTTTGGATACTGGGAGAAGAATACATGTGACTGATTGTAAAACAAAATCAGGTACCGCGCCTTTAAACAATTCAAATATTGTATCTTTTAAAATGGTTCTTCAATTTTTGCCTCAAACGCACCGATTACTTAATTTAGAACATAATTTCTCACAGCTAATGTTAACTTTTATTAAAACCTAATATATAAAGAAACAACCAATTAAAATGTAAAGCAAAGACTTTTTTTTATCTTTTTCTCCTTCCACATTAACATAAGCGTTAGCACTGACCCACAAACAGCTCCATTTATCAACACAGAAGCATCGCTGGGGTGGCATTCATCTCATGTGTGAAGTCTTTAACGTGTCAGTGACATCCACCTGCGCCTCATCTTTAAGTATTTATTCATTGTATCTAAATAGATAGAAATGGAAAGGACGTACTCAGTAGTATTTGAGCAAGCCATTTAAAAGAAGTAAATAACCAACTGAAATTCCGTACACAGAGCCCATTGAGCTTTCCCTGCTATGTCTGAGCACATGTGAAAAGATTCTTCTTATCTCACAGCTATTGAAAACATGGACTACATCCTGCTCAGTGTGTCATATGATTGAACACACAATAACAGCTTCTTCTTATGGAGGAATACATGCATTATGAAACAGGAGGACATGCAAACGCAACAGAAACTGTATCTTAAATTTGAAAAGTCTCCAACTTATCACCTCTTTCTTCTGCTGTTCCGTCTGATTAGATGTCCGTCCAGTTGCCTTCATTGTTAATTATATGTCTGTAGCATTTTGCCCTTTGGAAAATCTAACTTGAATCTGCAGGGACCAGGCCAATTTAGCGGAGTATTGGATTAGCTGTCCCGACGACCACTGCCTTTCACTCAATTGATTTAGGTGACTGTCCTGCCAAAATGTTGCCACCAACTGTCCACGAGATTGCTTTTTACAGCTCCTTACTTTCATTTAGAAAAACTTAAAGCTACGGAGCCCAGCTTTATTCTTGTAATTGAGTGAATTTAGTTTTTCATCTGTAGATTATGTTGTAGAAGCGGCAATTTCCTCCTTTCATGGTTTGAAAATCAGGTGTCCCAGCTCTAGGATTAATAATAAATTGACATCACAGCATCCCCATAGTTGGCACCGTATATTCTAATCTGGTTTTTAGCAATTTATATTCCTAAGAGGTCAGTGGATGCCTGTCTGACACAAATGGCAGAGTGCTGGACTGTGCTCAGATGTAAAGCCAGTCTAAAGAGTGGTTTGGGAGCAGAGCCAGGAGGGATGGTGCCGCAGCCCAGTGGAGACGACTAAAGCATGAAAGTCGAGTCCCGCATCAGGAGAGAGGCTGCAGTGTCGTTACACACTCCACAATATCAGCCCTTCTCTACTTGTTTATTACGGCCTTGTCACAGATAGAGAATACACAATAAGTTTCCAAGAGAATGTGGTTGGGTTTATTCACGCTGCTCTGTGAATAAAACTTCTTCGTTGAATTTTTCAGTGTTTATTGTGATAGCAACAACCATCTTCAGGCGTTGGGAAAAAATGTCATGCCACATTTATGTTTCACAATCTCGACGCCCGTTGTGTTATCACAGGATGTGCTGAGATGTACATTGTGCTCTTGCGAAATGACCAAAGAACTACTAATCTAATCAGAAGCCAATCTACTTGTCCCCATTTACCGGTTTAAGGTGAGACACTGTGAAAATTGAAAGATATCAGTGTATTTCTCCTGTAGTTTACTCACGTAAATGTAAGAAATTAGGCAGTTTATGTGTAAAAACAGCCGAAATTGAACATATTTGGGACATATAAATCTGAAAAATGAACAGAACCAGGTTTAAATTTCTTAGTTCATCTTGTACACATATTAGTTCCAAAAAGCTTTGTGAGTGAGGATTTTGAATTTCTTATTTAGTTTTTGAGTAAACTAGATTTGACTGAAAATTGTCCTAAAAATTCAAAATTTGCCTAATTTTTTTACTTAAAACTTTCAGTTTTAGATTTGGATATAAAAAAAATCCTTTGTTTCGTCAAAATTGTGTTGAGTCCAGGATTGTAAAGGTGTGTGTAGGAATACTTAAGCTGATCTTTATGTCCCTATGAGAGAAAATGCATTTTAAGAAAACCGCTTTGGTAACAATATCCCAGAGAAATCAGTGGATGAAGTGAAATAAATGAAATATGAAAACATCTTTTGGAGCAGATTGGTCAAGTTTGTTGTTTCCACATGAAAGCCTATGTTGAGAGAGAAAAAAAAGAGTTTTGCCTCTAGGGCTGTATTTTGCCCTTGGCTTTAGTGCTATGACCAGGGGGCGGTTCCAGGTCGGTCATCCTCAGATATGAGCTGTGCTGTATAATATTAAAGCCTCATTTGTTACACTTGAATAGGCCTATAATAATGTATAGGAACTTGAAACTGTTCCGAATATCACCACATATGTACTGTACATGCCGTACAGCCTCCAGCAGCACGTCCAGTCACACACACCTCTCACACCATTCATTCATAAAGTTAGTTCCTGCTCTGTTCTTCAAGCAGCGAGTGTGATCAGCTCACACACACTCTCACACACACTCTCACAGACGCACACTCACACCAGGTGCACTGTTGTGTATTCGTTGTTTCCACTGGACACAAGTGGGACTCAAGACTGAGGTGTTTTAGTCTGACGCCGATCAGTTCATAATTGAATGCAAACAGGCTCAACGTGATGTTTTTTGTCATTTGAAGCAGATCAACACAGTTTTGCGCAAAAGCGCAATGATAACTCAGCTATAGCTTTTTAAGGCACACAGACTTAAGCACACAGTCTTAATTTTATTATATTCATGATTCTATGATGTATCATTTTGGTTGTTTGTGCCCATTAAGGTTGTTTTTATAAGATTATCTGGTCCATATGAGAATAGTAATAAGTCTCCAGGAATTGTTTCCCATATTATGTTTTTCACTGCATGAGTTTTGAAGTTTATTTGTTATAATTCTGGCCATTCACAAAACGCATCACACCATGCGCTGCGTTTGCGTCACTGCACCTCATATTTTGGCGTGATCACACCTCTTGTTTAGAGCTCCACAACGTCAATGTTTGCACTGGTGCAAAATGTCATCATTAATGCCGGCGCGACATGTCTGTGTGTAGTTATACTGATGCTGCATATAACAGTGCAGTCCAATAAAGACTGGGCAGAGACCAGGAGAGGCATTAAACTGCACGAGGTAAGAAACTGAAATTAGATTATGGTAGTTCAAAGTTGGCAAGTTAATGTAGCCTATAAATATATCTTACTGTACTATACAATATTTCAGTGTTTTGTCAATTCTCCAGGTTGTGTTTAAAATGTGAACTTTGAACAGAATCGCATTATTAATACGCAAATCTACTCACAATACTGGTCAGAAAAATCGCAGTTTTTCCTCAAATCATGCAGCCCTAATAGACACACTTTCACTATCAGTCACCTCTGCCATAAGGACACTTACTGGACTGAACACACCTTTTTGTTGCACTATTGTACGTTTTTAATGCTTTGTTGTTGTTCTGTTTGTGATGACACAGTTGATGCAAGCTCCTTCTTCAATGCTGAACCAAAAGCACATTGTTTGCCTGGCCATTAATAAAGATTGTGATTGAGTCTGCAGAAATACGCTTTCTTCTTTTCTTTTTCCCCGTAAGCAGCCATATTTGTTCTGACATGACACGAGGAGAACATGCAAAGTCCATACAGAGGTGCGTTCAGGAGTCCAACCTTGGAGAGAGGTCTTAGTCCTCACCGAGAACCAATACTTAATGATAAAAACCAACAAGCACATGGATAGAATTCAACTAGAACAACAAAATATGAAAAATGCAGCCAGTATTGCAGCTGAAATGGTTGATATTCTTCATGTTTCAAATGAGTCAGTCGGAGCAGAGAGACAGCTCATGTTTGATGTTATGTTTCGACACCCTCCTCCATTCGTGTTGTGAGCAAAACCTGCCTCACTTTCTCGCTATGTCATTTATTGTGCAACCGTATACTGAAGCCACAGCTTGATCTAAATTCATTGGCTGAAAAATCATCTTAAAGTGTTACAATCCCTGCTAGTAATCATCTCATAGTGGCGTATTAGACGTGGGCAGGAACCAAAACATTGTATTTTCCTTCAGTAATGGCGTGGGAGCCTTGCACTGATCACTTAACTTCGCGGCTCTCGTCTTTACTGGTTTTATGTGTCCATTCTTGCATTCCCTCCTTCGCAGCGGGATCCAAGCTTCTTAAAGGGAGTACACACGACATCAATCGGCTGGCAGATTTGCTTTGTGTGCAGTGACAGTAAGTCTCGCCTTGTGTGCCACTGGTTGGGGGCGCTGCGTGGGCCGTTGTTGCGGGATAGTGTCTTTGATCACCACGGCACCATGGAGAAGCAGATTACCTTTCAGAGCGAGTGTGACAGAGGAGGAGAGGAAAACAGGCTCAGGTCGACAAACACTGAATTTAATATCCGCCACGCAGGGTTCAGGAAGTTAGAGCAGTCATATTGGATTTGTTTGGGAATATTTGACAGTATCGATCCCGATATTGTGGTTTATGGTTTTACATTAACCAAACAGTGAGAAGTTTATTGTAGATGTTGATATTAAGGATGTGTTTGGATGGATATCTTGTTAGCAAATCAATGGCAATTACTTTAACCAGCATGGAGGCATTCTTGCAATCATAGCACACTGATTGTTAGCTATAGCCAATTATAAAACAGGAAACTGCAGAAATGATCAGAATGTATCTTTTTTAAACATAAGGGACACGGTGTGCAAAAGACACTTGGGATACGTCATGGTACTTTTGATTTTCTGGAAATACGGTAAACTTGTTGTGATTTTTAGTAATATAGTATACTCTTTAACATCACAATTAGACACAGGACTTCGTTATGTTGAACTGCATGGCAATAAAGTAACAGGGTTCAGTCGTGTTGCAAAAAAAACATGCCCTAAAATCCAGGCAACCACGTGTAATTAGCGCGACTCGGATGCAAAACCAGTTACAGAGAATATTTTAATCACTTAACAGGGAAAAGAAAGAAAAAGCAAAATCATTAGTGGAACTTCTTCGGCTAAATTGGCGATATTAATGGTCAACTTAAAAATAAAAACAATATTCAAACTTGAGCTGCTCCGCATGGTTTCGTAAAACAGAAGGTTACGTGATTGTCTCTTCATTAGAATCAATAGCGTCTGCCTCCTGCTTGTCTCCATGGAGATGCTATTGCTTTGCCTTGAATATTCCACATTATAGCTTTAAACTTATCTATTTCCATGGAGACAAGCAGGTGATTAGTAAAGTTGCAGGTCTAATCTGTGGAGACAAGACCCGCTCAAAGCATTTTTTGTTATTTTTCACGATAAATCACCTGCAATTGAGTAAATGTTAATGCCATACTGTGGAACATTCAAGGCAAAGCAATATCAGATCCTCAATTAGAAATGTTGCATAGTGCTTCTTTAAAAATGAAATTATAATTACAATTTTAGTTAATTTGATTTTTTTAAGTAAGTATAGTGGTTTTAGATCATTTATTAGTAATGTTTTGTAATTCATGATTTGAGAGCCACTGTGCCGTTATCATTAAAAACAACAGAGCAATAATTGTAATCAAAATATAAATGCACTGCCTCACTCTACAATAGAATTACGTTCACGATCCGCCAGAGTTAGGCTTTTTGAAGACCCTTTAAAATGATTTAGTCTGTACAAAGTCTGGAGGAGTGCAACTTGACACAGCAGTGAGCTTTAAACTCCGACACGACGAGTGAAATCAGACCAAAGCTTAACTTGAACAACCAGCCCAACAGAGAATAAAGATGACAGATTTCCAGTAGACAGCTATAAACCGTAACCGTTCTTTTCTCTTCTTTTAAAACCTTCCCAAATAACCACTGTGCCTGGAATAACGCTTCGTGATGGACTGTACTTATAATCCCTTTGCGCTGCTTTATTCTTAAAGTTGAGTGCACCTCTTGTACCCAGTAGTATATGCAAGCCGTATTCATCAAGTGTAAACATGAGCAAACAGCGAGGACATGAAAGCCACGGCACTCGCAGTGATCTGAGCTTAAGGCGACTGGAGATGTGTGCCTTTAGAGCGGCTGCTGTCTGCGCTCTGAATTAAACATCCACGCAGCGGGTTCTGGGCCGGTAATGGGCCACACAAGTACACATTACACTCAGTAAGAGGTCTCAATAAAAACGACTTGCTTGAGAAATCTAACTTTGCATTGTAGTTCATCACCGGGTTTGCTTTTCCGTTGGGGACAAGGGAGGTTAGTGTGTTACCCAGAGCATAATGAAGTCTGCACCAGAAGGACTGGGGATCTAACCAGCAACTTATGAGTCGGTGAACAAACAGTGCACACATTTCACTGAGTTAACATGACATTTAAAGTGACAGATTTTTGATGGTTTTGACTTTATTCTGTGTATTAAAACCTCTTGTAAATATAAATTGTAGTTTTACGCCAATCAGGCAGCTGTTTGTGGAGAAAAGTTGAAAAATCAGATATGGTTATGCATAATTTACATACATATTTACATAATTTAAACTACTTTTTTGACCATTTAAACATTAATTCAACAAAATAAAGCTGTTCAGGTGTATTTTTCTTTGTCAAATGAAACAATCTGTTTTGGTGCAGTGTACAGGATGGTTTCTTGGTCATTTCCTGGTGTCCTCATTTTTTCCTAATATCATCATTTACAACCAGGATAAAAATAGCTAATAGCTAAACTGGGGTAAAATCTGTAAAAATGTTAGCAGAATTTGAAATATATTTATCTTGGCTGAAGTGTTCTGTAAACAAAACCGCTCTCTTAAATGTATTAATAATCATTTGACAAATAAAATATGTGTCAAAAACTTTATTTTTTATGTTTAAAATGTCCGAAACATTTATTCCATGTGCAACATATGTTTCTTGCTTTTTGGATGGAAATGTGTGGATAGATGATATTCCTTTTTAGAAATCAAGCCATTACTCATAACTTTCCAACTTTTTTTCAGAAACTGATATAAAACTAATAATAAACAACAGTACTATTCCACCAAAAACAGTAATAATTAAACCTGGTCCTGGGTTTGATCCAACCTGGCCGACTCCCTGCAGGGTTTATGTCTTTCCCTGAAGTATTTTTTCTTAATAATATTTTTGGGGCCAGCCTCCCTTTGGCCTCATGTTAATCGACTTTTGAGGCACTACTAAGTCATCTTTCAATCTTTTATCCCAGGGTCTCAAAATTAGAGCTCACTTGTTTTTTGCAATTTTTGGGACTCCAGACTCAATTACAATTAGTCCTTATGACCATTCTCTCCCTTCGGCTCAGGTCTATAATTAGAAAAATATGAAAACTTGTCGCGTATTGGATTAAACCTAAATACCTAAAATGTATTTCATATTAGTCTTAAAAACCTGCATTCTTACTGTGAGCAGCTTCTCCGCAGATCTGACCTTGTCTCCATGGAGATTAATATGTTTAATTTCTTTGAGGATCATTCCAGGCAAAGTAATAAGTCAAGAGGATGATTGACCCTCCACAAGGAAAGTTACATAGTGCACCTTTAACAGAACTTACAGCAATGCAATTTGATTTGTTGAAATCCTTGGAGTCAATACCTGAAATAGAGGCTCTGTTGTTCAGAGTGAATCAAGCATCAGAAGTAGAAACAGCTTGTCCGTTGCTTTATCGCTGCATATTAAACACTGTCTTTGTCACTATGTGAGAAAACCAGTCTAGTATTTGCATAAAAACATATGAGCAGAGATATTTGTTCACTGTTTCTTCCTGACTTCTTGCTGTCAGTGCCGGTCCATATAAGAGTGCGCATCTTTCCGTGCATTCACCTCTGTGCAGCCCTCTTTGCCTCAGGGCCGAGGTTGCCAGGTTGTGTAAATAAATTAAAGCAACAAATTATGTTTAAAAGCTTCGTCCCCAGGCTAGGAAAAACGACAATACATTATTCATGGATTTTACTGCTGGGAATCTTGATCCAGGTATGTGTTTGTGTGTCAGTTTTTCCCTTTGCCAATTACTCAAAGATTAAGCGCACTACTCAATCGCATTAGGCTCTTGATGAATTTGAATGCCATTTCCATTTCCAACGCTAATGAAATCTACAACAATGGAGTCTGTCTGAACTATGCTTTGAAATGAGGGAATTGAAACTGTAAATAGAAATCCTTGAAAATACTGACAATAAGAAGAAGAAATGAGAAGAAACAGGTTTTTCCTTTTATTAATATACAATTTTCTTCAGGAACATAATACCTGGCTTGTTTGTTGGTGACAAAAGTACACTGCTGTAATTACAAGCTCTGACCTTAAATGTGATTGGCTTGAAATGCAATAAACTCAGATTTTATCATTTACAAAGCTACAATAATCTTTCATTGGGCAGGATTCAAACACACATTGTTCTTTTAATTCTGCAACCTACATGGTTTATTCAAGTGAACATTTTCCTTAATTAAATAAAATTGGGTTACAAAACAAAAGCATTTAGCAACCCATAAATGATTTATGTCCCCCTTTGCAAGTATCCTTTTTTAGATGTACAATTTTCTTTTCTGGGTCATTTAAAGTGCATATAATATAGTAATTTAACGACTAATTATGTTAAAAGCCTTATTCTTTAGTTCGTACTTCCTGGTTGGACATGAGCAGCAGATGTGTTATACTCAATTTTATACAATACAATACTTGTAGGTCTCTTTCTATCCCTGGCCAAAGCTCATCTAATTTACACAGTTATTACTTACTTGCAAATAAAACGATATGAAAACACCTTTATATTCTTAACTACATCACAATCTGCCTCTTGACTGACGTGAAATAATGATAAACATTTACCACATGCACAATCCTTCCAGTCAAAGTAATAATTAGAAAAACTGTCACCTTAAATTATTATTCTAACCACTGGATGTCCCTCTGCCGCAGTTTGAGAAACTCATTCCATAAAACCTCATTCCATCTTCATCTATTTCACTAATGGAAAAATTCACATTCACTTTAACCACGTCCAGTACTTAAGCTCAATTTCTTAATATCATATCAAGTTATTAAGGATTTCCGCTCCTCTCCTGGTTAGCTCCTATGTGTCCATTAGTGCTGTAATAAAGTTATGATTTCATTTTAATTCCATTACTCCGTACCCTGGAAGCCGATCGCGAGACGAGCCATTTTAATTAAACATGAATATAACCTTATTTATATTTGCACTAATGTCGCCGTCAGACAATGAGCTGCAATGAAGATGCTTTTATGTGCTCGGGGAAATTGCATTGGTGAATAATGTAATAGCAATAATGAGATAAGAGTGATGAGAATGCCGCCCCATGCTGGAAATATGACCCCTAATGACATAAAGAATTCTGGGCATGTGCAGAAGACAATTAATGCATAAATTGTTTGTTAAAGACCGCAGATTTTATAATATTATGCACACGGTTAACACAGGGTCTTTTTTAACATGCCTTTAATGACAATCTGCAACTGAAAAAGTAAGGTAAACAAAGGAAAACTGTACAGCAGCGCGGAAAGGACGACTTAAAGACACATGGCAAGGTTGTTATGGCAGGCGACTCAGTGCATTTTGAATTTTAATCAACAAGACTAATGATACCTGGGCACTTTTTGCATGTAATGGTAGCTATGTTTCCGTGCATAAAACTGTATTCTTACAAATAAATGGATACGTGGCGTGTGGGCTACCAGTTTGTTGACGTAAACAAGAGCTCCTCACCTTGTTCTGAGGTAACATATGGTGTGCCGCAGGGTTCAGTACTCGGCCCAGTGCTGTTTACATTTATACGCTGCCATTGGGTAACATCGTCATCAGCAAACATGGCGCACAGCTCTACTTACCTGATCAGATCGAAGTAGACAGACTTAGTGCCTACGTGAAGGACATAGGATGACGTTTATTTGCTCCTTAACCCCGAAAAAAACTTGCGGTCTGTCCTAACAGTCTCTTTATCTCACCAAATAGTCTCAGTGGACAGTGTCAGTGTTGCCTTCAGCTCTACTGTAAGAAACCTTGGAGTCTTATTTGACCAAGAGCTCTGTTCAAAGCACATTCTGTATAAATAAAACCAAATTTAAAGGTCTATAAAGATGGTGCTGAAAAACGTATTCATGCATTTCTGCACATTAGACTGCTGTAACTCCTGCTTGTCCATATCAGGACTAAACTGGGCTCAATTTAGAAACAAGTGAACACAATCTTAGGGTTGAAATGTTTGCAAATGACCTAAGATATGGGTTTTATTGTTGGCGTAAAATAAGGTGATGCTGTCGTTATCACTGCGATCGGTGCAGTGTCTCGTAGAGCAGGAAGTGGATGGTTTTGTTCTTTATTATTATGTTCCAGACACTTTTCAGTTACATTGGTGCGCCAAGGTGTAATTGCTGAGTGTCCCTAATGATATAATTTAGGGTCTGTCACCTTCATGTCTCCAATAAGCAATTTTTAATTCCCAGAGCAAACACTTAACTATTTTATTTGTATTGCTATCATCTTAGAAGGCTTTTTTTAAGGATTATTTATTAGTATTATTAGCATTATTAGTATTATTTATGTGCGTAAATAATGAAACGTAAACGTAACGTAAATAACTTCTAAATGGCATTCCTATTATAAAATTTAATCTCTGTAGCTTGTATTGTTTATTTAAACTGTTTTCCTATTATTGACCAAAGACATTTAATCGTTGCCCACCAATGCAACTGCTTTTGTGCTTTTGGGCATTACAAAAATAAATGGAATTGAACAGAATTTTGTATGTATTGTAAATATTGATCATTTGTCGCACAAAAATGTTATCATGATACATTGTGTATTTTGATGAAGGACCCCATGAGCTATTGTGGATCCTAGTAATGAACTAAACATTTCATTGAACGCTTGAGTATTTTAATCTTTGTATGCATCTGTCGAGAAAGGGAAAATAGTTCGAACCACACAATTTACTCTCTGTAAAACAGCACTTTTATTCACTCACGCTTTGGTGAAGACACATGTTCTCAGTAAATCTAACACTAGTTCATCTGTCACTTTGGTTCACTTTCTCCATTCTCGTCGATGTATCCATGGATGTTTCTTTAACCGTACAGCCAGTCCTCTTTATCTCTAGCATGATGAATTTTCAGATTTGGTATTTTCTTCTTGTCTCTGCCACACTCAGGGTCCCTCTGGAGTCAGGCGGACTGATATGAGACAGACTTGCCGTAGGGTATCGTTTCTTATCTGCGTAATGTCTGCATCCTCTGGGCATCAGTGTTCATCTTTTCTACAAGATACCTGTTATTACTTTATAACTCTGAAAATGTCAGGGTGAGCGGTCATGATAGGAAAAAAAAAAACACATTACAAGGACAGATGAAAAATATGACTTCAGAATGAGCAGGTGAGTTTGCTTCAATGTTTAAAGGAAGTGAAGTTTGGAATCATAAAGCTGTGTTATCTGCTTTACAGATGTTCAGATCAAAATGCTCTTCATTAAAGGATGAGGAATTATAAAGTAGAACATGATGAACCTGATGATTTCTCTTGGTGATTAGACCAAAGAACTAAGTCTGGTACAACAAAGTCTGCATTTTAACAATAATTATAGCTGCCCTTCATCTCTATTAAATTACACACATTAATAAATATTCGTTGGCTGATGGAATGTTGTGATGTCACGTGAACACAACCTCTTACAGGCTCTCTGTAGCGGTCTGAGCGTTGTGAGTTTGATTCTGGGCTCAGACAATTTGCTGTATGTCCTTCTGACTCTTCACCTCCTTTTAACACTAAAACCTGTCCTGTCTTACTAAGGCTCAGTCTCCATCCCCCTCTTGGTTGTGTGCTTAAGATGAGATCCTGGGTAAATTTGTCTTCTGCATTTGATTTGACCCGTTCTTCAATGCCACCATATTACCACATATACAACAATAGTAAAGGCAGTTTGTGCAGTGTTATCAGTCGTCGATATCTTCTGTTTGGTGACGAAGTATTTACCACTTACAATCCTCACTCTGCCCTCGGGTCCTTCTATTTTATTCTGAATTGTCACTCCTGCTCCTCTTGGGTCCAGGGGCCACTCGGGCGGGACCTTCCCATGAGACCTGGCTACACTTCCACTGCAGCGCCCCCTGTTGTTTATGTTCTAACTAGAGTGGTTTAATTTAGTACAGGTAATCATTCAAAATGACTTCCCAGTTATATTCTCATGATGTTAGTCTCATATACTTGTGCCTTGTGGGTGGTTGATGCACTTTTTAGCTGCCGCTGATGGGTCCAAGACAAATTTGCGCTGTGATGTATTATCTGGATCAGATAAAATCCAAATCTTTGGTTAAAAAAAACAATGTAGAAAAGGAGATCTTTGTGGCCTTCGTCTTCTTCCGCTTATCCGGGGCCGGGTCGGACATGCCCAGAGCACCTTCCCAGCTGAGGTGGCCAGCCACCTCAGCTGGCTCCTCTCAACGTGGAGGAGCAGCAGCTCTACTCCAAGCTCCTCACCCTATCTCATCAAGCTCATTTCGACTGCTTGTATCCGCACTCTCGTCCTTTCGGTCATTACCCAGAGCTCATGACCATAGGTGAGGGTAGGAACGTAGACTTACCGGTAAATCCAGAGCTTGGTCTTTCAGCGCAGCTCTTTCTTTACCACAACGGTCCGATACAGCGCCCGCATCACTGCATCACATAACTGCATCTTTGTAGCCTTTCTAAAAATTCAAAATAATGTTTTCATGATGATTTAGTTATTTAACATTTAGACTTTCATAACATCATACACCTATTTCAAAAAGCCCTTGAATAAAATGACTTTGCTGAGGTTTTCCGACTCCTGGTTTAGTACAACTGTGTTAAAAAGTTATGTCTAAATAAGACAAACTCAGTCCATTTTTAATTATTTTTTATTTTCACATATTTCACTGAACAAAAGTTACAAGAAGATTCTTCACAGTTTTCCCATGGACTTTCAAAATGGCTCTTTAATAACAGAAAATACAGCGGTCATAAACTACATTCTTTCTTTTGTCTCCTTTGTCCTCGTCCACTCCTCCTCTCCTTCACTCTTCCCTCTCTTCGTCCTCAGAGATCCTCACTGTGAAAACCTGAACAAGAACATTGCTGTGTTTATTGGATTCCTTTTCACAATAAATGCTATATTATTCAAATTGCAATAGCTGCTCTGTAGTGCATAACGACTGGAGAGATTTTCAATATGTATATAATAGACGTAGCCGCACTGAACCTTCATCCATTCATCTAATCATGTGAATCATCTCTTATAATTGCTGTGGGTGTACTAACAGAACACATAATTAGTCGCGTATGCAAAGATCTATAGATTCTAGTAATGAATCAACATGTTTTTCTCAAAGGCTTCCGAGACTTTGCTTTGAGGTCTTGACAAATACATTATATATCTAATTTATGTCATTTTTTCCCCGTGAAGATAATGTTAGATTGGCGCTAAAATCTGAATATTGATAAGACAAGACAATAACACTTTTAACTGTAATTATGCAAATGGACACTTTTGAATATTAAGGTTTTACGGTCCAAATGCATTAGTGTCAGTTGTGTGGGAGAAGGAGGTGAGAATGTGGATTGTCAGTGGTCTATGATTGAAAAATAGACAAACCAAAGCATCATTTCAAAATGACATGTTTAAGTTGTATCAACACAAACACACAAAATGTTAGTTAGTCAAGCGCAAGATATTTTCTGTTGAAGTTAGCTTTAGCTGCAACACTCTAAAAACAGTATATTCTATTGCCTTTTTCCACTTCTTTTTTTTTTTTTAACATCAATCCAAGGCAAAAATTAAAATGTTAAGAAAATATACATAAAACAAATGGAAAAGACATTACACAGAGGTTGTTTTTTTTGTTTTTTTTTTTGGTGGTAAATGGTAATAGGACAAGCAATGCCCAGGCTTTAGCAAATTAAACCGAGCACACATTTATGTTTTTTGCCACCTGAAAAAATACAGATAAAAAAATGATTTGAATTTTCTAAAACTTTTACAAATTGCTTGCACAAGTTTAGGACAATGCAGCTCAACAGTCCCGCACACTTTAAAGTCTGCTGAGGTTCTGGAAGTAAGTTTCCCATTCATTCCTCCATATAGGCCTGCTTGTTGAACATTTCTAGGGCAAGTCAAGTTCATTTGTAGAGCACATTTCACACACAAAAAGTAATTCAAAGTGCTTTAAATGACAGAATAAATGAAGAGCTTAAGAGTTAAAGAGTTCAAAGTCACGACGGAGGCTAACCAGCTGTAACTAATGTTCATTATGTGGTGGTAAAAAAAAAAAAGGGTTCATTTAAAATTTGATGAAATGCTTTAATTACTTAAGTCAACTGCACACTAGAGGATTTTAAATTATTCCATGATTTTAGGACGTGTCAGAAAAAGTGCAGGCCACAGACATAAGAACATTTTGCAGCGATTATTTGTCTTACACGACAGACAACACCACACACTTGTGATTTCAGCTGGGATTTTCTACAAGAGGAGGAGAGCGCAAGTGTCATGTGATTGAACGAGGTGTAATAAAAGAAATACACAAGGTCACGAGCGTCAGCTGCCTTTCCAAGTGCTCCTGTTCAGAGAGAAAATAAAACAAAACGATGAAACGCGTATGGATTAAATCGGTTTGTAAGGACACAGGAGAGCGCGACATTCACTGACTGGTTTCACTGACTCATTGTTGTCGTGATGAATTGAAAAAGTTTGCACTAACTTCTCTTCTCTGATTGGCTGTTGTAAAGTTTGTTGAGTAACATTTTGAAACCTTAGGATTTGCCAAATAGCCGTAACAGTCACACTGACCACACAGACATGAGGAGAGCCACCACAAATAACACGAGAATCGCTGCTCGGGCCGCGCCTCCCTGAAGTCACAGAGAAGCAATTCTGGCTCAAAATAAGTCTAAAAATCCTCTAGAGCGCAGAAGGTTTAAGCAGTTAATACAGTGTAAGAAACCACTGGTGGAAGAAGTAATCAATTTTTTTACTCAAGTAAAAGTGCAGATACGTGGCCAAAAGTATCTCACTGAGAAATCTACTGAAGTATCAGTGTTGAAGTATCTGTTTGAACATGTACTTTAAGAGTAAAAAGTAAAAGTATTTCAAGCAGATTATGAGACCAGTTTTATGTATTAAATGTTGGAATTTTTGTAAAGAATTGACTTTAATTTTGGTCAGCAAAGGTCTATTCGAAATCATTTCTTAATTTTTGTAGAGAATTTCATGTTTGTATTTTCTTTTTCTTGTTGTTGAATAACCCCTAAAACAGAATGAAAACTTTCTACTTCTCAGTCCAGTTAAAGAAATGTAATGGAGTTAAAAGTACAGCTACTTGGTCTCAAATGTGGTGGAGTAAAAGTAAAAAGTATCCACTATAAAAACGACTTTAGTAAAGCACAGATACCTAAAAAGTTTTCCCTCGTTACTTTCCACCATCTGTAAGAAACAGATAATTATGGGTCTTGTTGTCTTTAGCATCCACACAGCTGATTAGCCCCAAGCTTTCAAACTTTTAATATATCCATTTGTTTTCTGAAAAGTCTATGGGAAAAATGAATGTGAATTTAGACAAACAAAGGAACTGCAGGGCGTTCAATGGTATGAGTCATATAAAAAATGAATTTGTATTTGTAAATTGTATTAGATTCATGTAAGTACATACATTAAGGAAGCTTCTGTAGTTCCTTTTTACAAAACTGGCATAAAAGTAAATTATGGACTGCTTCCAGATGTTTTGTAAAGAAATAAATAAACAGACTTCCAGAATCCAGCAGTTTGCGGACATTGTTGCTCCGTGGAAACTGTTGTTGGCTCGTATTAGTTTAAGAACAGAAACATGTCATCTGTCGCTCAAAACGACTGCTTTGGTTTCCGTGGAGTTATAAAATCAGTGAGTTCTAGTGTTTAGTGGTGTGAGGGATGCTGTCTTACATGTGAAGGAGTCAGTTAGCTGGTGAATACCTTCCTCCTCATCTGGAGCCACGAGTCCAGCCACAAACGACCACAGCGTCTGCAGCCAATCGGAGCTCTCCTCGGACGAGACCGCGCTCGCCGCCGCCGACACAGCCGCCTTCAGGGGACGAGCCGCTGCGGAGGAACCGGGACAGAGATCAGTTATGAGCAGAGATTTTTATTTATAAAGAGTAGAAATGTGAGATTAGGTTGTATGGATCATTATAATGGCATAACAGGGACCAGGGGCAGCGTGTGTGCACTGAGAGGACGGAAGGCTCAAACAAACCAATTAAATGTTGCATTGAAGTTGTTGCTATGGCAAACACGATTTACAGACAAATCCAATGCTAGATTATGACCTTAACCTCATTACTGCAATATGTTAAGTCTGTAGAACACAATGTAAAGGTAATTAGCATCATATTTGTTACTTTAGCACTGGACAGTCATCACAAGGATGAATCATGATTTCATCCTTGTGACACTCTGCTATTTTGGTGATATTGTCTAATCTAAATGCTACTTAATGCCGTTTCTGCTCAAACACACTCATTTTTCACGCACATTTCTTGTATTGGTTAGATTCAGTAAGGATGGATTTAACCAATCACAGTAAAGACTTTATTTACCTCTAAAAGTGTACATTGATAGTGATAAATGTGAAATTGTGATCAGCTTTGAGAAAATTGGGATGTAAATAGGGCTGGGCGATACGGTGATAAAAATCGAATGGTGAACTCGTCCCTGTGACAATCTGTTATTTTGTGAAATCTTCGTATCGTGATTCACGGTTTGTCTCTTTAATGCAGCTGTCTGTTCGAACACACTTCTTCTCCTGTTGTTTAGCCTCTGAAGCCTCTGAGCAGATGACTTTATTTATCTCTTAAAGGCCAGGGCTGCACGTTTAAACCAAATCGACACAAAATCGCAATTTTAATGGATGCAATTAACAAATCGCAAAGGCTGCAGTTTTTTAAATGTAATAATGTCTTCAACAAACAACAAAATGTCTTGCGTTGATTTGAATAAAAACTGCTAACATTGTAGTTTGGATTTGTACAAACATGTTCGGAAACAAGTGACAAAAGTGTGACCAAAAGCGATAAAAATGCGTTAGAAAGCGACAAAAACGCACCTACAAACAGCAAACGCAACTCAATGCACCAAAACACAACTAAAAGCAGCAAAAACTTGACTAAAAGTGATAAACAATTTACTAAAAGTGACAAAAATGTGACTAAAAGTGACAAAAACGTGACTAAAAGTGACAAAAATGTGACTAAAAGTGACAAAGACGAGACTGAAAGTGACATAGACGCAACTAAAAGTGACCAAATCGTTTTAAAATGTGAATTGAAAATAGAAAATATGGAAGTGAACATGAATCGTGATAAAACTGAAATCATAATCTGGCCCCAAGAATATTGTGATAACAATTTATTGCCATATCGCCCAGCCCTAGATATACATTTGTTGTCATATCGTCCAACCCTATGTTACTTCATTTTAAAAGTGTCACCCTGCTTGTCGCCATTATTGCTGTCCCTGGAATGTTCCACAGTACAGCATTAAACCTGTCTATTGTCCATCTGGCAAGCAGCGTTATTACGGGTGAAGTTGCAACGATTAAACAGAATAATTGTGACGTATTAAATGTTAGAGCAAGGAAAAATATCTAATGTTGTCTTCTAAAATCATAGCTTGCTGGAGGCCTAATTACTGGTAAGATTTGTGGAGAGGCGAGCCCACTCAGAGCAAGAATGCACGTTGAAAAATAAAAACACAGACAATTGAAGCCAGAAAGGTTGAATACTATGAACATTCTACGGTAAAGCAAAAACATCTCCACAGAGACAAGCAGGAGGAGGAAAGGTTAGTTAGATATAATATGAACATGTCAATTTTGTCAACTATTTCTTGTAGCCTCATGTCTTTTCTTGCTTGAATTGTCATAGCTGCAAAAAAGTAAATGGAATATAGGAAAAGGGATGTTTGCGGTTTTACAAATTCATGTATATTTGAAATGTTTTGACTACATGTGAAGCAAAGTTGAATACTGTCACAGTGTTGGAGAAACTACTTTTTGATTGCACAGAAACTTTCCTCAAAACATTGCTCTCCGAATATATTTTTAATGACATTACGGGAGCAAAAATAGATGGGAAATGTTTTGGACTCATTAAAAATGCAAGGCCTCTTGTTCCTGAACAAATAAGTCTGTTGAATGTTGTTTAGTCTCATTAAAGAGAGACAAGATTACAGAGAATGATTAACATGACACCAAATTGTATGACACTTTTCTCTGTCAAAACATGAGTCGAGTGAAGACGGCAAATATTTGGTGAAAACTCTGAAATTCTCTTTGAAGTCGATTGTCAAGGCACACTCAATTGGGAGAACTTAATCATTACAGACTTATTAATAACTGAAGGCTGAAAGTTTGTTAGTTGTGGTGGTTGTTAAGATAATACCAGGGTGGATGGAGAATAAATGTTGTTTGTGTTTCTGCTTGGATGGTTGAGCTGCAAGTAGATAATGAGAATATGATCCTCAACAAGGTGGATATACAGAAATACAGTAGTTTATGTTCTTCTATGGCTAGTATTGGACCCACAAAGTTCATGTTTTGCCATGCTACAGTGTTGAAAAAAAAAAACTGATGAAGTAAGATAAGGTAAAAGCGACATATGCTGCTTTGTTTATATAATTGCTGCGCTTTTTAAAATATTGATTCACGGACTATTATACAGTACCAATAGCCTTCATTTGGTCGCTTGAGTCTCTAAAACAGAAGACGTATCCTCTTGAATATCCTTAAAACAAAAGATGTAAGTTCACCTGGGAGTTTAGTGTTTCGCTTGTTGATTCTGCAGAAATTATCACGTCATTCTGTTATTTTTTACTCTCAGCCGCTATGCTTGTGTAGACACAAACGGGCCTCTGATCGGTTAATCCATCTGAATCCATCTCCATTTGAAATTGGGGAGACAGGATAGATACAGTGTGTCATATCAGGGGAAAATTCTGGGCAACCTCTCTGTTGATTTAAAAGGAAACACGACTTTTTCCTTCTTCTCATACATTTCCTGGCAAATTATGACTATTTTAAGCACAACTGATTGAAATCAAGTCAGAACCTGGTCTTAACAGACATTGTTGACCGGGCGTTTCCTTGGAAAAGTAAACGGATTGTTCTGCTGAGCTTAAAATACAGATAGCATTGTGGCAGCATTTACTGCAACTGCAGTTAGCATTCTGGGATAACTAAATAAATATGGGTCGCCCTTGTCTTGTGTCTGTATTTGGCACAATAAAACTCCTAAAGTCGGTGTTTGCTCTTGTAGTTGTTGAACAGTGGGTGAAAGAGCAGCGCTGCCACATTAAAATGAATGGATGGTTTTCCCCCACGGAACTCCGAAAGTGGGCGTTCCCTCCAGACCAAAGTATCTATAAAGTATTATCAAAGCATTTGTACTCCATCCAAACAATATTACGAAACATGATATAATGACTACACTAAACAGAGCTGGTTGAGGGTCCACCACCTTCTTGCCTCAACAGAGATTTTATTGCTTTTTCCCAGATTGTTCCCCAGTATGGCATTTATATTATATGGGTTCAGGTTAAGGAGCCCAAAAGAGCAGTAAACTTTTACACCGGGCATAACATTTAATAGCACTTTGAATGTGAAGAGAGAGCACTTGCCTCGAGCTTTTATTCCCCTTTTTCCGATGGACGAGGGAGGCGGCAGACCTGCACAAAAACATGATATCAACACAGGGACGGCATGTTGTGTTCAGCTGGAGACAGGGCCAGGGGAGGTAAATGAGGGGCACACAAATCCTTAGAAAAGACAAAAAATCGTGCAATCACCGGTAATCACTGCGCATTCGGAGGTCAATTTGCAACTCAAAAGAAGGCCGTAACAAAACCAGCGCACTGCAGGTATAATCACATGGGTCATGCACAGGACATGCAGATCAAAAACGGCGAGCACAAAACATGAGCTCTCAGGCAATTTCGTGTCCAATCATGAAAATTATCTCATGCAGTAATTGGACTCAAATGAAATGTCTAAAATTCAAGGTAAGTAGAAAGTAGAAGCATCAGCTTTGGTTCTGTTTGGCAAAAATAAGTGAATCTTCCTGCCTGAGATTGCCATCACCGTTCCTCTAGTTAAATGGTAAATGCTCCATCCATTTGGTGTCACAGATCTTGTAATAATGTAATTGTTATGCAAAGACCTGTAGGTTTCAGAATTATGAAAAATTAGGACGGTTGCCATTAGGATTAACAACTTAAAATAAAATATTATCCATTTTGAATGTGAAAAAGTCCTCAGAATCTTTCATCTAGAGCTCTGGACTGTGACACACATCAAGAGTTAGCCTGATGTTAAACCTGTGACGATTTTAAGATGTGTGAGACATTAAAAGACGCGAAATTCTTGATCACTAGTTCAATGCTACACGAACTTACATCAAATCGAACGCTCCTTCACCAACAAATGAATGTTGAAGCCGATCACCATATTAGTATAGGAAACGTTTATTCCATAATAATTATGTTTTATATGGTCTCCTCACCTGTCACAACAAGACAAGACAACAAGATGTTCAGTGGTCACTTGAGGAGCAAAACCTCTGAAATCTCAACATAAAATTAGCTACAATTTTACACGCTAATCATCATCTGAAATAAAACATCAAATTGTTTACATTCTCAGCTATGACTTTTGAGAAGGTTTTGACTTCACTTAAATGTGGTCGATGGGAACAGTATGGAACCAGGGCTCTGAATCTAAACATGTAACACAAGTAATCCATCTTTGCCTCAAACCAAAGTGGAGAGCAGGTCTTTTTGCTGCAATGGATCAATCATAGACGGGCCACTTACCGCTAACTGTGGCTGTTACTGAGAAAAGCGACCTATCAAAGAATCTGTGGAAGTTTTTCCAATTAATGTTGACAAGAGCGCAGCAAAGTAAGACCAATAATGTTTTAAGATGACTTTAAAACACTAATTGCTGTCAAAAATAGACGTAACATTACCTGAGTAAACTCCAATGGTGACTTAAGTCTGTCATTGTGTTTATTTTAGTGAGTAATGATTCTGAAAACAAGACCGTCTGAATTTTAAGCCTATTCTTTAAAACCGCTGTACCAAACATTTTAGCCCCCAGATGTTGTTACTCAGATGTGGAAAGAGGACTGGATTTGTGCTGCTGTCAAAATTTTACATATTAAGTGTAATGTGTAAATGTGTAAAGTGTGCAAGAAAAATGCTACTCCGAGGAGGAGAACTGCTTCGTTTTTTGTGCAATTTTATCAGCAATTTCAATATTTTTTTATATAAAACTAGATTAAGTAAACTGTTTAACGCACTGATTTCAGTTGTTGTAAATCACTGTTATCAAAGCAGTCGATGCAGTGATGTTTGCTGCTATTTAGAGCCTTATTCTTGATACTCAAATGAAAACTAATTACAATTACAAGAATTATACTAATTACATGTAAAGTATTGATTTAAAAATCTAGTCAAAAAGTACAATTACCAAAAAATGTACAGAATTACAGTGAGATGAGTTACTTTCCATCCCTTCTCCATTTTTGGTCCACTTTATTCGAGGCCTGCTGGCCGAGGCAGCAGACTAAGCAGGAACTCCCAGACTTCCCTCACCCCAGACCCTTCCACCAGCTCCTCCGGGGGGATCCCGAGGCGTTCACAGGCCAGCCGAGAGACATAGTCCCTCCAGTGTGTCCTGAGTGGGACTTGTCAGGAGGCATCCGGAACAGATGCCCGAGCCACCTCAGTTGGCTCCTCTCAAAGTGGAGGAGCAGTAGCTCTACTCTGAGCTCCTCCCATGAGCTCTTCACCCTATCTCTAGGGGAGCACCCAGCCACCCTGTGTGACATAGGTGAGGATTGGAACGTAGACTGACCGGTAAATCCAGAGCTTTGCCTTTCGACTCAGCTCTCTCTTCACCACAACGGTCCGATACAGCGCCCGCATCACTGCAGACGCTGCACCGATCCACCTGTCAATCTCATGCTCCATCCTTCCCTCACTCGTGAACAAGACCCTGAGATACTTGAAATCCTCCATTTGAGACAAGGACTCTCCACCGGAGAGGGCAAGCCACCTTTTTAGAAAACCATGGCCTTGGATTTGGAGGAGGTGATTTTCATCCCAGCTGCTTCACACTCACTCACACGCTGCAAACTGCCCCAGTGCATGCTGCAGGTCCTGGTTTGAAGAAGCCATCAGGACAACATCATCTGCAAACAGCAGAGATGAGATCCTGTGGTTCCAATACCGGACGCCCTTCAGGCCCTGACTGCGCCTAGAAATTCTGTCCATAAAAATTATGAACAGAACCGGTGACAAAGGGCAGCCCTGGCGGAGTCCAACATGCACTGGGAACAAGTCTGAACCCAGCTCCTGCTCCAGCCTTGTACTCCCCACAAGGCGCCCTGGGGCACATGGTCGAACGTCTTCTCCAGATCCACAAAGTACATGTGAACTTCCATCTCTTCTTTTACTTTGAATTCTCCACACACTATCAAAATGTATCTGGCTGGTCATATCTCACAACAATCCTTATTAGAATTATCCTTATTTTTCAATCTTTTTGAAAAATTGAAAACAAAACTGTGTAATTTAGTCATAGGTGCATGCTGGGATAGGGCCATGTGGAAGTGATTGTGCCCGGAATGAGGAATAAAGTGGGAAAATTATACTCGAGTGAAAGTATTATGGAAAAGTAAAGGTTTAATATGACAATTTTCAAATACATTGTATATAAAGTAAACTGTAGGCTATTAGAAGGGTCACTCTGTAGCTTTTCTGGAGGGTCCGACACCTGCTTGTCTCCATGGAGATGCTGCTTTATCATAGTATGCTGCTGCGTCTGCTTCATACTTTATATTCATCCTATATCTCTTTTGTCTTCTACAATTTAGTCAAGGCAAAGCAGAAATAAACGCTTTTAAATGACAACCTTAGACACATTGTACTTCAGTCTAGTTTATTATAATAGGTCCATTTCTCTCACTTATATCGCATTAGATGTTCGCTCAGTATATGATGTGTGCAGTCACCATAGCAACATAATTAATGCTGTTCATTCACTATCATAATGGTCTGTCTGATGTGAGGTGGTGAAGACACATTAATACCACTTGTGTCATAACATTTATAACAAATTGTGATTAAAGTAATATGAATAAGATGCGCAACACATTTATTAGGCCCGAGCCGATGGGACGAGAATCGTCCAAGCAGACTAATTGTATTGTTACGCAGCGGGAGATCGCGAAATACGCATAGTAAACGATGACGGAGATGGCCGTGAGTGGTGTCGAAAATTAGAACTCGGTGAGCTCTAATTTTGAGTGAAGGCCCCGTGAAAAAATATTGAACGACGGCTGAATAGCGCCCCCTCAAAAATGGATTAACATTGGGCCAATGGGAGCCTGGCCATGAAAAATGTTACGCTAAAAATCCAACTCATGGCCCAAAAAATAGAACAGTTCAGGACATGTAAAAAATCCTCTTATGACCCCGCCCCCAACCCAACAGGAAGTCGGCCATATTGGATCAAACCCGGGGCTGAGAAAAGCACACACCTGTGTACTTTGGGCTCCTCCTCCAACAGTTTTCATCGAAAACACTTCAAATTTGGCCACAAGACACTAAACCCATGTGGAATGACATACTATCAATTTGAATGTGACACATCTTCAGATATGGTCATGGTGAATTTTCTACAAACTCTTAATTTTTGGAATATTAATAAAAATTATCTATTTTGCACACAATTTTTTCTTGGAAAATGCTAATAGAGCGTTTGTGCAGATTTCAAAGCTGAGCGGACTGATATGCAAATCAAGCACCTATCTGATAAAATGGCTCTATAGCGCCCTCTTCAAATTTTATTTAAAAAAATTCATAACAGCCAGGCTGTTTGTCGTGGACGACTGAAAAAATCTACAGAGGGTTTATTTGTGATGGGGTACAATGTGACAAAGTTGCATGACTCTAGCTATTGTACTTATGGAGAAAAATAATAGTGGAAAAAGAATTTTCCGTTATTATTATTATTATTATTATTGTTCTTCTTCTTCTTCTCTTCGAAACCGCCCTTGATTTGACCCCCTGAACGTTAACGAAAACTCAATTTTATTTGACCCAAAATTCAAGGTCGGTGAAAAATTTGTTTTTTTGATCTTCCAAAAAATTCATGATGCTAAATGACTCGCTAGCGCCATCTCAAAAATCAAAATACATTACGGCAATGGGAGGTCAACTTCATCGTAGACATATGAAATTTGGTACGAAGGTAGGTCATGTCAAGACGAGTATAAAATTCTATTATGACCCCGCCCTAAACCCTACAGGGCGTCGGCCATTGTGGGCGGAACCTGCTTTTTTCGCAAATTTACAATTTGCGTTGTATTTTTTTACACCGTGGATTTTCAATCAATATGCTTGAAACTTTGGAACAATGACCTAAACCCTTGTGTGGTTACAGATGATTCATGTGATTTTTGATATCTTGACAAATGTGGGTGTGGCCAACCCGCAAATCAAAACACTAAATTTTCAAAGTCTTTCAACTTGCGTATCTCTGGCCAGGAGCGTCCGATTTTCCGGCATTAATATACGTTTTTGTTCGAAATCACGGGCTGAACGTAAAGGTATACAATACATACGTGTATGTTCTATAATTGCTCTACAGCGCCCCCTTGAAATTTTGAGATTGAACAAAAAATTTTAGTTTGCCGGAAACACACGAAATTCGAAACAGATACTTCTTACCATTCTGAACAAAAAAGCCAATGACATCACACCTTTATCTGTAAGCATGTTACCGTGGCAATGACAAATATGTGCCATTGAAATACATGGGATTTGGTAAACAGGACCCAGATTCTGCTCAAATTCTCCCCAAACACAGTCTGAGGGCTTTGGTGATTGACACCCTGTCCCTGCACTGGCCCCTCCTCCTTGTAAAAGGTGAGGAGGAGGAGAGGGGCGGCAGCAGCGCAGTGGTTCAGTGGCAGAGAGACTGTCTTTGGATCCAAAGGTCAGCGGTTTGAATCTCAGCTCCTCACATAAACATCCTTGGGCAAGACACTTAACCCGCCTTGCCCCCAGTGTCTGCTGCTCTGGTGTGTCAATCATAAACACATATGTGACCGTTTACGGAGAGGGGAGAGAAATGAAGAGGAGGACAGAGAGCAGTCTGCCCCCTACTGGCCAACCCGCGCAACTACAGCCCTTACGTGCCTCAGCGTGAGCGCCTCTGTGGGCGCGCCTCCAGCCTAGAGCAGAAGCGGAGCGTAGCACCTCGTGCTGCGGTAAACAGCGACGCACTGGAATAAACTTTTTCTCCGTCATGACGGTGCGTCGTGCTGAGTCCTACGTCCTGGATCTGACCTGGAGTTTGGTAAATAACAAGCTAACTCTTCTATCTATCGTTTCTTTCGTGTAATTACTGTGTAGCATTAGCTTTAGCTATTTGCACTCGTTTTACGTGTACTTGCTGCAGTTGTAAGACTTTGGCCACAGAAACGAAGCGTGTGCTGTCGAGAAAGTCGAAGGCGAATGCGTGTTTGTGTCGTGAATTAGAGTTCAAACTGGGGCAAACAGATCAGATGTTCTGACAGATGACGTGGCTAGTACCGACCCGTTGTGGTCACAGTGGCGGCGCTGGAACTAAAAGTGGCGTTCAAAGCGAAGTGACACTAAACAGACGCTTGATTACGGTCGCGCCAGAGGAGCTTTACGGTTCTGCCGCGCGCGCCGCGGAGCCGCGGCAAGCCGCGTCATCCGAGTGAAGCCGCGTCATCTTAGTGAGAGGCCCTGTCTGCTGCTCACCCGAGGGGGACGGTTTGGTGTTCTTTACCCGCTCAGCTGTTTGTCCCGTCAGCTGGGAGACGGGCTGTTAATAGGATATACGGGGCAGTGTGCGCCGCTCTCTTTCTCTCTCACGGCGAGCGGCTGGCGCTGGACGGAGGAAGAGCGCGGTCAACGGGCCAGACACACCGACTTTGGACCGGGTTTGGTGCAGGGTCCGCGCGCCTCGCATCATGGACCGACAGCGCCCCGCTCTTCTTGTCCGGTGACGTCGTTCCATTTCCTTTACCTCGCGCGGAGGTGCCGCCGCGGGAGCGCGCTTCGCAGCGGCCCAGCTTTGGTCTTCGTTTAGGGATTTTGAGATAGGCTCCAGTCACCCGCGACCCCTAACGGGAATAAGCGGTAGAAAATGAATGAATGAAAAAAAAAATACTATTTTTTCTTTTTGGATTGTTGTGGAGCCCACGTCTTGGCCCCGGTGTATTTGTTGTTCAGCGCCATGAGGTGGAGGAATCTGTTCATGGCCCGGGGGAGACGGGCGCGCGGCCGATGGTCTAGGAGACATTAAAGGGGATGTATGAACTTTAGTGGATTTTTATGTTTCTTTGTGGAAAAGGACAAATTATACTTTGTACTTTAAACAGATTGCATTTTGTCATTGTTTTGTTGGCTTTGAGATTCACAGGACATTAGAGGCCATAAAAAAGTGAAGTCATTTACTCAGATTAATATTTGTGTTGGTAACATCTCTCATTATGGGTGAGTGTTATAACCCCATATCAAGATAAGTTAAAAATGATATTATGACCCCGCCCTAAACCCTACTGTACAGCCGTGACAACGTCTGAACTTCACTCATCGCAATGAATGGAGTTGCAGTATATGGAGGTTGTTTGTGTGGGAGCGGTGATGCAGGAGGAAAAGCAGGCGGGTGAGAGGCGGGCTCTTGGTGTTGGCATGGGGGGTACGGGGCGAGGGCCTTTAACGCCGCTTGCGGCTTTAATTGTTATTATTTTGGTCACAACTGACTATCTAATTTTGTTAATCTTTATAACATTGTACTGAAAGGAAAGTCAGTAAGTCCAATTCCTAAAATAAAACAAAAAATCTCTGGATTTTTTTTTTTTTGTCATGCTTTTCTTGAACAAATAATTGGGCACATGGTCTACCATGAGTCTCAGTTGAATTTGAGTGTAAAAAATGACAAAACCAGGAGAAGTTCTATTTTGGTTTGACCCTCTGACTCATGCTCTCACTATCCTCGTCTGCTCGTCTGGTGACATTAAAAACAACATACAGAAGTCATAGGAACAAGTGCAAAGCCAAGAAGTTCTCCTGCACTCAAGAAAAGTTTGACCTATTTTTTCTTATTGTCAAACTCTAAGTGCCACATTGATTATGGTACAATGCTTTATTGTACATAGAAGTTGTGTAAGAAATGTTGTAGCTGTTGCTGGGAAAAACAACTACAAAAAACAAAACAAAAAGAAAAACAATTCATTTTAATTTCCCTGAAGGAGACGCTAACATTACTAGATCTAAACGGCTTAATAACAGAAAGGTTATTAGATTTATTGACTAAACGTTCAAAACTGCAGAACTGATAAGCCCCTCCATAGTGACATTTCATTATAAAAAAGACTTTTAGTGTTTTTCATTTTGAAAAGTGGCTCCCTGACATTTTAGAAACTTGCGGATTTATCACGCATAAACTGATATTGTTATTAGCTTTTAAACATGCTCTTGAGTACCTTAAATTTTTTTCTCTGCTGTCTGCCCTGTCACTTACTGAGTGTATGTAGCCAGAAGATGGCGCCTAGCGTTTACACAATTTAGTTATGTTATCACTTTATGGAACTGCGTGAGATGCTAATGTAGACTAGCAGTTGAAGTGATTGTGTTGAAACGGCAGAAAAGCTAAAAAAAAACGAGTCTGGTGATGATTTAAGGACTTAAAACAGCAGAAGATTCTTGGATAAGTGACGTATAAAAACGGAAAAAACATCATTGATTGAGGGAGTTCAGCAGGAAGTGTTTGTGACAGTCGGTCAGAGAGGATTTTCAAACCAACATTCTTCAAAATGGTCTGAATTAAGGTAAATGCAACTTCAGGTGTGTTTTTGATGATAGAACATTGTTAGAACATGGTTAAAAGCTCAATAGAGTCACTGTAGCAGAATATGCGTCCTTTAAGATTCTTAATTTCTCAAATGACTGCAACTAAGTGTAGGTGTGTAGGAAGAAATAGGAGGGAGGTGAAAACACGAATTCTGAGCATTTGAATTTGCAGGACAATACAGGATTACTTACATGCAAAACACAACTTTGATGAGCAAACACTGTTTCACTGTCACTGTTGATTTAGCATAATATGTCTCCTTTAAAACTTGATGCAAAAAACAGAAACATCACAAGAAAAATAATCTAAAAATTCTGAACAAAGCTTTGTGCTTTTTTCCGGCACAGCCACAGCCCTATACACTCATTATTTACGTTCCCTCTCGTTTGTCTCCATAGGCTGCGGCATGCGTCAGATCTCCCGCTCCCTGTTCCTGCGCAGGTGTTTCTTCTGTCTCAGAGGAATGTGTGAATTAGCACATTGATGGGGCGTGTTGTGAGGACGGTGGGCTCCGAAGTGCTAAAGCCATTGTTTTGCTTCATCTCCCTGGATCTCTCTCATTTGGCCTTCCACGGGCTGTGCGAGTGTGCGTCCGTTGGCTGCCCCGGTGCGGAGGAGTGCGATCATACATCCTCGTCATAAACAGCTCATTAACGGTTTGACATTTCTTTGATTGGCATTCCACAAGCATCGCCAAAAACACTGAAAATAGCCTTGCGATTTATGCCTTACAAGTCCAATCTTGGCTCCTCACCTCCATTCTACATTTATCCATCAAATTTAAAACAATTCTACAAACGTCTTTAAGGTTGCGTCCATTTTCAGGTCTTCTTTTCTTCTTGTTTAGCGCTCTTGGCGAATTATTTTATCTTTTTTTTTAGGTCGTTTTTGGAGTGTGTAGCGTATAGCAGACACATCAAAATGACAAAGCACAAAGGACACAGATGAAAAATCCAAATTTCGCAGCTGGGATGAAACGGAGAAGCCCACGGGATTGTGGGTAAGCTCTGGGCGGAACAGAAGGCAAACAAGTGGATAGAGACGGATCTGAGCTGGAGAGACATGATAACAGGCAGATGCTATTTCCTACCGTAAATTCCTCTCTATCTTTCTCTCTCATTTTGTTTAGGTTCATTCATTCCTTGCAACTGCATTTCAACTCTATCCTCTTAGTTCTTAGTCAAATTTCATTACAGATTTGATATATTTTAACATAATTTCAGCTTCATGCTTAATTTATGCTTAATCACTATCAAAATATCAATATATCATTATATATAAAACTCAAGTTGAACCAATTGCTGGCTATTGAATCTGTCAGTTTTCCCAATTGATTATTTGGTGTTTTTTTATTTTATTTAAAGGGGGCATGTTATGCTAAATCAACTTTTATTTTAATCTTATAACAACAGTGTTTCGTGATCATTAGTTTACTCAAAGCCTTTTGATTGATTCCTGCATGTTTGAGTTAACATGTCCACATCCCTGTACTTAGCTGCGAATATTTGAAAACGTAAGACTCCGAGTGACACATGTAGGTTCTAAAATGTCACGTAACCACTTTTGAAAAAGAAAAACACGCAGTTTTGAGGAAATCAAGGGTCCTGTTTCTATTATGCAATTTTACGCCCTTTTAGATCAAACGTTTGTAATGAAAAATGTTGCTCTACTTATGTTGTAGTTTAATACTAAGTACCTGTAAAAAATCCCTATATGTCTCCTTTAGGAAATATCAATAAGGACAATCCATAAGTCTTGAATATGAAAAAGTAACTAGTCATAGAAGTAGGTTTACGTGCTCCCATTTCAATTTAAGTCTGCTGAATCTACTGTGATTTGAAACTGATTGAAAATTGAAACACAGCAAAAAAAAAAAAACAACGACTATAAAGTGATGGAGAAAAATTGCATTTCTTCCTTGTACCAACACTGCCAGCTCAGCTCTTGTTTCCTTGGCCTTCGTCATCACAGGTACATTAATGGAAGTATACAGACTGGACTGGACCAGAATGCACAGAGCACAATTGCAATGTCTTAGGGTTCGTGTCCCCGGGTCTTGCACTGATGGAAATGAACTTTTCCTGCGTTAGAACTCCAGCCTCATGACTCTTCTTTCAACTCTCGGGCTACTTCCATTTAATCTACAACACAAAGCTGTTTTATCATTTGCTTTTGAAGTTCAACATGAAAGTCAAAAAGTAAACATTCCAATTTGTTTCCAGTTGAATAGAGAAAATATGGTCAGATATAGAGTGAGCTTTACCAAGAGACGTGGTGTTATAACACATTTTCATACATGCGTAAAACGTTTTCACCATTTGTTTTCTAGTCTTCTTCTAAAGCAGTATTTATCTCAGTCTATTTATAGTATCTGTATCTCCACATTGTCATCCAACACAAAGGGAAAATCCACACCAGCAATTCTCCTATTGTCCACAACTGCTTCTCTCTGCTCATTTACAAACATTGCCCTTTATTGAAATGTCACCGTTTGAGAAAAGCTTGTGATTAAAAATGCAGTCTGGCTTTCAGTCATTGTCAGTTCGGAAATATTTACTCCAACAAATGACCCATAATTCCATCGCACGAGCCTTTCTATGGACTTTCGACGTGGATTTAGTGAGATGTTGCAGCGCTGTTCCCTCGGCTCAGGAAATTGACTGGTAATGTGTCCTGCAGACTGCGATAGAAAAGATAAATTTGTTTCATATGGCTTTTGATTCTGTTAAAATGTTTTTGAGTTGATTGCGTTAACAAAATGGGCCATTGTTCAATGTCAAGAGTCAGAGCTCGTATGAAACAATGCCTTTTCAAGCTCACACAGTCGGATGTCACAAACGTTTCAGTGATATATTCTTCTCCACTGTACATTGTCTAAAGAATATGCTCCCTTACAACCTTTGGGTAAACACTTGAAATGCACTAGAGCCACTTCAGCCCTTTATACACAGTGAAAGCCTTAGGGCCACGGAGAGATCAGCTCTACAAACACAAACGTCATTCAAAAAGGCCATGACAAAGTATGCAGTAACGTTTAAAGGCTAAGCTATCCTATATCAATAGCTTCAAACCAAGTATTTATTATTATTGGTAAAGTAGAATAGTCAGTGCTGGAAGAAATGCTCAATTTTGTCACTTTTACTCAAGGAAAAGTATAAGCACATAAAAAAAATCGACCATGTATTGAAGTACACATTTAAAATTACTTAAAGAAAATTGAATATTGACTTTTAGGGGCTTTTAACTATAATATAATTGTCGTCCCTTTTCATTAAACCACTTGAACTTGATTATTATTGGGTTGATACGTGCATATTTCAGTAATCTTGGCATCGTTTTAGATAAATTTTGATATAATGATCTACGGGTGTCATAGGTCAGAACCATTGCAGACAAAAGCACAATAAGTCTTCTTTAAAGAGTAAAAACCATTTCACACAGATTTTGAGATAAAGATTTGTGCTCATCTTTGGTCAGCAAAGGTCAATTTGAATCAGTTTCTTAATTTTTCCATGCGTATATTTTTGTTTTCTCAGAGCTGGAGCTTGAATTCAAAACCTTTTGGCAGGATGTTACTAGAAACGTGCTAAAAATAACCCCTCAAACCAAAAGTACTTTCTATAGATACAGTCAGCAATCATATCTTTTTTGGGGGCGTGGTCCGCTCAATAAGAACCCAATTTTTTTACTCTTCTAATACATTTGCTGGTGAATTATGTTTATGTTTAAGCACAACCAATTCAAACCAAGTCACCAGCAGGTCTTAACACATGATGCTGTTTCCTTAGAAAAGTAACAGGATTCTTTAGATGTTAAGATACAGCAGGGGGCGCTTGCATTGCAGTAGCATTTAGCCCGCAGCTTACGTTAGCATTCTTGGATATCTTTACAAATTTGGGCCTTTCAAACTCTTTATTTTCTCCATGATGTTGTGTCTGTGTTTGGTACAATAAAACTCCTAAACTGTATGTATATTTGCTATACTCTTGTTGCCCTGACACATTAAAATGAATGGATCGTTTCCTCACAGACGTCAGAAAGTGGGCACTCCCTCAGATGCCGACTCTATCTATACTTTTCAGCCCAATTAAAACATGTAATGGACTACAAATTACAGATATCTGCTCTTTAAAGTAATGAAGAATAAGAAGAAAGTATTTATTGTGAACAGATACCTAACTGTTTTACTTAAGAACAGTTTCCATCACTGAATATCGGCCATTTGTAATTTTAAATCGAGCTATTACTGCCCTTAAAATGCGTGTGTAAATACATAAATCTGTAATGAGAAGTCGTCATATCTAGTTTTGTGCGTGCATAGTAATGATAAGAATGAGATTTGTGCATGCATAAGAAAACTCGTGTGTCGGTAATGCGTATATAATTCAGCGCGGCAGTAAGTCATTTGGGCGAGGGCTTGTCTTCTGAAAACAGAATTATTGCGGAGAAAATGTACCTAAAAAGTGGAATAATACAAGGCAATATCATCTGGTGCATGCAAATAATTCATAATTCTGCAAAACGTCTATTTCTGGCGTTGGACAAGACATCCGACCGACAAAACTACAAATGTTAATTAATTTGCAACCAAAAGCGAACTGCAAACAATCAAAGCAACAACGACAAGTCAGCCCTGAATCACTGCACGTCACCCATGCTAACGAGCTAATGCCAGTGACCATTTTCGACAGGGAGCAGGTGGTGTTTGTGTTCCCAAATCCTCAAACACAGTTGTCGCCCAATACCGGGTGACAGGGTGCCGTTTGTTCTTTTGACAGCCGCATCATTAACCCGCTGCGATCGTACTAATTACATTATCGAGCTTAGTCATTTTCCCATTTCAGGTAATTCATTCTCGACAAAAAGGGATTAACAAGACGCCGTGCAGTTTGGAAATCATGCCGAAAAAGATGTTAGAAGTTGTTGTTTTTTTACCAGGCGATAAACATTTGGGGTCGTCACAGTATGATGTGTAGTCTTTGGATGAGATGGTTGAGGTGGAGATGGAGGACAAAGAAGTCAGGGATGGGCGGAGGAGGGAGGAGAGGCGTTAGGAGATGAGTGAGAAAAATGGTTTATCCGTGTAATAGAAGAGGAGGATAGACCAGAGATGTGATGGTGACAGTTGGTATATGGCTGTGATAAAGGTCATCATTATAGAAAATCAACTAATGCCATTCTTCAGGCGGCGCCAATAGTGTAAAAGTCACAGAGGCAGTTTCCCCACAGTGGTTCATTAGTAACAGATCTGTGTGTCCAGACTGATCCCGCATACAAGTGCATTTAGGGCGACAATCTTTCATTCTATGAAACTGGGTCATGGAAAAGTCCACTATATGCAACTTTTCTGGTGGAAATGGGCTCTGTGCATGGAATTTTAGTTGGCTATTAGTGCTTCCAGTCCAATTGGATCTCTGTGGGGTTTTTTGCAGAGTCACATTAAATAGTTAAAGATGAGGCAGTGAACGGTGAGCTGCAGGTGGATGTCACCGACATGTTAAAGACTTTACAAATGAGATGAATGCTTCCCCAGCGGACACTACTGTGCTGATAAATGGGGCTGTTTGTGAGTCAATGCTAACGCTAATGCTAATTTTGAAGCGTAATAAAGATAGAAATAAAACATCTTATAATTTGTAAAAAATGGATGTAATCTGCAAATAAAAACAATCTTTTTTTAATATCAAAGCTATCATAAGCTATGAGACAGTTAGCTTAGTCGACTGCTGCTGTGCACAGAGGACATTGCACCAGAAATGGGACTACTTTACTACTACTACTACTTTGCCCGGAATGTTCTACAGTATGGCATTAAACTTGTCTATATCCATGGAGACAAGCAGGCTGGGCGTCAATTTACTGGTCTGATCTGTGTCACAATAAAATTATGATTATGATTTTTTTTTTTTTTTCCAGCAAGTTCATTTGCAAAAACGGATAACTGTGATTTGAATAGATTGCTAAAGGCTTACTATTTACTCTTTGTCTGTCAGTGTTTTCGAAAATTAATTTCTTTTAGCGCAACAAAAATATTCCACCGCTTCATGAGCAAATTCCCCAAACTGTATTCACCTTATTTCGGACGTTGCCTTACGCGCCATCGTCTTGTTTCTGTTGTATTAGTTTACATGGAGCAGACGAGCTCAACAGAAAATAAGTTCTACACGGACTAAAAAAATCGTTGCGTTGTTGACTTGTTGTTGCTCGTGTTCATTAAACATTTTACACAAATCAATCTACTATCAATCAATTATGTAACATTTTAGCGGTGAGACTTTTCCCTCGTTCGTCATTAGCTTTAACGGAGTTCTCGTCAAACGGAAGTGCGTTTACAGACGGAAGTGCAGAAAACGCCATAGTGGGCGGGGCAGAATAAGGTCAATAAGATGGAATGAAAAAGAAAGAAACATTGCAACACATTTTTGAAACGGAAATATATGTTTTTGCAAATGAACTCATCATCTGTAATTTAATCTTATCTTGAATGTAAGATAAGTATTATGCCAAACTGTAGAATTAACTCCTAGAGAAAATGTACATACCTTTGAATAATGCATGGTTAAGTGATCCTTTAACAGTGGACATAATTATTATAAATTCATTGTATCTGTATTATTAAAGTGCATATGACAGCTTTGACTACATTTAATTAAAATGTTGAAAAATGATAATATTTTAGATTTTATTGACACTTTTGCTTATTTCTCTCCAATTTGACAACTTTGTTGGAGTTTATAATGTTTCTTCCTGGTTGGACGGGAGCAGCAGATGTGACATATGTGACACATGTTCCCATAATTGTTGCCTAGCAACCAGATTGTAAACAAGGTCCAAATTTCATATACTTCACACAATAGTTATGATTTGGCAAATAATAATACCCAATATCACTGTTAAGTTATTGTTTAAACTATCAGAAAAATATGTCATTTGTTTGTAAATTGAGTGTCGCTTATTGATGACATCACAGAGGGATTCTGTTGTAGAACTCAGTTAAACTTCCTTTGATTCCTGTACTTTAATTTTTTCTTCACAAACCGCAACTTGACTGATGTAAAACTATCATAAATATTTACCACAAATGCTATCCACTAAACAGAGTAATAATTAGAAAAAAAAAACATAAGTAGATGTCATGTGCACTTTAAAACAGTAGTTTTAATTTGTAGTCTGGGCCAGTACTCCCTGAAGATGGAACACCAAATCTCAGGAAGACTTTCCTGCTTAAATAAAGACTAAACAAATAAATAAAAAGATAAACAAAAACATGTGAAATTGTAGCAGCAACAAATAGATCCACCAAACAATGCATGTTTATGTGTTATTGTATTATTACCAATTATCCGTCCACAGTGCACCTGGTTTGGAGTCCACAGCAGCAGAAATCAGTTGGTCTTGGTGCTTCTTTGTCAGGCGTATTGTGTACAATATTTGCACTGTAGACACTTAAGCACATGTTGCTATGAAGCATTAGTCTTGTGATAAAAATGCCATCTGTGCTGGTTTTAATGTGTCGTCTTGCCAACAAAACTGTCAGATTTCAGGGCCCGCTGCTCTTTTTTTGCTATAGTGGCAGTTTCTATTCAGAATATTTGAATTATCATTAAGCAACAGTAGAAACAAAGGGCTAAGACTGTAGGAATTCACAATTTTACAAGTTATAAGCTGCAGAATTTCAGGCAGCATGTTGAAAATGAAGAATATCTGTGTGCCAAGGTCATCTTTCAAGTTAACTTTTACTCTGGAACATTTTATCCTTCCCACTGGCATGAAATAAAACTGTCTGTGCCTCAAAGGTTACATTATTTCTGGGGTTAGTACAAGGTGTTTAGGGGAACAGTTGAACATGTCTAAATGTGACAAAATACTGCAACAATCTCCTTGATAATTGCATTACCAACTGCCACAAGGGAACGGCAGTCGAGTAACGTTTGACACGACTAAATTACACAAGGCTAATCATTCAAGTCGCACTTGAGTCGATGTACTCAATAATTTCATCAAATGTCAGCACGTGCATCGAGGTCAGAACTGCACCACTCGGAAAGTTCAAACATCGATAACGGCTCACTTATAGCTGTAATCCAATTAGGTTGCCTGAAATATAATATAAATCTGATTATTGCTTGTTTATTGTTGGTATTTATGAAGGTGGATTTTGTTTACAGACTAATCCAATTTACAGCGCTGTAGACGTGTAGCAGCCTTTATTTCTGCGGCAGAATCACGACAAATTTAGTTACACCAAAATAAATTAGCGGCTTTAGCGTCGGGGAATCTTTGTTGATCACGTTAGGCAGAGAGCGAAAAGGCATGACTTGTCTGAAAATTCAAACGAGCCGAGTTTGTCAGTCATAATCGGAGCCGCGCAAGACTGAAAAACATCGGCGTTTGATGGGAGATCTACACGCACTTCAATCAGTGATATACGGTTGTAATCTTGAGAAAAAAAAAATCCTCTTATCTTGTGACAATGCAGCAATTAAAGTCTGATCACAGAAAATGAAATTTGATCAGTACAGCCAATTAAGTTGTGAGCTGCAGATAAGCGGATTGGAGAAGAAATGGATATGCTATAAGTTTCTGTAGAGCCGCATTAAGGAGAGTGATATAATTAGGATAAAGAGCCAAGTTTTCAAGTGTTTTGTCTAATTAGCCGCTGAAGTGTGTGCGTACCTGTATTATCTTGTCTATGATGGGAAAAGGAGATGTAAATAGGCCAAAATGTGCAGTTTCCAGTTACCTCTGCATCCAAATCAGGAAGTAATTTGGTTTAATGTGATCGACTTTTGACTAAGGGGCAATATTGATCATGGCAGGTTCTTTGTTTCTTTGTTTCTTTAAGTCTTTATTCGCTGTTTCGACGCTTAATTTTATTCACGCTCAACGTCTGCTTCAGATTTATGGCTTGTCGTGTCATTTAACTTGAAAATCCAATTAATACGAGATGCGAAAAGTTGGTGTAAAACGTTTGACAGCCACAGTATGGAGCGACAGTAGATCAGTCCCCCATCCCAAGCTCTTGACATTATTTATTTATTTTATTTCACTCATGACTGAATGAAATGAAAAGGAGCAGAAAGAAGAGCAGTCTTATGTGATCTGCCCCATTTTTCAACATGTTAAGCGCTTTGAGTGTCTTGAAGGTAGAAAAGTGCTATTTAAATGAGATAATTTACCATTTATTTCATATTTTACAACCACTGGTATCGGGAGCCAAATGGTTTCGAATTTAGAGAATTTCTAGATCAGTTAAAGGGCCTGTACCTGATTTGTATTTACTCTTATAAATTCTCTTTACATCACACATTGATAGAAGCAACTTTATGGAAACACATTGGGTTTGTGATGTGTAATCTGTGTATATAATAAACGCATTTGTTAGGGGAGAACTAGTGCAGTGTTTGCCAGGGTCACCTCTTTTCAGCCAATCAGGCATACTGCACGCTATGAATCATGGGAAAATAACTGCTTGATACCATCCCAGACATGTGATTCTCCGTCATAGTGAAGTTTCAAAAGAGAAAAAAGCTAATTGTAAAGAGAGTTTGAGGAAATACAGGAACAGTTCCTTTAAAATGTCTTGATTTCAGGATAACAGTCTTAATTTCAGATGTTTTGACTTGTTAAGGTTAGTTAATAATATTTATTTGATAGAATTATATTATTTTACTTGTTTCAAACAGTTTATGACTTGTTTCAATACATAAATTTTTACTTCAAGCCAAATAATCTGCCAATAAGTAACGTTAAAGCTAATTTTACATTTATTTACCCCATTGGCAAATGTATTTACTTATTTTGATCTGTCAAAAATATCTTAAAACCAGTTAACTATTCCCCATCAAATCTGCAACTAAACCACATCAATGCCAAACTACTCAAATCCAATTTTAAGCTGGTCTAAGATAGTACACTTTTTGCATGGGCTAAATGCACTCTAAATGTATTAAATTAAAGGTGCACTGCGTAACTTACTGTGTAATACCTTGAAAAATGTGCATTCTTGAATTGAGCGGGTTCACCTTTCCACAGATATGACCTGTATCTTGGCCTGGTGGCGTCACTTGCTTGTCTCCATGGAGATAGACAAGTTTAATGCGTTCCCGTGGTACATTTCAGGAAGAGCAATATCATTCCTTCCGTCAGCAAAGTTACATGACCTTTAAATATTGGTCATATTTGGAAGTGTCTGTAATTGTTTTCCATTAAAATGACTTGAAATAATACAGTCTTTGAATTAAATGAACTTCCCGTCTAATGTGAAGTTAAGTACAGTGCATTCTGAACAGTTAATCAGTGCTGGAGCTGTAGGAGGTCTGTTGATTGTACCACTTGACCTGGCTTTACTCCCCACAGGCGTCTTCATCGATTTAACTCTGTTCCTTCTGTGATAGAAACTGACCACTACAACCAACAGAAGCAGATGGTGTTGACTGGAGTTTCACAATTTTACTCAATTGGGATTTATGTTTTAATAATGGGATTCTGTTCAAAGTTCACAATTCAAACACAACCAAGAGAATTGACAAAAAGACTGAAAAATGAAATGACAAAGTAATATAAGACTCGTGTTTCAGAATGTTTTTGTCGCTTTTAGTTGCATTTGAGTTGTGTTTTTTGTGTGTTTTTGTCGCTCTTGTTGCTTTAACTTGTGTTTGCCGCTTTTAATCGCGCACTTTAGTTGTCGCTTTAAGTGGCATTTTTGTCGATTTGAGTCATGTTTTTGTCGATTTTAGTCACAATTTTGTTGGCTTTAGACACTTTTAGCTTCACTATTTGTCGCTTTTGTGTTTTTGTCACTCTTAGACACTTTTTTGTCACTTTTAGTCAAGTTTGTGTTGCTTTAAGTTGTGTGTTAGCCGCTTTTAGTTGTTTTTTCATTCTTGTCACTATAAGTAGCATTTTTGTCGATTTTTGTCGTGCTTTTAGTCACAGTTTTGTTGGCATTAGACACTTTTAGTCCAGATTTTAGTCGCATTTTGGGTTTTTGTCACGCTTAGACACTTTTTGTCGCTTTTCGTTGCATTTTGTTGCTTTTAGTCACATTTTCTTGCTTGTTTCAGAATATGTTTTAACAAATATAAACTACAGGGTTTGCAGTTTTTATGCAGAATAAAACTGAATATTTTGTTGTTTGTGGAGGAAATTATCTTTCTTATCGTTCTTATCTAATCTTAAACGCTTGCCCATTTTTCTGGATTCTACACATCAACTTTGAGGACAAAATGTTCACTGTCTCCAATAAAAAAGATCCAATAACGGGTAGAACGACAGCACCAGCCGAATATGAATTTGCAGGTTGTCTCAGGTTTGTACAAAGTCTTGCGTAATAGATTTGAATAAGTGTGAAGAGAGAAGAGTTTGACACTTTTGAGTCTGATCCAGGCGACAAAACGACAATAATCACTGACCAACGAAGCACCAAGGACCACGCCGAACCCTTTCTGTTATATTTTCTGTGCGGCTCTCACTGTCTGCATACTGAAAATGATTTGAAAATGATGACCTTCACAAGATACTGTCACTTGTAAAAAATATGCGCCATAAATGTTGAATGTGAAATGGTGTTTAAATATGAATGATGTATAGATGTCTTGGTGAAAGAGTGAAAAATTGGTAATGCATAAGTAAAGAGTCAACAATGTTATAATCACAGTATAATGGACACATCGGTTATGTCATTATTGAATGGTAGAAATGTGGCATGAATTGTAAAGTAAGTCAGTCAGAAGGGTGTTTTTTGTACCTGCCAGTGTGCTGTAGTCGAGGAGGTCAAACAGGACGATGGCGACCCCCGACCAGGTGATGATGAGGGCGATCATGAGGAGCCAGGCCATGGGGGAGCTGAAGGTGACCATCAGGTCCTCCAGGAATGTCCTCTGAGAGCCTCGAGGGGCGGAGTCCGAGTCTTTGGTCTGGCTGCCCATTGGAATTGACCTGGAAGTCAGAACACACGATCAAAGACGGCAAAGGGACGTTCAAAAAATGGAAAAAATTAACTCAATTTGAAAAAAGAACATTTTGATTTGGACTATGGGACTTGTACAAAAATGTGGTTGTGCGGTGATGTTTCTTTCTTTTGCTGCATTTCTATTTTTATTTTAATGTTTTGTTTTGTTTTGTTGTCTGCTCTCTGGTCCGGTTCTGTGTTTTGAATTTAAAAGTAAAAAATAGAGGCTAAACCCAAAGATAGAGCCAGAAGGAGGATTGTAATGTACAATGTTTTCTTTCAAAAAGCCACTTTATTCATGCAGCACATTTTATAAACAAAATCTGTTTCCAAAGTGACTCAAACCAACAACAGAAAAGCCATAAAAAAAGTAAAAAATAAAATAAAAAAACCTGTAAAATCACAGCAGCAGCATTAAAGCATTAAATAGCAATACATGAGTAAAACTAGATAAAATTAACACAAAAACACATGTCACAGCAAAAGCAGAAAGTATAAAACCATAATGTCTCTTAGAACGTGTGCGTGTGAGTGCGTGCGTGTGTGTGTGTGTGTGTGTGTGTGTGTGTGTGTGTGTGTGTGTGTGTGTGTGTGTGTGTGTGTGTGCGTGCGCATGGGGGGGTTGAGTGGGCTGGCTGGCTGTGGGGGAGGTTGGAAGGGAAACGGGATGTGGGAATGTTTTTAATGCACTGTAAAGCACTTTGTGTTACATTATATGTATGAAAAGCGCTATATAAATAAAGTTTGATTTGATTTGATTTGATAAAGTGACAATAAATAAACCTAGAACAATTCTTGGTTGATGGATGTATTTGAGGATTTTCTGTACAAAAAACTGGGTGTGATATTCACAGTAGATTACCAATTTCCACTCTATGTTTCAGTGCATATTATTTCATTTTTTCTCTTGGCAAGTCCCCTCATACTTCACACAATTTTCAAATCTCAGTTACACCATGTGGTTGTGATACAATGGTAATGAAAAAGTACATAAAATGACAGAACAAGCCATGGGTAAAACATTCATTTCTGAAAGTATTTGGACTGAAAGTATAATGTATAACTACTAAAGATTCAGGCCCATAATAAAATAACTGACCAATAATGTAATAACTTGGGTGAGCCTATAACTTATCAACACCTTGCCGATAACGTTAACTTAACTATCTTAGATACAACAGCTGTAGCTAATAACATAGCAAAATGACAGTATTTATTACATTAAAACTTTTGGTGTTTTTGTTCAGTTTGTACAAATTGCTTTAGGATGGGAGAGTTATTAGACCCAACATGCAAAACTATAAGTCAAATCTCAATCATTTAACCTCTTCCCTGCCTGACCAGATTAGTTATCTACTATTTGTTGCTTTAAATAGAGAACAAATGGCCTTGTTTGAAACCTATGACGCATAAAACTGAACAACATAGCAACCTCACTTGTAGGCTAATAAAGTGATCTTTAAATGTCCTTTTTAAGCGCAAGTGCCTTGTAACCATTTTCCGAGCGTGTGCCCTTTTGATTAGTGACATAATGATATAGATCCCTGTGTGCACTGTTATTGCTGAACCTGCAAGATTTGTGCAGCCTCAGAACTGCTGACCTCACCTTTTTAAAAACCCATGAGGTGAAAAAATAGGTATTAAAATCTATCAGTTAAACACATTACCATCCCGCGTGATTACGTGGGAGCACGGTCTTTTAATTGCAAAGGCTGACGCAAAAACAGCACGCCAAGATGCTATCGATAGTCCATTTAATTCACCATCTTGGATTGTATTGAGAGAGCCTCCCATTATGCGACGCATGCGATTCGAATCTGTACTTGACAGAGAGTAATTGCCAAAACAGCATGAAAGTGGCACATCTTTGAGCGCGTATATGGCTTGAAAAATGACTGCACGCATGTAAGCTACTGTTCTGATTAATACACACAGCGCTTTTATGCACTCGGTGAATAATTTAGGGCGGTTTGTGTGTGGAAAAAACAAGACTGAGAGGAGATGAGCAAACCCAGATTACCCCAGGTGATGAGAAGATTAAATTCCATCAAAGTTTGAAAAATCCATTCAACAAGACAAATGACTTCTCTAAAGAAATTCCTCACTGCTGTATGGCTGCGGTGGAAGGGTGCAGTAATGTCATTATAGCCGGTGTTGGGTTGTTTGTGTTCATTATGCATGATGAGTGAGAAAAAGAAGATTTATTTCCGCTTGTACATCTCCAAAGTGATAGCCACAACATGGTGATAGACAGACCTGTTATTTATGAGCCGCACTGGAATACGCCCCAAACCAACCATACAATGCACTCCTAACAAGATGTGATTTAGACCGCCGCGTTACAATCAACAAATTATACATTCCCAAGAAATGCAGCCAGGATGAGGCCGATCAATGGACGCAGCGAGGTATTATGGGAAACTTTTCAGACATGCCATTATTACCTTCAGCCATAAACTATGAATGTGCGCGTGTTCAATGAAATAGAGTAAAATACACTTTTATTTGTCCTGTTGGGGAAATTGGTAAGCAGTTTCACAAGATTTCGCACATTTGCTCATCATCACATAAACAAAACAGTGATATAACCAGGGACGTGGACAGATGTTTGAGGAGCGGGTGCATGAAAAAAGGGCACATTTCGATGTTACTTAATTGATCAAATATGTATGCTTCTTTGTAAATGACTTTTAGATGTGTGTCTGTTACAGCTCTAGTAGCAAAGCCTAATGTACTCATGGTTTTCAGCTTCCTATATGCAACATTTTCAAGAGAGATTATTTAGTCTTTTGGTCGAGGGCTTGTGGCCAGACATCTGCAGCTGACCTCTAGCCACAGGTGGAAAACTAACATCGTCGCTGGATTAAGGAAGCAATTTAAAATAGAACAGAAAATGTGCACACAAGACTATAAACCGGGATGAGGGGCTTTTATTTGTTTATTTTTTATATTTATTATTCTCCCACATCTGGGATATTGTCCTGAAGATGTGGGACTCAAGGTGGCGCTGCTGTCTTGCCTTTACTGGACGGAAAATGTTATGTCCTAATTTCTTCTTCTGGATTCGCATGTTTGATGAAGATGATGAACACGATGCAGTAGAGTCTTTATTGTCCAAAAATAGCTTCATCCTTGGTAAAATGTAAGATCTGGGTGGTGCAAAAGGTTACAGGGGTTGTCATCTGGACGCTGTTTGAAGATCGAGACATTTCGACTTCAATCCACTTTGCTGGACACAAGTCGAAACGTCTCGCTCTTCAAACAACATCCAGATGACAACCCCTGTAACCTTTTCTACAATGGAACACGCCTGGACAAATGAGGGATTACATCGACGGATAAGATCTGGGCGATTCGCAGACCACGCAAAAACCTCTTCTAACCAGTGTCCCAGATCATGGCTCCAAACCCACAGATTCTTGCACGAAGAAAAAACGCTCAGAAGCCTGGACAAAGAGAATGCAGCCTTTCATATATGAATATTTAAGACCATTACCCCCCATAGCTTGGCTCTTCTCCTCACTGCCTCCTCACTGCCCCCTACAGGCCCTGTACTATGTCCTGACCTTTGTTTCAACTCCTGGCACAGGTTCCTCACAGCTGTATTTCTTGCTGCGCAGTAGTTACAAGACTTTCCCCAAGTGGAAACCTCCAGTACAGCCCTGAGTGTTCAATGCAAATGTTGCTCTAGTGACTTCCTCTATACACTGAGTCAAGTAAAAGTAGAAGAAACATTGTAAACAAAATAATAACTCTACAGGCCTTTGCTTTGTCTAAAACTTTATCTTAAACAATGCAAATAAAAACCACTCTTAAATATTGTATGTTTCCTACATTTGTGAATCTTAAATATTCTTCATCAAAAATGGTGTAAAGCAGCTGACAAGACACGTCACAGCAACATCAAGTGACACTCTGAGGACGATTGTGGGTGAGCATTTGAAACTGTCAGGTAAACAAATAAACCTTTAAAATGATCAGAACACCATCATTGTTGCCTGGCCTCCATTCTAATCTCCATATATTATTCAATACTGTCGATTAGTCTGAGGATACCATCACATAATTGGACTTCAACAGAGCTGGACAAACATGCGTCAATCAGATGAGCAGCGAATGTGACGACAGCACCACAAAAGTACAGTTTATGCACAAAAGGCAGCAGAGAACTGTGGCTGTCAGTCCAAATGGTGTGTAGCTGTAAAGCTTCCTCTCGCTGTGGTTTTAACGACACGTCCTGGTCTTTTAAAATAGAGAAGCCTCAAACATTTTCTCTGTCGTGGACACCATCTTGCTTGTTATTGATTGTAATTGTGGCACACGGATGTGACGTTCTTCTCTCACGGCTCTGATTGGCTCGATTGCAGAAAAATAGAGGAAGTAGGCGGAGCGATCTTGCCCATACCGCCTTTCTTTCAAAATTGAAAGATATTGAAAGATCGTGGGAATGGCTGGTCAGGCTACCATCACTGGGCTTCATTATTTTGTTAATAAAGATGTTGTAGCAACAATAATTATCTGCTGAATGAAGAAATCAACATGCCACTGTTTCACTGAAATTCACACTTGCACATCTACTTTTCCATGAATCCCTGGTTGGAAATGACTGCCTTTAAACATGTATTCTTACTCTGAGGGAGCTGACTCTGCACAGACCTGACCTGTAAACCTGGCCAGACATTTTTAATCTGAGGAACTTTCTGGGAAAGCCATTGGACAAGCAGATAGCAGACGCTGCACCAGAAAAGTTACACGGCACCCCTTTGAAAGCGAAACATTATTTTCAGTAAAACAATGACCGATTCATTTATTTATGTTATTTAATTAATTTATTTAGCAAATTAATCAGACGGTTGCATAACACCCTCAAACAGTAATTTGTTTATTTAGTTTCATTTCGAGGCTCATGCTGGAAGTGACTCTGTTTATAAAGTGCAGGCTGCAAATGCACTTCACCTCAGCCCGTCAGTTCGTCCGCTTCAGTGCAATGCATCATTCAAACCAAGCATCAGTGCAGATAATTGGATATGATTGGTCAGTACCAAGGGACCAGACTGACATCCTCTGTCCATAACAAACAGACAACCCACGTCTAATTAGCCAGCCTCGATCCCATGGCAACCAACTGAACATGAGATAACCCTGATTTATGACTGACCAGGAAGACTTATTTCACCTCAAATCAGGTGCCCGTCGTGATCATTGAGTAATATCGTGCTTCCTTCTTCACCCTCAAACTAATTACCTCTCGACGGCAGCAGCAGAATCATCACCTTCCCCAGTCTCTCCTCTTAATACAAGATATTTCCACAAATCAACAGTTTCTCCCAAGTTTCGCTCACTGCAGACCACGCCTCCTTGATATGACGTGCACCCAACTGTATCTATAAACATCTTTATTCTGGACAATAATGCACCAAAAAGAGAGAACAGTTTGACAATAAAATTCAAGCTTTGTTTCACCAAGTGCACAGTAATAAGTGGACTTTAGAAACTAGAGGCTAAAGTTTGAGGTGGACTGTCATCACTCTGCAATCTGATGAACTTATAAACGACAAGCATGTGTCTGCGCTGTCTAACAACAACATCTTTTCATTTGCGGCTCCATTTAAATGAATTAATAGACTGTAAACACAAGGACCAGGCTGCGTGCACATCCTGGTACTTCCGAAATTGCAGTCATTACAATTTCCAAAAAGTTGCAAATTCAAATTGCAGTTTTGGCTCGATTGTGATTAATTTTGCAGCCATAATTGCTAACATAAACAAGCTTTATTCTCAAAAAAGTATTGCTCCTCATTTAGGCCTTTATGTCCTTTTCTACTTGAGTTTCTTCAGGGTGAAATAGTTTATAGACATGTGCTCTCTATAATAGTCTATACAGGGACAGATCTTTGCCATCCACAGCAGCTGAGGTTCTTCAGTCTCTAAATGCTGTCATACTTTTAACAGTTGTTTAGAGTCGTCAGAAATGCAGATATTTATTCGACGGGTCCGCTGGAGTTACATAATGAACGGCATCGACGCGGTTTTCACTCAGTAGCAGGTCTCGAGCTGACCTTTTGTTGTAGCATTCAGATAACAAACTACAAAATCAATTTAACATAATTCTACCCACTCGCAGCACTATTGTGTGTTTGTGTTGGCGCGCATGCCGACTCACCATTGATTCGGCGTGAGTGTCATTGTGCTGAGCTGTTGTGTGTGAGGAAAGAAAGAGCGTGATATAAAACTTGACCATTGATCTACTGAAGGTCTCAACACGCGAGCCGAGCCGACATATCGATCTGGAGAAGGTAAAACAGTCACGATTTTACAATGACAGAGTTTAAATGTCCTCGGGCGCAGTGAGGGGAAAGGATTCAGGGGAAACCATCCTCTTCACTGTTTGGATGGCATTGTTCATTTTTATTTTATTTAGTTTGGTCACTCATATCATCATTAGTTTTGGTTAAGATATAATAAAATCATCCCTTCCCAAATACAAAAAAAACAAAAACAAAAAACAGCTCATATTTAAAGCTCATATTACATTCTGTATTATTTCTCTAATCTGTTGTTTGTTTAGTCCACAAAAAGCATTTTGGGCAGAAGAAAATGTTCGTTTTTTCCCACCATCAGAGGTGCGTAGTATTGCATTTACGTTATTTTTTGAACAAACTGTACTTTTCAGAGTTCAGAGACCACACTTAAGCCGAGACAGCAAGTGAATAGGAAAAAATCTTAAATTTAAATATATCACTTTGAAACTTCTCCTGTAGTTTACTAACATAAATGTAAGATTTAAGAGATGTAAGATGTAAGAAGGCATTTTATGTGTAAAAATTACCCCAAAAAAATCACATACACATAACATATAAACCTGAAAAATGGACAGAACAGAAAGTTTAAATTTCTTGGTTCATTTTGTACACACATTAGTTACTAAAAACTTCACAGGATTTTGAATATCTTCTTTATTTTTTGAGTAAACAAGATTCCAATCAGTCCAACTGAAATTTGTCCAATTTTGCCTCATTTTTAAAACTTAAAATTGCAATAAATCAGTTTTAAAATTAGACACATTAAAACATCCTTCTGTACATTTCGTCAAAATCTTGTTTTGGTTAAAGTTTGGTGTAAGAGCTACTTTGTCTCTGTCTCTGTACATTGTCCCTTCAAATAAAGACTAAACTAACTAAACTAAACTTTAAGTGGTGATCCTTACAGGAGAAAAATGCATTTTAAGAAAACGGCCTTTGAAGTTACAATGTCCTGTTGAAATCTATGGATGAAGTGGATTAAATGAAATACGAAAATCTTTTAAAGAGCAGATTGGACAAGTTTGTTCACATGAAAGCCGATATGTTGAGAGCAAACTGACCAAAAAACAAAACTGTTCCCATGTGAGTAATTGTACAGTGACAAAAGAATTACATGAACAACATTAAATGCTTCAAATTCTCCATCTTTACTTTAAGATTGATGATTTGTTATTGTTTGTAAATACCACAATCTGTGCATTATGTCTTGTCTGTTCGATTACATTAAATAAAATGATAAATCATATTTAAATGCATTTTATGTCCAGCTTCTCCAAAAACATTTTACTTTTACTTCAGCAATTATTTGGGTCAATACTTCTTACTTCTACTTAACAGAAGTAAGAAGTAATATTATTTTACAGTAACATTACTCTTAATTAAGTACAAAGGTTGTCTACTCTACCTCCCTCTGGCCATCATAAAGAGCCTTTCATAATTGTTCATTGTACAAGATTTCAGTGAATGTGATTTTAGCCTCTCAAAACTTAGTATGGGTTAAATCCCATGACTCATAAAGTTTGCATATGCCTTATGTTTGTGTGCTGTTTTGAGTACCTGGTGACCTGCCCACCTGTTGTTAGATTCAAGTTCTGAACTTCACACGGCACAAAAGGACACCGACTGCGCCTGCCTCCTCCTCCACCTCTGCGCTCAAGGAATGAACAGAATTAGAACGATGTGGGCTGCGGGCCGCTAACTGCACCGGAGGGCAAATGAAAGGCGACGACGGCGCGGGGAAGCTGGTGTGAGTCATTAAACACAGGATTTTATTATAGAAAGGACAAGTTACTGACAATTAGGCTAAACGTATTGTGTAAATTAGGATTATAGAACGTGTTTGGGCAGGTTTTGATGTTGATTTGAAATCCGAGAAAGCACAATTGTTGCATAATTAATCGAAATCGAGTCAAAATCACAATTTGTATGGACGCAATTAGCAAATTGCAAAGGCTGCAATTTTTTTTTTTTTTTTGAGGTGCAAACATTTCCTCCACAAACAATAAAACATCTTGTTTTGTTCTGCATAAAAACTGCAAACCCTCCAGTTTAGATTTGTTACAACACGGCTAAAAGCAACAACGCAACAAAAAGCAGCAAAAATGCGACTAAACGTGACTAAAAGTGACACAAACGCAACTAATAGCGACACAAATGCAATTAAAAGTGACAAACATTGGACTAAAAGTGACGAAAACATGACTAAAGAGATTAAAACATGACTAAAAGTGACAAAAATGCGCCTATATGTGACAAATTTGTGACAAAAATGGACAAAAATGCATCTAAAAATGCAACTAAAAGTGACTGAAGCATGATTAAAAGTGACAAAAAAGCAAGTTTAAGTGACTTAAACCTTACTAAAGCACTCAAATGCGATTATAAGGGACAAAAACAATACTAAAGGCAGAAAAACGTGACTTAAAATGTCAAAAATGTAACAAAAAACGACAAAAATGTTGTGAAACACTAGATTCTTCTATTAGTTTGTCAGTTCAGTTTGAACAGAATCCTATTATTAAAACATAAATCACAATAGCAAAACTGGTCAGGAAAATCGCAATAGATTATTCCCAAATCATGCAGCTCTACTTGAATCCGACAAACTCTCTGCAAAATGACATAAACATTGTGCCTTGCCAACAGAAAGGAGTATAGTCTATAGTCTTGAAACTTTTTTGGTCAATGAAAGCTGCTTGTTGACCACAGAGTGCACATGAAACTAAAAATATGCTTTTTCTTTTCCAATTCTTTCGTATATATGACACAACAACAAACCACAAACATTCATTGTTTGCTCTAGAGTCAATCATCATAATTATAAAAGCACAAAATTACAGGGAAACCTTAAAATGAGAAAAACATATAAAATGTGAGAATCAAAGAATGACAACTGTGACTGTACCTTGGCTTCTGAGTTTGCTCGGAGCTTTCACAACCTTCACTCCAAAAAGCCTTGTTACCGTAGAAACCTGTGTTTAACTTTGACACGTTTATGTGCAAAGTGATTGGAAGGAAGAAAATCTTGAGCGAAGCAAAACTCAAATCCAGCAACAACCAAAAGAAAACTCCCCGTGCCTTGCTTTAGTTCACACCAGGACTAAAAATACCCTTCACAAGAGAAAAGTAGACCGCTAATCCATGTCTTTTTACACGACTTTCCTCTTGGGTTTCAGCTTGTAGTTACCAATAAATAAAACTTTAACTTTTGTTGCTGGAGGTTAAATCCCAATGGAAGCCAGTCAGACAGCAGTAGACACTCGGTACAGCGGCCAAAAGGGGGCTGACCTGATCCCGCTAACCCTGCCCCCAACCTCAGATAAAACTGAAGAAGCAGGACGAGCTGAGGGGACGCCTTAAATTGTGAGCAGGACAGAGGTGAGTGGAGTGAGAAGGAGAAAAAGGACAAGCCGAGTGTCTCTCGCGCATCACGGCAAATTAATCATGCTGTAAAGATGGACACCGGGGTCTGGGGCACTTGACGTATGTCCAATGTTTGCTCCTCCGAGAGATTATTATGGTTAACAGTTGTCAGCCCCTGCGCCCTTTGTACCACTTCACTACATTTATGTAAGCTTCAATATCCGTCCAACGCAACCACCAGGAGATTAAAACCGTCCCGAGAGCCTAGCCTGGCCATGTCATCAACGAAAAAAGTTAATAATTGAATTGTCGCCTCGCTCCCAAGTGGGTTTTTTAGCGTTTGGGCACAAGTTCTTTCCAACGAGACACTTTCAAACCAGGGAATCATGTGTAAGCTGTGAGGAAGGAGTAACCTGACCCCCAGCCGTGCCCTGGGAGCCCGCTGCCGTGGCTATAATTAGAGATAGACACAGCAGCTGGTGTTAACGCAGGGCCGGTCTGCTTTATGTAGGGCAGGCCGACTCACCACTCACACACATGCCACAGCAAAAGTCCAGAAAAACTCGCGGGACCCAGTGCCAGTTTAAATACTTCAACATCCAATCATTACTTGATTGGTACAGTTGACCTTATGCAAATGGAACACAAAGTCAGGCGTGATTTATGCAAAGGTAATCTTGAGCTAACACGTCTCCAATTGATTTGTAAGAGTAACCTTCAGGAGAGTTGCAGTATTTTTATTTAAATTTGCTCGAAAGGCTTTTCTTGGTTTATGGCATAATGTGTACGTACCAAACATATGTAAACAAATCCTATCCTTTTCTACTTGTTTTGCTGTAAGCGTTTTACAAGTTAATACAAAACTAAAACACAGGCAAAAAATGACCAAAGCATAACACATTTAATAATGTAAATAAAGTCCAATGCTGTGGTCCAGTGTTGTTGTTTTTATCTGACTTCCTCTGTTCCAGTTCTCACGTTGGAAAACAATCTCCAGTGTATTATAGTAATGGCTCTATCAACTAATGAAAATAAGAACAAATCTAAAATGTGAATGTTAAATTAGTAACCTGAACATTGCTTTTATTAATTTCATTGAACCTTGACATTATATCCCTCAAATGGTCCAGTACAGTTCACTTTAGACAGTGGAAAAACACTTTCAGACCGTACCAATCCGCTCCGTAACAAACCAACATAGGAGAAACTTTCTAGTGTGTCGTCATCTGCATCATTTTAGAGTAAGAGCAGCGTAATAAAGCAGGTCAAGATAAACTGTAAACAAGCACAATATTATTCTTTGTGACAATGGATTTTCTTCATTGCAAGGTTGTAGTATTTTTGTTTTTTGTACACTTCTCCTTCACACATGTACTGTGCAGTGTTTTTCAACCTTTTTTGAGTCACAGCATATTTTTTGCTGAAAACATCCCAAGGCTCATGAACCACTTAAAATTTTATCACACCATTTACGAAAAGAAAAATGGTTCTCTAAATTTGGCAATGTTGGTAGTTCTGCTTTCATTTTTGGAAAAGAAATTACTCAGGAAACCCATTAAATCCATGAATTTGACTTTTTGTCACCTGGCAACAACACATGGCACACTATTGTTCCCGGCCACTGGTGTAAACTCAAGATTCCAGGGGCCAGGGTGTTTTAAAAATATTTGTTGTTAGCCAAATTAGCATTTTGTCCAGGGCGGTTCTGGCCTCAGAGGTCAAAATAAAGTGCTTGAGGTTATGAGTAAATCAGAAAAGTTCAAATCCCAATGAAGAATGTGGGTGGAAGAGGACAAAACTTTTCTGTTTGAAAATGTTAAGTCTGGTACCTCAAATTTGAAATCATTTTTATTTGTTCAAAGCAATACCTGCATTTATTCAACGTTCAAATGCAACATTACGACTGCGGCATGAAGAAATACAGTGCACAGATTACTTGAGATGTGTTCATCCAAATCAGCAAATTATAGCTTAACAACAATCACAACACAATCACAACCACCAAAACCACCACCACAACCACAAGCATAATCTTAACACAACTACACATACAGCCACAATCACACACAACCACAACCATAACCATAATCTCAACACAATTACACATAACCACATAATCACAACCACAATCAAACACACAACCACAACACAATCACAACACAATTACAGTCACAATCACAACACAGTCATAGATCCAATCACGCTCAAAGCCACAATAACATTTACACACAACTACATTCACAACCACAACACTATCACACACAATCACAAAACATTTTCAATCACACGCAGTTACAATCACAACACAAACACAACATAATCACACACAACCACAATGACACACAATTACAACACAATAACACATAACACGATCACACACAATCACAACCATAACCATAATCTCAACACAATTACACATAACCACATAATCACAACCATAATCACAATCAAACACACAACCACAATCACACACAATTACAACCACAACACAATCACCACACAATTACAATCACAACACAATCATAGATACAATCACAACACAATCACACACAACCATAATCACACACAATCACACACAACCACAACACAATTTACACAAGCACAACACAATCACACACAACCCTAATCACAATACAATCAAACACAATCACCAGCGATTAATTCATTTGCACTGCACAGAATCTCAGAGTGCAGCACAAAAACAAGTCGGTAAAAACCACACACAACAAATATCTCTTCATCAACAGTTAAAGCCAGTGTAAATAAAAAAGCGTAGTCTTAAACGGTTCCCTCTGTTTCCCTCAGCTCTGTGGGGCGGCTGGTCCAGAGCAGCTCTGCCCCCCACCGCAGAGTGTGTAGTGCGGCCCCGGAGCAGCTGGACCATCCCAGGCTGCGGGTGGAGGATTGTGGAGAGATCTTGAAGGTTTGACGGGACACGGCCGCTTAAGCATTTGTGGGTGAGGACTTTGAATTTGATGGAATTGAACTGGGAGCCATTGGAGTCAGTGTTGGATTTGGGTGATGTGCTCTTGTATGAGGATTCTGATGGCCCTGTTCTGAATATATTGTGTATATTTTTGAATGTTAAACTGTAGGGGCTTTCTTTAGATGTGAAAACGCACAGCTGATTGCCATGTGTTGGGGGATCCATATCATGCAACATTACCCCCACAGCGCAGAGGAAGGTGGTCACGTCATGCCTGGAAGCGCAATCCCTCAGAGCTTCCGTCACAACGACATCAACACAATCTGCCTTTGCTGTATTTACACGGCTTCATCTCCACCACCTAATAAATGTTTATGTTTAGCCCCGTTTGGTTGGTTTGGCTTTTAGTTATTTATCCGTCATTTCATTTATTTCTGTCAGATCGCTGCACGGCGCACACTCGCGGCTCACACCCATGAGAGATGCCGTGATGAAATCAGCCATCCAAAGTAATTCTGATGAAACTAAATGCAATGAACAAGAACAACGCTCGTGTCTCTCTGTAGCGGGGAGAGACGCAGTGCTGTTGCCTGGGAAATAAAAATGATCTGAAATAAGTCTCCTTTCACTTGATATTAAACATAATTGACTGCTGCAGACTGCCCATTTGGAAGTGAAAAAGCGAAGGACAAGTACAAGGAGAGATTTGCTTGTTTGCCCGCGGTGCTGGCCTTAGTTCCGAGCATCTGTGAGAAGCGGTGACTCCGGAGACAGCGCCTTGGCCGATGAAAAAACACAGCACGCACCTGTGGCTGTTGGACCATTCTGTTGTTGTGTGACGACTACGACCAGGGCGACTCTCCACGGCCCGCTGCCCAACTGTCTCACGTCTGCAAACAGAACTTTATTTTCTGTTACCAACACCAGGGACCCGCAAACAACAGCTATGACAATGAATCGAAACTGAATCGCAGTTTGAATGGACACAAGTAGCAGATCGCAAAGACTGCAGTGTTTGAAGTGTTTTGTTTTGCATAAAAACAGCTAACCCTGTAGTTTAGATTTTGTTAAAACGTGCAACAAAAATGAGACTATAAGTGGCAAAAATGTAACTAAACGCAACATAAATACGGCTAAAACTGATAAAAGCACAACTAAAACCATAAAAAAGGCAACAGAAGCGCAACTAAATGTACCAAAGCGTGAATAAGTGACAAAAGTGCGACTTAAAGTGACAAAAGCGTGAATAAAACCAACTAAAATGTGACAAAAAGCAACAAAAACATTCTGAAACACGTGATTCTTATTCTCATATTCAGTATTTTCGTCGAGGTTGTGTTTAAAATGTGAACTTTGAACATAATCCCATTATTAAAACATTATTAATGCATGTAATGGAAAATTCTGGTCAGGAAAATGTTGGTCGTACAACTCTTTTACACAGGAAACTCAAAATGCAGACTCTGCTTTGATCACTTGTCCATCTTCTTCTGCTTATCCAGGGCCAGGTCGCGGAGGCAGCAGTCTATGTAGGGACTCCCAGACTTCCCTCACCCCAGACACGTCCTCCAGCTCCTTGTGTGTGCGTTAAGTCAAATGCACTCATCTATTAAAGTTAGGATTTCTTTGCAGCTTCAGCACTATGTCCTACTGACTCTGTGCATAACGTTCGACAGCTGCTCCTCCTACCGGCTAAGTCATTTCCGGTCCAGTTTATAGTCCGGCTGATGCGCTGCGTTTGGCTTCAAAATCTCAACTATGTCGGACTTTTCAAGACGCCTCCAGGACCTGCTGAAAATTACAACAAACGATGTCCATAGACTTGTGGATTCCCTCTCTCTTGCTCCCTGGACTGAGCGAGAAAAGTGATTTAAATAGCACATTTCCAGCTACATCCACAACTATGAGGGTAAGAGGCTAAGCTAATGAACCGTGCTTAGCGTCAATAACGCAATAACATGCAACACGTTTAAAGGTTGTATGGAGGATTTTTTTTCAGCCAATCACAGCTGTAACCTTCTTGGTGTAAAGGATTGTTTTTCAACCTTTCTTGAGTTGTGGCACACGCTTTGGGTTTAAAAGCTACCGCAGCACGCCACCTACCACTAAAACATTACCAAATCAGACCAATTGATTAAAAATATTGTATATAATGAGGCAAATAATGTCTGTGGCACTGTTTAGTTCTTTAAATTTGGTAATAGTGATGGTTTTGCCTTCTTTTTTGGTGAAAATGTTTCTCAGAACACTCCAAAAAGGTAAATTAGTTCATTAATCCGCATTTGTGAATCTGTTAACTCAAACTGGACATTTTCTCAAGGGACACCTGGCAAAACCTCAAGGCACACTAGTGTTCCCCGGCACACGGGTTGAAAATCAAGGGTGTAGAGGATTGGTCCCCCTCATTTCCTATGTGCTTACGTTTACGGCGCCATGTTTTTTTTAATATGTGTGCCTTACTGCTGACAAGTCCTGGTGAATGATAAGCTTGATAAGTTGTCCAAACAAATGCTACCGATGGTAACATAAAGTATCCTGGTGAGAAAAGCAGCGCTGGACCGGAAATGACTTGCCGGTAGGAGGAGCAGCTGTCGAACGTTATGCACAGAGTCAGTTATATTTTACAGTGCAGTTCAAAAAGTAGTGCAGTAGAAAGTGCATCTCTAAAATGTATGAAGTACAAGTAAAAAGTAGGGAGGAAGAGTTAAACAAATACAGTACTTTGACTTTGGTACTTTGTTACTTTGCTCTGTTGTAAGCGATACAGTGTATTTGTAGGAAATGCATCCTTGCAGTTGAACTAGTGTTTATTCTATTATTGTCTTTGTGAGTTTATCCATATAATCTTACTCTTTGAAAAACATCTTACGACATATTATTCAGAGATCAACAAGCACCTTTAAAAATCATGAAAGCTTTCCTCTGGGTAAGTACGTCCTCTATTATTAATGAGTGTCAGCGAACCTTACTAAATTATTACCATATTTTTCATGGTCGCAAAGCTGCATTTAGGGCAATTTAAATTTCAAATCAGTCACAACAAAAACAGGTTTTTCTTTTGTGTTTTGCTTTTACTTTGAAACCTATTTTCCCCAGTGTGTGTTGTGCGTTGTGGAGTATTGTGTACATGAGCTGCTCTTTGGTACAACGAGGCAATTAGCCCGATGTAACCTTAAGACAAGACGATGTTTGCGCTGGACTGTACACCTGTATAAGATTTCCATTAGAAGAAAAGGGCTTCTAGGGTCAGAGCCGACTGCAGTGGGTTTTATCACCTGCCAACCTCACAAGATCAGGATGGGATCAACTAAAAGCCCTATTCTGAGCAAGCAATATGTCTTTGTATCTGCTCTGTTTTTTACTTAGAGACACATATTGTCTATACAAGTCTATACAAATCTATACAAGTCTACTCACTTTTAAGGGCTGTCACTGACAATTATTTTAGTGGTCGACTAGTCAAACAGTTATTTCTGTTTCTAAAATCAGACTCCACATTTCAAAATGTAGAAAACATAACAAAAGACCACAGAGAGCACATGAAGTAAAAATTTAAAATAAAATAACCCTAACCCTAAGGCTTATTTTAATTTTCTGAAAACCCTCATTCTCGGCGGGTTTTTCTTTCTCGAGAAGAAGGGTCAAGGACATGGAATGCTCTGGGACAATTATCCATTTGCTAAATTCCTTTGAACATTGTTTATTTAATATGTTTTTCTATTATTGACCAATTCATTGTCGCCACCGAGGCAACTGCTGTTGTGATTTTAGGGCATTACAAAAAGAAATTTAATCCAACATTTTGTCCAAAGTCTTACAAATTCGTACATTATGAAACTAAGAATGCGATGGCCCCCAAATAAAGTGTATTATTTATATTGAATTGAATAAGACATTGTTTATTCATTTATGACATTTTGATTTAAAGCTTGGGTACCCACTTTTTTTGTAAATGCAGCACTTCATAACAAAAATTAGACTTCTGTGCTCTGTGGCCGTCTAATGATAAAGTATTTTATGACTTGTCAACAGAAATAAGATCATAACACAGCGCGCTGTGCTTGGGGCGGTCAGCACAAGTTTCACTTTGCCGCCTGAAAAAAGCTGAGCCTGGGCCTGAAAAGGGACGTTCCAAAGGGTTTGTGAGCGCGAGGAACTCATTTATATACATTTGGTTTTGCTGAGGGAATATTAGGTATCCAAGTTTTAATAATACCTCTGTCTTTGTTTTCAAAGGTCTGTTCATATGCGAGTCTCTACAGTAAATAACGATTTGATCATCAACATACAGTTTTTATACTGTCTACTGGTCAGTTAATCGCTGCAGTGCAAGTTTTAGGAGAACACTTTTTTGGTAGCATTGATTGGGAGGAAATGGGTGCAAAGAGTGGGATGAGACATCCATGAATCTCTTTTTGTGCTGTATAAAGTCTAACATGTGAACTGTCACAAAAGCCTTTAGCACTGTCCAGGACACTGTTTTTTAGGGCAACTCCAAAATACACTTGACACCTTTTGAAAATAAGAATTTGGGGCAGAGTTTGGTGGACACGTCTTCAGGTGGATATTTTGAAGAAAGTATCACATAAAATAGACTTGTGTCATCTTGCTGCAGTGTATTATGGGTATCTAGCCAAGTGGATACAGGTTGATTATGGACAGTCCCAAGTAAAATGTACTTTAAATGCTTAGAGTGCCACTTACTTTTACCCCAAGAAATATCTAATTCACCTCAAGGCCAATACATTTAAGTGAGTTTCACAAAATAATACACAGACAGAAAAATACCAACGGCACAGAAGTATTGTAAAAAAAAATAATAATAATAATAAAAATAAAATAAATAATTAAATTAAATTAAATTAATATGTATTAAAGAACGTTAATGGAAAAATATGATTATATTATACGATATTTTAAACATTGGCATCTTGTGTTTAAAAAAAAAAAAGCTTAAAAATGTACTACTACTGCACTAAAGTTAGTGCCATGGGAGTTTAGGCGCCATCTACTGGCTGCATATTGCGTATACAAGTTAAACATGTTACTACTTGAGTCTTTGTGAGGAAATGCGAGTTAGCTTTGCTGTTGTGGTGATCGTCTGGTGAGGATTTAAAGACTTAAAGCCTGGTGTCCACTGCATGATTTTGACCGTCTGATTTCTGATCGTGGGAAGAATCTTGAGTCGTGGCTCAAAATCGTGGCTTGTAGGTCTTAGACTGTGACGGGGACAAAGACTAAACGGCAGTAGCGCAGTAGGTAGAGTGGGCGCCTTCTGATCCGAAGGTCGGCAGTTCGAATCCCACTCCAGACATGGAGTAGTGGTCAGATCCTCTGACCCGCAGGTTGGTGGTGCGATTTCAGCTCCTTCAGATGAATAATGCCGTTGTGTCCTTGGGCAGGACACTTAACCCACCTGGCCCCCAGTGTCTGCGTACACTGGTGTATGAATGTGTGAGTGGATGGGTGACTGGTTCCTTGATGTAAAGCGCTTTGAGTGCCTTAAAAAAGGTAGAAAAGCGCTATATAAATGTGACCATTTTTACCATTTAAACTTAGAACCGTCGGACGACCAAAGACGAGCTACGATTGATATCAAACATGTTTGATATTTTGGAATCTTGGTCGCAGAGTGAGCCCTCCTGTCGCTGCGTCAACGATCAATCTTTGTCAAAAATGTAAACAAAAGTGCAACAGAAAGTAACACAGAGGAGGCCCACCGCAAACAGGTGTAACCCAGGGTAAGAATCAGGGCTAATTCGGCTCCCAATCCAGGTTTTCTAATCTCTGCCTTCCAACCCTCTATATTCAACCCATTTGCCAGTCCACATTTTCCACTTTTTTTTTCCATGCCACATGACACACCTCCTTTGGTTCTTTTAGCCAATCACAGCCTCAGTATAAAAGCTGCCCTGACTTCTCTCAGCTCAGTTGTGTGGGAGAGAAGCCGGAGGACTGTAGAACCAGAACTCTTCTGTGACTGGGGCGTCGTGTCATGTGTGCTGGGAAAATGCCGTACTGAACTGATGAGTTCGAATTTAATGATTGTCTTTATCACTAGCAACAATGCTATGCTAGGCTACATGCTAACATGTGCTCTTTGTCATTGTTATCACCTCCTGATATCAGAAATGTAGTTTTAATTATGGTAACAATATGCTAACTGGCATGCTACATGCTAATGCTGACATGTGCTCCACACGTGTTTACATATGTAATTTTGTAATGGTTTAGCGAATGCTGTTTAGTGTGCACACAAATTTAAGTTGACTTTTTCTATTGCACACAGGCCAGGTGCCCATTCTGGGTGTATTTGATGGCGAGCTAGACTCCAGAGCACACAACGTTCCTGACTCCATCCAACAGTCTTCGGTCTGGTAGGAGGCTGTACAGCCTGTCCTTTTACCTCGCCCACCTTCTCTTCTACACAACCGCTGCAATTGCGCTAACGAACATCTCAATCACTTCAGTAACAAACATATGGACTAAAACGCAGTGCTGTGTTCTCCATTTTCAGTGGGAGAACAGACATTGGATTTTTAAAATACAAAAAAACCTCAATGAGGTCCATAGAGACATGCCATAACTAATAAAGGCATTTTAAATTTATAGAGTGCCTTGTTTTTTTTTGTATTTTAATGCATCTACAATCCCTTTACCAAAGAGCACCTCTTTTACTTTTTTTCACTACTGTCTGGAGGTCCACGAAGCGTTCCTTGTTATCCTTTGTTCTCAGACATAGGATTTTCTTGGCTTTTTCTCTGCCTAAATGAAAAATTTATGTCAAGGACATTTTGATTAATTTGCTATTGTTCTGAATTGATTTTTATTTACTTTTACTGCAGTATTTTGTATATATTAGGGTTTGTTTAGACTTTATTTGTATTATATACATTTTCATAATTCAACCTTTCAGTCATCTGTTATTTACTGGTCCCTACCCTCCAGCAGCCGTCCATTTCCTTCTGATCAATTAGCCTACAGTATTCAGCCTGACACAGCTATTACACATCTATTAAATAGTAATAACAACCACTTGATACACAGGACCCTATCTTCCCATTCCTCTTTCAATTAGTAACTTTTACAAACAGGAAAACACTGCTAGCATGCCTCGCTAACCTCAGAGTTTGTCACACGGGGCCTGAGCCTGATATTCACTCAGATAAACTTGTCGCAGCTACAACTGATCATGTGAACCATCGCACAGTGTTACTGTATCTGTCTTACAATTTTTATTCATCACGTCTTAAAAGATGAAAAAATTGTGCAATGGACACCCGGCTTTAAACAGCTGAGGATTTTCGAATAAGTGATAAGTCTCTCTAACCAGAATTCATCAAACTAGTGTGAATGAAGCCAACTCCAGGTATAAACATACCTGATGACGGAACAATGTTAAAACATGGTTAAGAGCTTAAAGTCAATTTTGCACAATAATTGTGTAAACATTTTAAATGATTTAAAGTCACATCTCTGTCCTTTCACACACATCTGTGCCTTTGATATTTTACAACTGTCATTGTTTTATCATATTTATATTTTAGGTCAATTAGGTACATTTTGGACACACAGTTCTGTAAGTTTTGTGTGAAATGATTAACATATATCATAACTCGCTTATCACAGACCCCTGCAGATACGAGAAAACCCATTAAATCTTTTTCACTGCATGACACACTTCACAGTTCGAACATACAGTGTGTAGCTTAGGTACAGCTGAACCTATAGCTCCGTTTACCTGTGCCGTGTATGTCTGCAGGCACTGAACAGGAGAACACTGAGGAGGCTGTGATTAAAACAGAAGTGAACGTCTCAGCACTCTCTCATCAGCTGTGCATTTTGTGCAGTCATACCATAACACCTTCAGCGACTTTTCATTCCAAACGCACACTTCTATCTCTTACACTTTATATCCTCCGATCACCTTTACCCCATGTTCACTACCACTTCAGCTCTATGCTACGACTCTTACATATCAGTTTTGTTACCTCGCGACGCTGCTATCCATCTCGGTTTGGTGTCTCCGTGCACACACCCAAGCTTCTTATTAAATTAGTAATAATGTTGCCATGCACGCTCCAGGGAGGCTGCTGTTATTGACTTCATTATGCAAATGTAAACCAGCCTAAGGATACTACTGATGGGATAGTACTTAAGACACACAGTTTGGAGGAGGGCGACGCCGGCCTGGAAATATCGGGTGCCGTTTTTGGATAATTGTGTCGAACCAGTGGAGACGAAATGTGTATTAAGAATAAATATGAGATAAACAGCTCTAGTTGTATTTTTTTAACCAGAGAAATGGAAATGTACGTGATATATTTGGGGCTCCTTATTAAAAAAAAAAAAAAAAAAAAAGACAGTTGGTAATGAGAAAAAATTGGTTTTGGTCTGACTTTCCAAGTACCACCAGATCCAAACCTGGTCTACAACAGGACTGGGGATGGTCCAATATGGATTTTTGAGTTGATACCGATATCTGATAATTGGCCTGTTGCTGTGGCCTATAACCAATATTTGATGCCGATATTTATTTAAATTTTAAAACCCATAGCAAGGACCACCAATCTATTTTAAGTTGAAGTTAAGTTCACGCATTATCTTTTCACCTAGAAAAATAATAACAGTAATAACAGACAGCATTTATCTGGGATGTGAAATAATTTGTTGTCTATATTGTTTGAACATGCAGCCATATTTTTAGCATAGTTCTTCTATTTTCTAAGTCTAAGTTAAGTAAGTTAAAAATATTGTGAAAACATCCATACCAAATATCAGACGATTTTCCAACATTGGCCGATACTGGAACCGACTAAATTTGTTAACTTGTGTTTTTCTTCTAATAGAGCAGATGTAAAACAGCCTTGGCTAATTTTTCCTACCTTAAGAAAACCATTAATATTAAATTAGTTGAATTTTCCAAATATAGGACTAAACCTGGTCTAAATTAGGCGGTGGTGGAAGTCTAAAATGGAAATAAATGTGTCTTAAGAACAGTTCTTAACACGTGCCAGCCCAACAAAGAGGAAAACATGAATAAATGTAGTCAGAAGTAACAAGACTACAACTATCAATGATGTGGAATTGAATGAGTCCTTGTTCCGATAAATTGTTGAATGTCTATTGCCACTCTCTCCCCATTTCATGTTCAAATGTCCTGTGAGGCTGAAGAGAAGATAAAAGATGATGTGACCTTTGTGCACAGTTTGTTCATAGACTTTTGTTTAGCCTCAAGAAGCAAACACAGCCTGTTTATTATTCGTAATCTCATTTTAACTGCGACAATGCATACTCTGGAGGTGGCAAGATTTCGTTGGCTAATAAATCCTGCCTCCTGCATTTTTAAATAGATCATAAAAATGCTGTACAAAATATACTCATGTTGGGAAAACTATTTTTTATTGCCAGCAGATTTTTCTTTTTACCTTGAGAGGCAAATGTTCACACTTAAAATCACACTCAGTCTTGTTATACTGTATCTCCCTGCCAATATTAAAAAATAAAACAGAAAATCGTCTGGTTCTGCTGGATGAATTGTAGTTGGTCCTCATCACGATCATGTTTTGTGATTGCCCTGTTATTCATTAATACTGGATTGAGCTAATGAGGCACTGCAGACCGACTCTCAGGACTAAACAAGGGGTACAACAGAACCAAACCAAGTCTACATCAGGATGAAAATGGGCTTAATCCAGGACAAAATAAGTGTGAATGCAGCCTTAAACAATGCACCTCGGATGTAAAACTCCAACTATGGAAATGATAGATGGATACCTGCGGAATACTTTGGCAGCGGCAAAAGCAATAACGAATCAAATTACTTTTGCAGAGCCTGAAATCTCCAACAGTTGTCTCGGCAGGCTTTTCAAAAAGTGTTGACTTCACCAACAAAAGGTTGGAAAATCAACGAAGACTAAGGGTGAAGGAGACAAGAAAATGGACGACAGGGACGTATCCAGCTGTCAAGGACCTGACTGAAATAACTTTGGACAGCGGCAAAACTTTAGCAGTGAATCTGAAAATGGACAACTCTGCCGGACAAATTCAGACGGGCGATACCACAGTTGTTTGTATCGACAAGACACCAAGCACTTTGGGGGTAATTATTTTGATACTGATACTTGATCCTGGTCTAAGCTTATGTTTGAATGTGCTTGACATAAAATAATGAAGAAAGGGGCCCAACATGTCTCAAATTTACATATTCTAATTAGTATATCTATATTTCCATTGCAGTATCAACACAAATTTTACGAGTCAGTAGCACTATTTTGATACTCTGAAATGATACCCCCATCCCTAATTGGGACAAATGGGATAGATTCAAAAGGGGAAAAATGTCAAACTGACTTTGTTTGGTCTATTCTTTTTCATTTTTGCTTTCTCGCTCTTGATCTGTTGGTTTTTGGCTGATTTTTATTTTGTGTTGTTATATTAAACCAAAACAACAAAAAGAGAAAAATTGACAAAGGAATATCATCTGCTTTTATTTTGACTTTTGGTCCCGCTGGTTGTCCAGAGCAAGCGGAACAAGCACCTGCGTCGCCTCTTAGCTCTAGGTCCGCTGTGGACTTTCGAGCCAAGTTTTGACATCAATGCTCCAATCTGTTTTTGTTTTTTCAGATATTTGGTTTTCATCTTCTTCTTCTTGGGACTGGGTTTTGATCGGCCAAAGCGTGCTGCGCCTTGTTACGAGTTCACAGACCTGGAAGAGCGGCCTCGGATCAGACGAGCATGTACATACACACGAGCCCGATCGTACTGTTGGCAGGGACGGCAGACAGATGGAGACGCAGCGGAGAGCGAGAGGCATGGAGAAATTAAAGTCACAGTGTCGAGAATTACAATTAATGATCAGGGACTAATGTCATTCTCTATACGGGTAATGAAGGACACGTCAACATGTAAACAGGCTGGTCTGACACACGCGGCTGCCCATTACGCGAAACTCAGGACTATTTTAAGAACGACGCAGCGGTGGATGTTAGCGAAGGTGGATCAGCAGGAGGTGTGTTTGTGGATACTGTTTTTCAATCACTGTCCTTGAGGGAGGAAACAAAGGCGTCATTCAGTCAAAAAAACTTACGCTTGCAGAAAAAAAAAGATTACTCAAGTGAAATGACTATCAAAATGTTTGAAGTAAAATAATAACTTAAATGTTACTTTTCAATCTAGTTTTATAAAATATTGTGGCGTTTAAAGTACAAATGGCTGCTCTACATAGTGAAGTAAAGTATTCATTGTGAAGTAGATTAAAGTAGGCCTGTAAAATCCACAACAATTAAAGGATAAATATTATGCATTTTTCATAATGTTAGTACCTTACATTTGCCATTTCATGTTGTGAAACAAAAAGAATGGTTTATTATGCACTAAATGACTCGTTTTATCAGCCTTTGTGAAAAAGACACTGAGTACATCCAACCACTAAAGCGCCTTAGCTCTCACACAATCTAGTAAAGTTAGCCGTCAAACATTACGATTCTCAGATAAGTGACGTAGATGATCTGAAAATACGTCCCAGAAACAAGGAAGTTCAGACGGAAGTGTTTTTGAGGCTCGGAGGGGGAAGAACATTCCTCAAAACAGCCTGAATGTTTTTGATGACTGAATACTGTTAGAATATGGTTAAAAGCTTAAAGTCACTGTACACTGTAGCAGAATGCCCTTTTACAGTTAAGTACTTTTCTTGTTAAAATGTCAAAAGATTAGTATTTTTTTAAATCATTAATCTCCGTGAGGTGATTTCTTTTTGCCAAAATAGTCAGATATCAGCATTACTTTATGGAAATAGCTGTCTTTTATAACCTTGTTAGTATTTTTGTTGTTGCTGTCTGTTCAGTGCGTCTTATTATAGGCCCGGAGTCTGAAATAAATAAATGATGATGATTACAATCTGCTTAGATATCTTCTGTACCTCATCCATCTTCTGTGTGTAATCCTTGTGAAGAATCCACGTGTCTCTCTGGAGATTGGCTGAACCTCACAACGGTCCATAGTTGTTCCCATTTGCTTTGGCCACATGCAACACAAATTATTGGACGAGAGGAAACCTTAGTATATTCTTCCCAAACTGTAATTACTTCTCTCAGAGTTCTAAAAGCTAAATGGTTACAAGATGTTGTTCACTAACCCCTAACAACCTCCAAGATGTTAACTACTTTACAAGATTCCCTCAGTTTGAAAAGATGAATCCAGTCTTTTAATATGCACCCTTTTATATGGACTAGTAACTGAATGATCCCAGATTGTGCAGCACTTTTGCTGCAGTCTGAGGAGCAGCTTCCTAATTAACATGTAGCTTGTTACTGTGCTGGCTGTGCATAAAATGCTCCTTTAAAACCCCATTACAGAGCGTCAACTATCGCGTTTGGATCGCTCATCCTCAGCTTTTTGCACAAAGCTTTTTTTATTTATTCCCCCGAGAATGCTAATAATGCATTTAAATAGTAAACACAGCCCAAAAGCGATATCTTTATTTAAGCCTCGGGCACTGGAAACCTTAAAGGCGCCATGGATATTAGCTCTATATTTATATTTTTTGAACATCTTACAACATCGTAATATTCATCTATAACAACTAAATAAAAAAACGAATCTGCTTACTTCCAGCCCCTGTATGTAGTCTGTGCAGTTCATTATAGCGAGCAGAGGTTTCTTTTTTATTTGTGCCAAAATTGCAACACGACACAACCCTAATCCTAAGTATGTCACTGTTTTAAGAAAATAAAATGAGTGAGTTAGAACTGACAGTGGCCATGTATCGGTGGCGAATCTGGACTGACGGAGCAATGACGTCTTGTCCACAGGAGAATAAAGATTACTGAAAACATACACGAATCACTCTAAATACAACTTCGAGTAGTTTAGAAGAAAAGGAAAAACAGTCATAGTGTGGTTATAGGCTATTTTTTCTGGCTGTTTGTCTCTAAACAGTTGCTTATACAGAATGTTATATTGAATTTTTATTTTATTTTTTGGTAGTGTTGGGGAAGCCTTTCTGTCCAGAGTAAACACACACAAACGATACATAATCCCCTCACAGAAGAGCCCTGTCATGTCCAGAAATCAGATCAGGACCTTCATGCTGTGAGGTGAGAGCCCGTACCACTGTGCCACCGAGCCTGGTTGACACGTCTCTGCATTAAAGGTCACATTTTTTTGATTGAAGATCTGCCACCTGCTTGTCTCTATGGATAAGTTACTGCTTTTTATTCAATTTGTGGTGTGTTTTTTATTGATTTAAAATACCCAAAGAACACGCATTCTCCACAGATCTGACCTATAACTTGGCCTGGTTGTCACCTGCTCGTCTCCATGAACATCCTAGACAAAAAAATAACATCTCCATGGAAACATTGTGCCTGTGACTTATGGACCATACTAAATCTTTGTTTCTACGGAGCCCCTAAAGTCCCCTAATATATATAGCTTCATTAATGTGCACTGTCCCATATTAAAATAAACATAAACGTCAGATTTGCATGCCTGCGTAACAGAGCAAAGCTGAAAGTATATCATTGTACAACATGCCAATGTCAAAGTACATCCTAAAAAGTTGTTCCATCTCTATCCATTCTGTTTTGTCTCCAGCCTTTTTTAGGGGACTTTAGGGGCTCCGTAGCTCCGAAGTTTTCACATTACGGACATACAGTTTTTTGGGTTTTTTTAATAATGTGTGAAATAGGACTGCACTAAGGATTTTTTGGGGAATTGATTAGTCTGGCGAATATTCTCTCAATTAATCAATTCGTTGTTGAGAACATAAAAGGTTAGTGAATATGGGATGTTTTACAATATTTAACCAAGAGGAAGCTAAAAAAAATGCTGCTTGACAACATCTTCACAGAGTATACTTACAACAAAATAGGTGTTTTTATGGAAAGAAAACCTAACTTTACATGTTTCATTCTCTGTCTGACTAATAAAACATTTTCTCAGAACATATGACAAGTGTAGTGTACAGCTCAAACAACGATTATTTGATTTTAAAATTGGATGAGTTATTGAAATAACCAGTGAGTGATGATTTATCGATTAACTTGTTTCAGCCCGAGTGTGAAGAAAAACAACAGATACATCTTCTGACTCCACAAAATGACAGACCTGTCCCCAGAGCATCTCTTATGTCATACGTAGGTGACACTATTCTTATCTGCCTCCTGGTCCTAACATCATCTGCAACAAAGCTCTTTAGCAAAAAACTAATCCTTTATTCACATCTATAAATGCTGTTTACATTAAAATGCCTATTGCCCGTCTGACAATGTATTCCCCTCAAATCACATCATGTCTATTTCAGAATTCTTCTATTTCAGCGCACACACATATTCTAGAGGAGCTTCTTTCTGGATCCGCGCCTCAGACACTTCATGTATTTTTAAACAATCAATGCCCTCTATTCAAAGTCCTCCTTCCCTTCGATCCGCCCATCGTCTATCTCCTTCGTTAAGTCCTTAATAAGTACAGCTAATAGCTTCGTCCCATTTGACAAAGTTTGAGAACATTTTGGCCTGGTTTAATTTAGCCTTAATTAGATAAACTTTATTCATTTCTGGTTCACAGAGTGTTGTTATGAATGGGAAAACGCACATATTGCCAAAGATATTCATTCTGTGAAGCCATGCAGAAATGAGATATGAGCTTGTGATAGCGCTGTTATTAGCACAATAAAGTCCAGCCGGGTGTTGGGTTTTGTATTCAAAAATAGGGCAACAATGTGTATTATTTGTTGTGGGCTTTCAATATTAAGATAAACAAGTTTTGCAGAAATACCCTCTTTGTTAAGTCTAGAGGGAGCCTGTTTTGAAATGAAAGAAATGAAACTAAGAACCAAACCATAAATTATAATGTCATGTGTTACGAGATGCCATTTTTCAGCACATTAATGACAAGCTCCCATTCTGGCACAAAACGGATTTTACAACCGCAACACTGTCTAAAATTTAAAACGGCTTTTTTAATTTTATGAGCTGTAATTATACGTTGGAAAAGCAGCAACGTGTGGTATGTCTTTGACACAATACAATCTGAGCCCAGATTTTTTATTTTATTTTTCAGGCCAAATGATGGTGAAAATGCTGCTCGGTTTTCCGTTCTCATATGTTTCAAGGTTACACTAATGTGAACAGTGTTAGTCAAAGAACATTGCATTTTACAAAAGGTATCAAAATGTTATGTTCTGTTTTTGCGCTGCCTGAGAGTAAAACCCATACCTTTCTTGCTGCAGGGGGTGCTAACTGTGCCGCCAATATGTGTTACATGCAAATGGTCAATATGTTTTCCTGGAGGCCGTTGATCTGACCATACATTCATAAACACAAATGATCTTACTCTGTTTGTTGCTACAAGACAATAACTTGGCTAGCCCATGCTACCCAGAGTTAGCCATAGAACTATAATAAAACCTGGAAGATGAATCCAAGATGGCCGTCCTGTTTATCCCTATGGAGAGTGCTCATTGGCGCATGACCCCGAAAAAGTTTCTTACTTCCGCATTTACTTCCTGATACGGCGGCTGACATCTTTGTTTTACTTCCTGAAACGATGGCTGCCATCTTTGTTTTACTTCCTGAAACGGAGGCTGCCATCTTTGTTTTAGGGCGCCACGTGACGACAATCCCCCACTTCATATAAAAACGGTAATTTCGGTGATTTTAGAAACGGTAGAAAAGAACATTTCCTTCTATTTTATTTAAATACCGATAATAATTCAGTACTGTCTGCAATTATAATGTGACATTTGAGAAAAAGGCTGGTTCCAAGAGGCTGCAGTACCTCGCACGGCCACAAATCAATCTGGGACCACAGACAGAGGGGGCGTACCTTATCCAGTTCATTTAATACATCCATGGAGTTAGCCCACATCATTTCAAATGCTGTGTCACATGCAATATAGATCCTTCCAGTGTTTGTAAACAAAACACTTCGTTCCATTAGCGCGGCATAGTTCCAGGAGTTAGCACTAATGTGTTTTCAGTGGAAGAGTTAGCCTTATCCTCCAAGCATCGCAATTTGAAAAACAACCCCTCAAGCACACGTGAGTAAAACTAGAGCCTTATTAGAAAACAGACTGACAGATTTCTTTTTTTTTTTTTTCACCAAGTGCCACAAATCATACAATAATAAGTGAACCTTAGCGGCTGACGTATTTGGTATTCATTAAAATGAATGTGACTAGAAGTGTCTATATAATATATTTAGTTATGTCCATCATATAAATGCTATCAGAATGTTAAATTCTGTAATAGAGGCAAAATTAAGATTAGATCAAATGTAAATGCCAATGATTTTAAATGTTTACAATAAAAAAAAAAAAAAATAGTACAAATTTATAGAAATATCACTTAGCTGTTAAAACGGATGGAAAAAAAAAAGCGTCATTTGTGGTTAAGCATATTGCACGCACAGTGCCAGACCAGTTAGAGCTCTTGCCTCCCAATAACGAGATTGTGGGTTCAAATCTCTCCAGGTTCTGCGGCTTCCTAGCACCGTCCAAACACGTTAGGACAGTTGGTAACTCTAAATTGCCCCTAGTCAATGAATGTGAGAGTGAATGGTTGTCCGTCTAGGTCTCTGTAGCCCCTTTCCCACATAAGTCCCAGTAAATTCCCATGAACACTATCACTGTCCCCCATTCACACGTGCTTCAGTCCCAGAACATTCCCATGTTGGCTCTCTTCACACTTGAAGAAGAAGAAAATGTATTTACATAGCACATTTCATACAGGAACTGCAACACAACGTGCTTTACAACATGGAAAAAACAGCAGCAGCACACAACAGCATACATATAGAATATATGTATATATATATAGAATAGACTAAGTCTGTTGAAAGGAGATCCTGAATAGATGTTAACCTGGCATTTGTCTCTGCATTCTATCACAGCAATGTGCTGCATCCATTAAATTAAATGAAAATTCATTTCATTCTTCTTAGCAAAACCTGGGAAACCAAGCTTGTAACCAAAGAAACAAGCAGTGGAGCTGGCAATTCTCCGGCTTGATTCACACATATGCCTTGCCTTAGTCTTGGCAATTTACCAGGGAAATTACCAGATCAAAAATGCAGGGAATTTCGTTCTGGCCTCATTCACACATGTCTCTGCTCTGGCAAAATGTCAGGGAAATAAGACTCTGTGTATGAGGCTGGTTAACCCTGCGCTGAGCTGGGCTCTGTCCAGCATGTACCCCGCCTAAGGCCCAAAGTTACTGGGATAGGCTCCAGTCACCTGCGACCCCAAACGGGAGCAAGTGGTAGTAAATGAATGAATGAATATGTAATATATCTCTAAATTAAATGAAAAACTATAGTGGGCTCAACATTTCTGTAGGTATTTGTAAAACCTAAGAATCAGATTTTGTCTTCATCAAAAATACCTATATAGGGCCTATAATAATTTCTATCAAATGCAGCAAAATACAACAGTAAATGTTTTTAAAGCAGGCTCTGACATCACCCACATGTGAGTGGTTTACGTCTTAAATTTTCATATTTTGAGAATAATCAGATTCTCCATTGAAATCAGATTATGTTCCACTTCACTTTTGCCTCCGTCCCGAAATTTAGATTGTTTTTGTTTCCAGACTTTTAAAGGGTCTATGGTGGTAGATTTTTGTGTAGTAAAAGGTCAGAGCAGTTAAATGAGTATGAACCAAATAAATCATTTTATGCAAGAACTTTACGGTGATTCAGACACAAGCCAATATCAATAATGCATGATCCGTAACCACCAGTAACTCCAATTTTACGTAAACGATTTGACAGCAATCTGTGACCTATGAAAGTAATGAAACTGTTTTTACAAATTAGAAAGGCCGAAAAAAACAATCGCGTCCTTGCGTTTCCTCCGACTGTGGACGCGGAGATCAATGCGTGGTTAGAAATGAACGTTCAAAGTGCTGAGTCGCATATATTGAATAGAAATTGACCCAGAGCGAGATCCAATAACGGGGATTAAAGCCTGCTGTGATTTACATTGCGTGTTTAAGCCGTGCACTTGATAAAAATGACGCATTGAATTGTATTGAGCCCCGTGAGCTACTGCTGCAATCTCCGCGTCTAATAGCACTCTGTAAAAAGCCTGCAGGCCTCACCCGTGACTGACTACACACCCCTACAACAAGCCAGACCTCGCACACAAACACAATATCATAAAAGAGCAACGCTTCTGCAGACAAGGATCACAAATAAAACTGAATTAGCCTCTATTTCATGACGTAAACCCTATTTCTACACACCACCATAAATCATTTTCTTTGTACCTACGGACTGGTTCTACAGCATCATATTTCACGGCTGCCCAGGAAAAGGACCCACGCTGAACTCTACGGCGATACAAAAATAATATTTCTTGTAGTGCTTGGATGGTTTTATTGTATTCTTATGCAGTTCTGTTAATGACTACAGCCACTGCAGGGAGTCGAAAGCGTGTGGACTCAGTGCCAGTCCCAGAAACTTGAAATGTAAACCTACAACAGCCCAAGAAAAACTGTGAAATTCAGGGCACAAAACAAACTAAATAGTATTCTGTTTTGTTTCTACTCTGGTATTTTTAGCTACAACATGGCAGGTGGAAACCATCACAGTTGCTGGCACAGATTTAATGGATTTCGGTGACCAAAACAGTGCTGCGTGTCTACAAATAAAGTGATTTTTAAACCTTGCAAACAAATCTTTTGTTATGTGTAAATATTCATTCTACATTTCTATTTTTTTTTTATAGTTTATTCCTTTGTGCAAAATCCAGCTTTCAGAAGCAGTAGTTACACAATTATGCTTTTCAACTTCTTTCATGTTACTTGAACTTGAGTTTGATTTATAGTCATTTAGCTGAATAAAATCGTTTTCAAGTGAGTTTTTTTTACCTCATGAATCAGCACAAGTTCAGCCGTAGAGGTTATGCAGGTGACATTACGACATTCTGAATTTTAGCAGTGAGTCACAAAAACGCACAAGTCATCTAAAAAAAGAAAATCAAGTAAAGAGTTGTCAAAAACCAAATAAACAACAGGAAAACTGCAGTTTATGCCCACAAACAGAGTATTGAACTCATTATCTTTCTGTCCTTAAATAAGATGTTTCTGAGTCCAAGTGTTGATGAAATTATTTGTTGTGAGACAGTTGAAGTGTCCTAAATCTCCAACTGTCATTGGCAAACAAGCTAGCTAAGCTCTGCACAACTTTGCAAACTTTACATTTGATCATATAAAGTTGATTTGTACAAAAATTAGGCCAAACAAACACACTTTATCAGTTGTGCTCCTGCCAATAATTCTGCCTCTCAAGTCGGAATGTTCAGGAGCATTTTTCAAATAAAAAAAATCTCTGTGCATAACCTCTATACGCTATGTGCTATATGTGTTTTCATTTGCAGTGATGGTCTTATTGTTTATCAATCCTCTTGTTCCAATGAAAACACTGAGAATGTGCCACTGAAAAGGATGAACAATCTCTAATTGCAAAACTAATGACAGCCATTTATCAAAGCCTGCAGCCTCTGATAATAATCTAAAGAGAAAAAAGTTTAAATCAAGGTCAATTAGATCTTGTTTCATGTGTAACAGAAGAGTGAAATATGTATGTCTTTAGTTCCAGCTTATAGTGCAGCTAAATGCATTGCCCTCGCACACGTTACACACAAACGTATCTGGATGTGATGTATTCTACTGTCAGCCAGTCTAGAGTTATAGTTCTAGAGTGAACAGAGACACTTTCATAATATGACACCACATTTTATTGATATTTAGTCATTTAAAACAAAGAACAGTTAAACACAGTTCAGATGTTTGATGACATTATTAAATCAATTGAAAATGTAGTGATTTTTCCATAGCTCTTGGTTTAATTTTACATTTTCCCGTTTTTACTCAAAATCACGTGTTAAGTTCAAAAGTTACTACAAAATGCTTTAGGCTTCTTATTTATTATTCACTTTTACTTCTACTTTAGCATTATTAGTTTAAAGGTGCATTATGTAACTTTTCTAATGGGGGGTCCATCCTTGTGGCTCTATGTTGTTGCTTTGCCTGGAACGGTCCAAAGTTATATCTTGCATTTATTCAGTTACAGGTGCAATTACTGCTCAAAAATGCTTTGAAAAACCTGTACTCTTGCCGTGGTCTCGCCTCTCCACAGACCTGACCTGCCTGATGGTGTCACCAGCTTAGGCCGAACTGTGGAGCAAAGGAAAAGCAATGTTCATGAAGACAAACAGGTGGCAGATTCTTGGACCAGAAAGTGACTCAGTGCACCTTTACAGTGAAGAAAAAATAGTCTAAGAAAAAAAAACCCACTAATCCTCACCTGGGCTTCTGTTGTGTGTAATGTGGCTCTGAATGGTACATTTGCACGGTTGCTGAGTAAAAGGCATACAGCTCTGTTGCACTAAATGCATTGATCTTGACAGTTTTACCCAAAGCTTCAGGCCACACACATCGGCTAACAGTGATTGTAAAAGTGTCTGATCCTGTTTGAAGACCTTTGAAAGTGATTTGTAAAAAAGTGCAATAGTTCAATTTCGAGTAATTAGGTTTGAACACCACACACCACTGTAATAATTTGACTCACCTTGAGTTATACTTTTGTCACGAAAAGCCTTGAGGTTGTTTTAGCCACAATTATTATCCAGGATTGAATGGGTATTATTGTGTTCTCAGCCAGAGACTCAAGTTCTGGACAAAACTTCCTGAAAGTAATTTCTATAACAATGCCTGTATAATGTATAGTGTTGTAAATAGACTAAACAACAGAACTAAGTCCAAAATACACATCCTCACATCAACACGATACAAGGAAATAGACTTTATTAAAAGAGAAAAAGAGGAAACTAGAGTGCACTAGCTTTAGTATTTGTTATATGGAATGACTTAAACAACAGCATTAAGCTGTCTACTTCATTATCTACTTTTAAAAGAAACTTAAAATGTAAACTACTGGAAAAATACACTACATGACTGAGCTTGTGGCTGATGCTCGTGCACTTTATATTGCATTTCTCTTTGTTCAGGGGGAGGGGGCAGCAGTGACTGCCTGAAGGTATGAGACGTCAACTAGGGACAAACACAAAAACTAAGACCTCATTGAAAGGGAAAGGGAAAAAAACAAAACTGCTTTTAGAGCACAGTGGTTCTATAAGCTGTATAAGCCCCCTTGGGTGTCCATTTGTCCACAGTCACACTATCTGTAGATTGGTGCATGTACTTATACTTGGTGCATGTACATATACTTACGCATGTGTGAGTGATTAAGTAGTAATGTGTGTATTACGTATGTGTTCACAAATATGTATCCACATATATGTGACTACATTTGATACAGTGGAAAATAAATTGATTGATTGATTGATTTGTCCTTGTGAAGTTGACTCAAACTATGACAAATGGAAATGCATAATCATCTATTTAAATGGATATATTTCTGTGTTGCCATTGTCAGTGAATAGGATTTATGCAGCTGGGGTACCTTGTGGTATTTTGTAGAAGCAGCACTTTGTGACAAAAATGAGGCTGCTGCCCACTATCTAATAATAAAGTATTCTCTCGTCAACCAGGAAGTAAGAGCTGAAAGGCTCTGATTGGCTGCGCCTGGGTGGTCCACACCAGTTTCATGTCACTGAAAAAAGCAGTATTAAAGCTTCATATGCACCCAAAAAAAAAAAAAAAAAAAAAAAAAAAGTGAATATTAACAATGTGCAAAAGGGTTTGTGAGAGTATAAATTACACAGATTTAACATCAGGTTCTGCAGGTTGAAAATCAGGTACTTTTTTTTTCAGTTTTAAAGATGCACTGTGTAAATTGTCTGATGCGGGGGTTTGCCTCTTGCTTGTCTCCACAGAGATGGTTTTGCTTTGCTTGGAATAAATCTATCGTGCATTTATTAAATTAGAGGTGTTTTTTTTTTATAGCTAAAATGCTTTTATAATGTTCTAGATGTTTGTGCCAGGCTTGGATTATTCTTGGATGTTTTTCTATACAACAGGTTCTCATAATATTCTAATTATGACTTAGTTTGGTGGGAGTTTTATAATATAATTTATAACAGTTTTATGTTTGTGAAGTTGCAGTTTGTTAAGAAATTTTGAAAAATTACGTTTAAAATTACGGGAAGTAGTGCTGAGTCATCAAAAAGCGACGTAAGGTTGAAATTATAAGAGACACTCATTTTTTGACACTTTAAAGCATCATTAAACTTAATAAAAGTGTTATCAGGTATTATTATTTGTCAAATCATAACTATTGTGTAATTTATATGGACTTTACCACTTGTTCTCAAAATGGTTGCTAGGTAACGGTTCTATGTCATATTTGCTGCCCATGACCAGCCAGGAAATAACATTATAAACTTTACGAAAATGATGAATAGTCAAAATGTTTTGTAAAATCTTAAATATAATCATGTTCACTATGTTTTAGGGAAATGCGTCTAACTTTTAATGGTGGTGCTTGTTTCTATCATAGACATAAAAATAGTGGACAGACGGTTGTCGCTCCGCCCCATTCATGATAATGCGGCTCAGTCATGGAGAATTCAAAATGGCCGCGGGTTAGCCCACACCACTCCCCCCTCGGTGGGGAGGCGGAGGGAGGGCGACTTTGGGGCGGCCTTTTGCTGACGTACTGCCGTCGTTGCCTCTATGGTTACCGCCCACTCGTAGGTGAATGGCTGCGCCCTGACATTTCCGGCGTGTAAAGCCCGCCTTCTTCATTAGATATGCATGAACTTTAAAAAATCACAGCGGCTAAACCAGCCTGGTTCAAAAAAATTCACCCCCCTCAGCGTTGTCACAGAGCCGTAAGCTAACGTTTGAGACCAAAGCCGTATTTTGAGCCAGGCTCTAAAGTAGGTTTTGAAACGTCTAACTCCCCATTGACTTGCATTGAATAATTCTACTTCCGCAGCAGCCCCTAGTGGTCAGCAGCAGATTGCAAACATGGCAGCCTACAGTCGGCGGCTCAATTTGAGCGCGGTAGCCTCGCCCACTGTTTCTATAGAGATAAATAAATACCCAAGCCATGAACATTTCGGGCAAACCAATGACAAGACAACATGTGGCAAACCCTCCATCAGAAAAGTTACATTGTGCACCTTTAAATGTGCTTCAGTGGTTTAATGAAACAAAACTCAAATCAAAGTAAACACAAAATGGGTGTCAGTCTGTTCAAAAGCGAGCGTAAAATACATCCACGTCTTGCTCACAGTATGTAATCAAAAGTGCTTTCTCTCTTCATATTCTGTTAGCAGCAGCAGAAGAGCCAAGGTCAGTTTCTTCACAGTGTAAGAGATCCGGCGTGTGATTGGATGAAAAGTGCTACCTTGAAGACCGCTCGAGCACAGCCCATCACAGATTATGAGATGTTATCCTCAGCCTTGTTAAAACTGGACGTTGTGCCTCTCTCCGCCGCTGGCCCTTGATACAACACTGTGATAAAGTAAGAGCTAAATGAGCAGAGCTGTTCCTCACAGGCCCTGACTGTTTCATCTGAAAAATGTATGTTCAAAGTAAAGTATGTAACAGCTTATTGAAGACTAAGATCCTTTGTCTAAATGGGTTTTCTTGTTGTAGCAGTGCAAAGAAATAAGAGAAAAATACATAGACCATGATCCTCTGCATATGTGAAGCCAACATGACTTAATTACTGTTATAAAAACACTTAGGGCTGCAACTAACGACTATTTTGGTAACTGATTAGTCCAGCAGTTGTTATTTCGATTAATTAATTAGTTATTTAGAAGGTGAAAGGCTACAGATTTGTATAACCTTTTACCCAGATAAAGTAGAAGTGGTGGGGAATATTTCCAGATGAAAGGGTGCTCTGTCTGAGTCATAACACCTCTTTTCTCAGCTCACGTCTTGTTTGAAGTTTGTGTGTAGACCTGTTACCGATTATTTGATCGCTTAATTAGTTGACTACTTCTATAATCGATTTGTTGCGATGAATTGATTAACTTGCTGTGCCCCTGATGATAATTGTAGGATGTTTTTTTGTTTTTTCTGTGATTTGGACATAGTTACATGAAGTGTATCTTTTTCTTTAAAGTGCATATGATTGCAGGTTAAACTACAATTTTTACAAAGAAAATGGTCTATTTTTCCCCAGTTTTTTTGATTGACAAATAATCAACCTGATAACACATTAAAAACTGCTCACAAACTGAAACTTAACTGCTGTAAACCTATGATAAATATTTACCACAGGAACTACCCCTCAAAACCAGGTCATTACTAGAAAAACATGAAAACCATGTGCACTAATTGGCTGTCACAAGTTAGTATAGACACTTTTATTTGGAGAGTTCATCTGTAATCCACAAAAAGTTTAAGTAGATAAAAGATAAGACATCAATATCCATTAAAATGTGCAATCAGAGCCTTATTAAGTTTTTGCTCGTGGCCATGAGCAAAATGATCCTCCAAATTTGAGTCAGTTGTTTATTCCACCAAACGACATGAACGAGAACCATTATCTCCCAATTCACACAAATGATATTGCGCGCATAAATGCTTGTAATTCCTGGAGTAACAATCACTCTAATGATTCAGACATTGAGATATTGTTTGTGACTTTTTTCAAATGTGTGATCCAACAAAGCCATAACAATTTTTGTTGTTTTAGATATTGTTAAGTAAGACTGATCAACTATCACTTATGTAAGACTTAATGGTGAATTCTAGGGCTGCACAATTAATCAAAATGTAATTGGAATTGCAAGTTGAATGGATGCAAATAGTAAATCACCAAAGCTGTAATTTTTGAGGTGTGATAAATTCCTCCATGTCCTGTTTTATTCTGCATAAAAATTGCTAACCCTGTAGTTGAGATTTGTACAAACATGCTCTGAAACAAGTAACAAAAACTAAAACAAGCAACACTGAAAGAGACAAGAAAAAAACAGACTTTAAGCGACAAAAACATGACTGAAAGTGACCAAAACGTGACTAAAGCAACAAAAATGCAACTAAAAGCGACAAAAACGTGACAAAAGTATGACTAATAGCGACAAAACATCCTGAAACACGTGATTCTTTTACTAGTTGTCAGTTCATATTCTAGTCTTTTTGTCAATTCTCCTGGACACGTTTAAATGTGAACTTTGAACAAAATCCTGGTATTAAAACATAAACTGCAAATCTAATCACAACTCAAAAAAAATCACAATTAGATATTTTTCTCAAATCGTGCAGCTCTAGTGTGTGAATTCCCTTCTTTCATACAAATATTTGGTCGAATAAGTATCAAAGTGGCTCTATTAATGATATGCTGAACTTGAAAAAGGATGAGGCTGTGGAATCATATTCATTCATTCTCGGCTGTGACCTTTGAAACGGAGCAGATGGAGTTTTAACATGATTTTCTTGAAGTTACTGATTATTGAGCATGACAGATAAAGACACTATTTAAACATCTAGTCTTTCTTGCAGCCAAACAAGTGCATCCACCCATGTGTGCAAACTTCCTGCCCGTGTCAAAATGCATTTCTATTTATATGAATTCACTGTAAAATCCTGTCAAGATGTGCACAGAAAATCAGGTTCACTTTCACAATCTGTTGCTCTATTTCCAGCTAACTTCATTCCGGCGTGACTGCAGTACTTCTGCAGACACTTAAGTTAATTTGCCTTTCCTTGACTTTTCATGCTTTAATTTGCACTTATTTCATAACCACCACCTCATATCAATCTTTTTTAGATTTCACTTATTTGATCCCAATTTAACTTCCTCTTTTTGTTCTGCCATCTGGCTCCTGCCTTTGCCTTTCATCCACCTCGCCCCCGACGTCAAAGTAAATCTACATTCTGCCCATCTCAGTATCTCAAGGTGTAAACAGTGGATGCAAGTTTCAGTGACTTGTTTGGATAATCTTTCATATCTCGCCTCTTCCAGAACCGCTGCCTCAATTACGTTGGCTGTTGTTGTAATGATGGTGTTGGTGCTACGATACAAATATTGCAGTTATGAAATATTTAACTGCTGATATACAACGTCTATAACCAGGTCCAGACCAAACTGAGAATAAATCTGAGTTTGAAAGGGATCCATTGACAATATTCTGCCATTAATATTGACTTGTGTTTTTCTTCTCATAAGACAGAATGACTCAAATGAGCTCATAGCTTTATTATTTTATTTTTTATTTTCTGCTTTCTTATCAGAAGAAAAACACAAGTTAATATTAAAAAAGAAGACAGAGTGAGTTTTCCAAATATAATCTACCATTAAGTTTTAAATTTTGATGCTTGAGGCACATCAAAAATCAATTCAATTCATCTTATTTTTAAAGTGCCCAAAATTACAAAAACAGTTGCCGCGATGGGGGACAAGTAGAAAAGCAGTTTAAATAAACAATTTTCAAAGGAATATAGCAAATGACTAACTGTCCCAGAGCATTTGTGGATGCAGAGGCTGCAGTGCACCCCTGTAGATCCAGGTCTGTTCAAAACTATGATGACTTGTTTACAAATACTTGAAGCATCTGACCCATAGTCTCCTATTTCCATGAAGACCATGAAATAAAAAAGCCCTCTTGTAATTAGAATAAGGTTATTAATACCCCAACAACTAGGAAGGAACAATATGTTGATAATGAATATATAGATTTTTTTCAGTATCAGTTTGATATGGAAATATTCCCTAATACTGTATTTCTACTGTAATATTTCTCATTCACAGTTTATCCTCAGTAGAGTACATCAGATGTGTCCTTTTTAAAGAGACTAGTGAGTAAACATGGAATTAGAAAAAGTTTAAGAGGCTGCTGTATATTTACACAATCATCATTCAAACAAAGAACAAATCATATCATTTGTCCGCAAAATAAATGTTTTACTTATCATCTATCCATCCATCCATCCATGCATCCCTCTTCTTCCGCTTTATCCGGGGTCAGGTCGCGGAGGCAGCGGTCTGAGCAGGGAGACCTGGACATCCCTTTTCACGCACACTTCCTCCAGCTCCTCTGGGGAGATCCCGAGGCGTTCCCAGGCCAGCCGAGAGACAGTCCCTCCAGCGTGTCCTGGGTGTTCCCCGGGGCTGCCTCCCGGTGGGACATGCCCAGGACACCTCCCCAGGAGGCATCCGGAACAGATGCCTGAGCCAACTCAGCTGGCTCCTCTCGACGTGGAGGAGCAGTGGCTCTACTCCAAGCCCCTCCCGTGTGACTGAGCTCTCACCCTATCTCCAGGGGAGCGCCCAGCCACCCGGCGGAGGAATCTCATTTCAACCGCTTGTATCCACGATCTTGTCCTTTTGGTCATTACCCAAAGCTTATGACAATAGGTAGGAACGTAGATTGACCGGGAAATCGAGAGCTTTGCCTACTCCAACAATGTTCATTATGTCTTCGTTAGTTATATCCACATGTGTGTTCTTCTTAAAGACTATGAATTAGGTCAGGACATGTATTTACCTTGTTGACATGCTTCGCCCTTTGACTCAACTCTTCACCACAACGGTCCGATACAGCGCCCGCATCGATCCACCTGTCAATCTCACCCCCCATCCTTCCCTCACTCGTGAACAAGACCCTGATATACCACTTGAGGCAAGGACCCTCCACCCACCAGACAAGAACCATGGCCTCGGATTTGGAGGAGCTGATCCTCATCCCAGCTGCTTCACACTCGGCTGCAAACCGCCCCAGTGCATGCTGCAGGTCCTGGTTTGAAGAAGCCATCAGGACAACATCATCTGCAAACAGCAGAGATGAAATCCTGTGGTTCCAATACCGGACGCCCTTCAGGCCCTGACTGCGTCTAGAAATTCTGTCCATAAAATGAAGAACAGAACCAGAAAAAAAAAAAACCTGGCGGAGTCCAATATGCACTGGGGTCCAGGTGCCCTTTGTTCGGAAATCATTTGATCTTCAATTGGAAATAGAAAACAAATTAAAAGAAAATATTAATATTAATAAAACATATATAATAAAACAAAAATACAGTTTGATTTTTTTTTTATTTGAAAATTAATAATTTATAATAATAATGTAATAATTAATAAAAATACACAATTCTAAAGGAGGTTTGTAACACGGATTTCATTTAGCTTTATTCATTCTGCGCAATGGGGCCCGAGCTGGAGCGACATGACAGCAGCTACAGTTCATGTGTTCCCCGCACTGATGACAACCATCTCTGGGGCTCAAAGGCCTGGACTGCTTGGGGTCATCGCCGCAGACGGATGACGAGGTCTGCGGTGCGCGCTTTGTGGATCGTTCACTGTCGTGGCTGTGCTGCTGCTGCCGAGGGGACCGGCAGAATTTGCTTTCTAAACGTGGATACTTTGCTCCATTAACAGATCACAAGTTGAGTCTACGAGCAAAGATGTGCTGCGGGGACTGCGGCGCATGCTGCCCAGATCTCTTTGCACCGGCCCCTTATGGATCCTCTCGCAGGTGGTGAGTCCATGGGAGGACGGCCCCACGGCGCTCCTTCGAACTGTGCCCAGTCGAGCCCCGTGGTGAAAGGTGTCTATTTAGGTGAAAAGTTTACAAAAATCCATCCACGTCAACTACATTAAAACAGGATAAAATATTAGTCAGTTTTCGCTAGTATTACTCTTTTTTGGTATAGGCAAACAGAAAATGAAAAATAAGTCCATATTTTGCTCCATCTGGACCCTAACGCCAAATTAAATCCAAGCGCTGCCCGTCTCCATTTCCCTCGCTGCTGTAGTCACTCCTGGACTGATATTCCACATTTATGGTCTATTTTTTCTCCTGTGCTCTTAGATGATGGCGAGATAAGCCGTGGTGTGGGAGGTGCGTCGTGTCACAGTGCTGTCGTGCCGTATGTTTGTGTACGTGTGCGCGGATATGTGTATGTGAGTGGGCAGACGCCGCTGACATCTGCTGCCGACAGATAAAGTCATACTCACCTACTATCTCCACATCTGAAGGTGCTGCTGCCTCCGAGACCGGGCCTATCTCTGCGGCTGTGCGTCTGTCACTTCAGCTCCTGTCAAAATCACATTCAAATGGGCACTATTGATCCTAAAGCGCGGCGGCGGCGGAGGCTGAGTGGAGGAAGTCCGTTGGTGTGAGCGGGGAAAGCAGCCTGTAACGGAGAGCATGAGTTACTGACAGCATGGACACGTTTATGTTTTATGTTTATTCTGTGGGTGGTTAATGCTCAAATGCACACACTACGATTTTTTGGTGGTTTTGATTCAGTGGTTGAAAGTAACAAAAGTAAAAGTGCTTAATTCCACTTTTAATCATTTTCTAACTACGGGATGGGACGGTAACGGTATTAAAAAATACAGTGATTTATTTGACTGCATCTGTGATAAGCAGCACTTTAAACTGCCTCAAGTTCACACAGACTTCTCTGGGGTCATAATATATGTATAACAAGGCATACATTTAGTAAATAACCAGAATTGAATAGTCTCAAATCTTTAAATGTATGTATACAACATTTCATTCTGTCCCATCCTTTGTTCTAACATTGTACCTTCATTCACACTAGTTTGATGAATAGAAAAGCCTCTCCCATCTGACCGTCAAAAACATTCTATTCTGAGGTTTCCTCGATGTGTGATCCAAGGCTCCGAGAATCTGCTCTGTTTTTAATTCCATAAATCATGGTCAGACTTGTTCTGTGCATTTCTGCTGTCCAATCACCATTGTGACAAATGCTCAGCTAATTAATAACCATTATATATGTATTATTATGCATATAATGTATATTATTTATAGTAAACCATATCAAATTAATTCTGACCCCTGTAATGTCTTTTGAGAAAATATCTGGCCCTCTCCCAAAAGTAATTGTTGATCCCTGATGTATATGTTCCTGAAAAAGAGATGCAGATTCTCAGTGGGACTTTCCTGCTTAAATAAAATAAAATTAAAATAAAAATAAAACTTCATCTATAGATTTCTCTGGGACATTGTAACTTCAAAGGACATTTTCTTAAAATGCATTTTCTCTCCTCGGGACATGAGGATCACCACTTTAAGTAGCTCCCACACACACCAAACTTTACAATGAGATTTTGAGATTTTTTCGGACAATTTTTAGTCCAATTTAGTTTACTTAAAAGCTAAATAATAAATCCAAAATCCCCTCTAAACATGTTTTTGGAAATAATATGTGTACAAAATGAACCAAGAAATTTAAACCTGGTTCTGTCCATTTTTCAGGTTTATATGTCCCAAATATGTGTATTTTTGGCCTATTTTACACATTACACACAAAATGCCTTATTTCTATATGAAAACATGACATGATGAAAAACTTGTAATATATTTTTTTCTTACATTTAAACTACAGGAGACGTTTACGATTGATATAGTAGTCTATGGTGACAGTATAGATATTAAGTTAATTCTTGAGCTTTGATGAAACAAAAGTCTAGAAACATTGGGAGATTGGTATACATACAGTGGGCAAACACTCCAGTCCCCTCCCTCTAAGAAAAACAAATCTAGCATGAGACACCAGCTGTTGGAGCAATTTGTTCATGTTTAGTGAATTATGTTTTAGTTAATATTATTATTCTCTTTGTTTTGCATATTGATTATTCATTGTTTATATGATTTCCATTGGTGGAAAGTAAGAACGTTCAAGTACTGCACTTCTCATTTTTAGGTATAGTACATTTTACATACACAGCATTTGAGAGCAGGTGTCTGTCCTTTAGGGTTTGTGATGCCTGAAATGTCCAAGGTGACGTCCTTCCTCAGGATTTTGCATTCAAGACAGGATTTTGACGAAAATACATAAATATGAAGATGACAAGATAAATAAAGTTGCTTCCTTTGATTTAAAAATTGCCAAATATTTATAAATATCTCAACATTTCACACTTTAATAGTTCTAAAATCTGTGTTAATTACCCTTTTCACTCCCCCTCAAAAAATAACTATTTTCTTCTTGTACTTACTTACTTTGGTTGATTTTTTAAAACGTGATGCTTTTACTTGAGTAATTTCTTTGCCCCTGTATATGTACTTTGAACTTGACCTTTTACTTTAACAAACTTAAGTACGTCCTCCACTGCTGATGATCTCTGCCACTTGAATTAAGTGAATTGTTGCTATGGTCACAGCCAGGGCTTCTTAATTTGCATAAAGAGGTCAAGGTGTTAGTTCATAGAAAGGCGTTGTGGGTGCATAGTTTGTTGCAGTGTTTGGAGAAGCAGCAGAAATATTCCCCTGTACGTTTGCTGTTTATTGTGTCAAATAAACCTACAACAAATGCATTTTCTTCACTTTGCTGCGTAAAGCCTAGGGTTAGGGTTTTGATTTGCTTGATTTAAGTTTGTTTTCTGGACAAATTGCCACTACACAAACCAGTTACAATGTTATCAGTGTTTCTTGCACATTTACATACATATTTGATTATTGAGTGCATTTCTATGGTCTCAATGTCTCTTAAATATCTGGTCGTTTTGGAAGCCTTGGACAATGCTGACAGACAAACAATCAATGACACACTCTCCCTCAGGTCTACATTTATTGTACCAGTCAGGCCCATTGGACAAGCCTTGATCTTTACATCCATCAACGTCGAAGTATTCAACTGCAAAGATACAGTTATTTCCTGACGTGAACTAAAGACTCAGTTTGTCTCAGACTATTAGAACAAAAGTAATGTCTGCTGTTGTGTAGTTTCCCGTAATGATCTTCCAGCAGCTGAGGATGACTCAAAAAGAGTTTACTTGCATTTGAGCATTTGCAGAAGCAGTACAAGTTTATAGTTATTTGTTTTTAATTGAGTCCTTGGTTTTAACACCTAACATCGAACTGTAATTTACCTTTCACAGAACATGAGTCTATGAGTAAGGCTTCTGATGAATTAGAATTTCTACCTTGATGATGGTCTGATGATAAACCATTTAATCCATCTATTTTTTCAGCGTTTTTCTGTATGAAATGAATGCACATGTTTTAAATTCTGTCGACTAGTTACATTTCACATGAAGGCCAAAAACTGCAAAAAAAAACAACAACAAAAGTAAGCAGATAATAACACAGAGGCCCAAAGTGGCACATTTGTCAAAAACGATAAACAACAACAAGGTTCTGATGAATAACTTGGACGAGGCCATCAAGTTGTGCGTCAGTAGAGTTGAAAAAAACGTAATCAGAAGGATTCAGAAATTTGAAACAAGAAGTCAGCACTCAAACACAACTCTGTAAGAAGGCAGTAGATGTGAGATGTTGAAGATGTTGAGAAAGTGTCCTCAACTGACCAAAAGCAATGTGTGCAGTGTGTGACCAGATTGTTCAGGTGTAGGAGTTCTCTACAATTCCTTCACCAACTTGAAACATTTCCACATCACACAGAGAAAGAAAAGCTGCAAGTCCTGCTAGGAAAGGAGAACCTCAGACAGTCTCACAAGAAGAACCGCAGAAAATTAAAAATGAAATCATTGTGTTGGTGGACATTTCTGAGGAGCATGAAGTTCAAATGAGACTCAAGGATGACAATGAGCGAGCCTTGAGGTTCAAATGAAAACTTTAATTCTGCAGATGAAAGAGGAGTTTACTCTTCAACAGATCATCAAAAATCTCAAGGATGTCATCCCAGAAGAATGAACCCTACTCACCATGGAACAGCTGGAGCTAAAAGAAGATCTGGAGGTGAGGATGCAGGACCACATGACGGCAGAGGAAACCCAAAAGTCCATTGTCAACGAGAGTTAAGAGAGAAGCAGCTGAAGGAAACACAACTGGTGGAATAGTTCTGTGTTGTGGAGCAGATGAGAGCAAAACAAACACAGAAGTGTACAATCCAAACGGAAGAGATCGTGCTTTGAAGGAGGAGCTGAGAGGAAAGCAGGAGAACATGCATCTGCTGGAGAAGACTCAATATATGAACACCACCACCTAACCTCCTCATATGCTCTGCTTTCTGCCCTCCCTCCCTTGGTTTTCCCCTTATCCCGGACCTTGAGAATGCAGGTGGCTGGAAGAACCCGAGTCAGACCGACCCAGCAACATAAACATGAGATAACATTTGCACACACCGCCCGTGCTCTTCCCTCTATCTTCTTGTTTGTGACCCTGTCCTTTATCCACTGAAAAAATTCCATCACGTGACCACGTGTACCGTATTCACAATATCTGTTGTATACTGTGTATTAATGTTTGCTTGCTATACTGTTCTTGTTTTTCTTTTCTGAGAGTTTTGTTAGCGCTGGAAACGGCTGCTTCTTCTGGAATTTCCCCATTGTGGGACAATTAAAGGATCTCTCATCTCATCTCATATATCTTATGGAATAGAGATTAGTGACCTAAATGTCTTCCCCCAAAACCCAATAATGTCAGATCACTTCCTAATTACCTTTCAGTTTATTCTTAAGGACTATCCAGCTCCTCAGACTAAAACTATAATGAAAAGGACAATATCTGAAAAATCTATTTTAAAGTTCAGAGAAATAATAGAACCAATATTTAATATTATGTCATGTGATCCTGTCGTTAACAGCGCCAGTCCCAGTGCTATTGATAACTCTGTTGACTCAATGGTCAACTCTCTAAAATCTGCTCTTGATGTTGCAGCTCCACTTAAACAGAAAGTAATCAGGCCAAAACGAGCCTCCCCCTGGTACAACGAAGAACTACGTTCTCACAAACAAAGGGTAAGAAAACTAGAGAGATCCTTACGCCGCTCCCACACAGAAGAATCCCTGAAAGAATGGAAAACTTGCCTTCTGTCTTATAAGCAGGCTCTGCGTAAGGCTCAAACCAGATATTATTCAAATTTAATAGAAGTAAATAAAAATAACTCTAGATTTCTCTTCAGCACTGTAGCCAGGCTGACAAACTGTCACAGCGCAGTAGAACCCTCAATACCAGTTACCACTCTAAGCTGCAATGACTTCCTTCTATTCTTTAACAGCAAAATCACAACTATTAGAGATAAACTAAATGCAATTACTCCCACTATCAGTACTGAGCAAGCCCAGACTGCAAAGCTAGTGTCCCATACAAATCCTTCAGTAATACTAGATAGGTTCACTGCTGTTGATCAGGCAGAGATAACTTCAGTCATTATGTCCTCCAAAACATCAACTTGTATTTTAGACCCAATCCCAAGTAGACTCCTCAAAGAAATTCTCCCCCTAATTATAAATCCGTGAAAGACATAAAAACTTGGATGACTCTTAATTATCTGCTCCTTAACCCTGAAAAAACCGAGGTCATTCTGCTGGGCCCTAAGCACCTGCGAGACTCCTTATCTGACCAGATAGTTTCTCTGGACAATATCACTGTAGCCCCCAGCTCTACTGTAAGAAACCTTGGGGTCCTATTTGACCAAGATCTCTCGTTCAAAGCTCATATAAATCAAGCCTGTAAAACAGCCTACTTTCATTTGCGTAACATAGCCAAAATTAGAAAAATCCTGCCCAGAGACGATGCCGAAAAACTCATCCATGCATTTGTCACATCCAGATTAGACTATTGTAACGCTCTGCTTACAGCGTGTCCTAAAAGCTCTATAAGAAGCTGTTACGGGAGAATTGCAGTTGTGGATTTCTTTAAAACAAGTTAAACAATAAAAATGCAGAGAGAATGAGTCTGATCAATGAGTTGTTTATTCACTGGTACCAGAGTGAATAGACGCCTTTCCCTGACATAGTGACTCTCCCTGGTCGACGGAGGTACATGAAAATCAGAACACATGCTTTTTATACACAAGACATAGGTGGAGACATAGTTATCACATCATGAGGAGACAACATGAAACATCAGTGTGAAACAAGAGCAAGGACATATGTGACATCAATATTCAGGAAAAACAACAGCTATCAGTGGTGTTTCCAGTTAAAGCCAGATTTCAGCGTGAAAGGACGTCATAAAAGGATTAGATGCCCATTATCTATCTTTGTGACCGGGACTGGGAGCTGACAAAACAGGTGCTAAAGAGATGTTAAAGTTGAAGTTAACCTTAGCAACGTAGAATGAGTGAAACCCCAATTTCGGCTATTACAAAGCTTTCAACTGGTTCAAAATGCAGCAGCAAGATTATTAACAGGTACTAGAAAAAGAGATCATATTTCACCAGTGTTGGAGTCTCTTCACTGGCTTCCTGTTGAGTTTAGAATCAAATTTAAAATCCTCCTCCTGACTTATAAAGCTATAAACAATATGGCCCCATCCTACCTCAAAGATGCAATAGTAGCGTACCATCCAAACAGAGCTCTTCGTTCTCAAAATGCTGGACTATTGTTAGTCCCCAGAGTCTCTAAAAGCACAGTAGGAGGTCGAGCATTTAGCTACCAAGCTCCTATGTTATGGAACCAGCTCCCTGTTCATGTAAAAGAGGCCGACACAGTCTCTACATTTAAGACCAGGCTCAAAACGTTCCTCTTTGAAATAGCTTATGGTCAGGCCAGTTAGGAACAGAAATAAAAACCTACAGTTTTAGCTACGCTGCCCTTGGAGCAACTCTGCTGGGGAAGTATGGCAGCTTGAACACTGTCCTCTGGTTCTTCCTACTTTATCTATCAACAATATTTAATATTACTTCAACTGTAGTCTGTTCATTGCTGTTCACATGTTTCTCTTTCTCTCCACTTCCCCCGGGGAGTGGAGACTGTTTCAGACACTGCGGCGGCTACTCCAGTGACGACCCCCCCACCCCCACCTGTCTGGACGATCTATGCGCCACCCGCCTGGACAGCTGGATTAGCCACACCTCGTCTGCCTGGACGAACTCCTTCTACTTTAGATGAACTGTTCCTCATCTCCTGCTGGAGGGATCTCTCTACACTGGTGGACTGCTCCTCGTCCGCCTGGAGGAACTCTTTAAAGCCACCTCCCTCTTGAGTGGTTGTGGCTCCACAGTCCAAGTGGATGTCAGTCCTAGTTAATCTGCAGCCTGTCCGTCCGTGGGAGTAGGATCTCTCCTTCACTGTGGTTCTCCCCGAGGTTTCTACTTTTTCCCATGGGGTTTTTTGTAGTTTTTCCTCGCCGCGAAGGAGGGTCAAAGGACAGGGGCATTCTGGGACAGTTATCTGAACTGCTTTTACCTGTGGCCCATCGAGGCAACTGTTGTTGTGATTTTGGGCATTATAAAAATTAATTGATTTGATTTGATTTGATATGCAAGGATGACATAAAGGAAAACAAAATGCATAAATGTAAAAGTGTATTTTGAATTTGTTTGGTTCAGTAATTGAATTGTTTCCAGGTCTAAAGTTGCGCTTTATTTGCACTGAGCCCATTTTAACACATTAGGGTATATTTTAATGCATAGGAGAGTAGAATCAAATGTGTTATTGATCCTATTTTGTACTTCTGTTTGGAGTTTCCACGCTCACTATGTCCTTTTACCTTCCCCTATGAGCCTAAAACATGCACAGTTGGCAAATCTCCTGCTATTTCCCTGCAAGATCCAGACTCAAGATCTGAAGATGTTCCCCGGCCCCGAGCGTCGCACTGTTGTTGCTCTCTGATCCTGACAGGTTACTGGAGTCTTTTTAAGATAATTATTACGCCGTGGTTTGAACAAATTCAGTGGTAATCTGATGTTTACTTGATCTAAGCTTTATACCAGGGCTATTCAACTTAAGGCTCAGGGGCTAAACCAGGCCCTCCAAGGGATATGATATGGCCCTCAACACATCTTATAAAACCATGGAAAATATTTGATCTCTTGTTTATGGTTTAGACCTGTTTAGTTCTGGTTCAGACCCGGTTTTGTCCTTGTTTAGACTAGTGATGTATTGGTGTTGATGCGGGAAAATTTGTTGAATTGGATATCGACTTCAAAATATCAGTTCAGCTGATATCCTGGTTGAGCCTTTAAATTGATTCATTAAGACTAGGCCTTTGTTGGTCCAGAACACCTCATGATATTTGAGGTTTTGTTTACATAATGTTCTGTCGTTAGTTGAAAGATAACAAATAGTTGCACAACCCATTTGGATCAGTTTTGTTATACATTATTCTTGTTTTAAGAAAATAAATGCTATTTTCAGGGTCTGCAAAGGTATCGGTTGATATTGGGTATCAGCAGATACTTAAAGCCTATGTATCGAAATCGGATCTGAAAAAGCTGGATCGGTGCAGCCCTAGTATAGACCTAGTCTGGTTTAGTCCTGTTTTAGACCTGGTTTAGTCCTGGATTAGTCCTGCTTCAGTTTTGCAGATCTTGTTAAAGCCTTTCTTATTACATTTTTCATGTTTCAAGAGTGTTGCTATCTGGCCCTCTGTAAAATAAAGTTGAATAGCCCTGCATTATACAGACGTTTTGTCTTATCTAAGCCTTGCATCAGTCTGACCTTATTTATTTACAAACATTTTAAACTAGAACTTATTTTCACAGCTTAAGTAAGAATTACCACATTGAGTTGTCAATCTGTGCTTTCATTTCCGTTTGATTCTACAAGCTTTCGGCTGTGTGCAGCGCTCCCTTGTTATAGTGCCAATTTGCATGTTGTAAACAGTCTAACAACGCCAATCAAAAATAATGCATGTCTTTAAATCATAAAAAACAATCTTACCCCAATATTCTTTTCTCCCCGACAAAAGACTGCAGAGTAGATGCGATGCCTTTACAGACATCTATCAAATCATCCAAGCATCATTTTCACTGATGACTGCCCGTGTCCACCGGGGATCTCTGCCTGAGGAGAACCATTTCCATGCCTGCTTGGTCCGAGCCCTCTGGACGCTGGTCAATAACTCTTATTAAAAAGCATGTGATGGATGACAGCAAAACAATGAAGGGGGGGGGGAGAAATTGCCAGGAGGACAGTGGAAAATAGTAGAATATGAAGGTGATATTACGATAGGAGCGGGTCTCAGAGATGGGCGGATGCATTGACACGCAGCCCCTGGGAGTCCACCATTATACTTGCTCCTGTCAGTCAAGATTAGCAGCATAATTAAACTCCTGTTGTGTTGCGATGTGTGTCTTTTTGTGTGTCCAGGTGTGTTGTTTTCTTGCGTGCGTGTGGGAGGGGTCCGCGGTGACAGAGATTGATGTGGAAGGGAAAGCGGGCCATTATGGGCTCGAGCCGAGGCACTGATAGCCTCCACACCTCTCCATGTCTTCAAAGTACTGGCCGTTTGAAAGGCGTGGCAAAGCGGACCCCCAACACTCATGCACACAGTGTAAAGGCATGTGCAATAGGGACTAATTGTATGCTCTAGACTAAAAAGGAAAAAAAAAAAATCTAACTAAGATGATTTGTGGATATATCCTCGCTGTGGATTTCGTTTCCTATTTTGCTTTTATTTTGTCAACAGGAATTCCTTGTTTTGACGAGCAATAGAATAGTCTTTTTCATATTCGATTTATACCTTTAGGTGTATACTTGTTCAGTGGATATTAAGATAACCTATTAATTTGTCTTCAAGCAATGAACTGCACAAAATAAAGCAAAAGTAAATTGCGACAACACCAAGGTTCTTCCTTTGACCGAAATGTGCTGTTTTTAAAATTAAAATGTCGAAAAGGTTTTTTTTAAATGTTTTTCCTTATTCAGTCAACCTTGATTTATAAGTCTTGGTTTTGTCTTAAGTTTTTATTTTTGCAGAGTTTGACTAATGAGAGCATGAAGTTTTTGTCAAAAAGTTCAAACATTGCAATAATATCTACGTCAAAGTTGTAAAAGGTGCAGTGTACGCCACCTGCTTGTCTTCATGGAGATGTTATTGCTTAGACCCTTGATTTTCAACCAGTGTGCCGGGGAACATTAGTGTTTTTATTTTTATTTTTATATACTATAGATTTAGTTGAATAATTTATCATTTTGGAATGTCTTGAACATTCACCGTTGTCAAATTTAAAGAACCGCATATCGTTTCAACCAAAAAAGTGTGCTGCAATTTAAAAAAAAAACATTAAAAGAAACACTGGCTCAGACTATAATGTTCCACTGTATGGCATTTGTTTTATCTATCTCCATGGAGACAAGCAAGTGTTGTTACAGGTCAGGGGAGCTTGCGTACGTACAAAAATATTACATACGTGACTTTTTCCATTATGTTTACGATCTATAAAAAGACAACTTTACACAGAACTAAGTCGGTCCGGTCCAATAACTCAGAACTTCACACATCTGGACTTTCAGAGACGAGAAAGAAGGCAATCTGTGCTCAGCGAGATGAAAAATGAGCATGTTTCTGAAATTTTGTGTTTTCTCCGCACGCACACTTCTAGTAAGAATTCCATGCAAACTTTTATAAATGAGACCCCTGATCTGTGGAGTGGCAAGCCCATTTACAGCGAGAATGCATGTTTTTCAAGGGATGTTAGCAATAAAAATAAATAGTGCTAGATAGACCTATATGCTGAATGCTGTACTGTGGAACAATAACAAGAACGCAAAAGTAACAGCACCTTTAACAGCCATTTTGCAGATCCCAATAATGTCCAATATCATGACGTCCTACAACGTTTGAGATCATCCTGCTCTTTGCAATCAACTCAAGGCATGCATTTCTACTGTTATTGTCTGATACTGCATCGCCCTAAAGTGGTTTTAATTGGTCGGAAACATTGTCGTGGATAAATTTGCCTCAGTCCAACCCCAGCCACTGAGGGATCAACAACAGAGAGCGGAGCTAAATTAAGTGTCACTCATAAAAGGGGCCAATCACCCCTTTGAAGCGTTTGACTGCCCAGGACTTTTATTCCGTCGCGTAATTGACGGATAGTAGAGAGAAATGTTTAAAACGCTACATGATTTTTTAAACGCACTCTGTCCACTTTCAAATTACTTTGACTTAATAGCGAGCCCGCAGCTTTTAATTAATCAATGGGAATATAATGATTATCTTGACAAGTCAGACAGGCTCCCCGCTGTGAAAGGAGAGAGAGCGAGCGAGACCAGAGGAGCAGAGAGGAGAGAGTGACACTGATGATTACCGATGGTTAAAGGCCACGTTCTGGAGCAGCTGCCGCACATCGACCTTCTGCCGCTGTTTGTGTGCCGCGCGCGACTGAAAAGAGCCTCGCCGCTCCCCTGCCGCGCGAGCACCTCACCAGCGGCGTCAAGAGGCACGCACGCAGCGGCGACGCACCGGGAGAGCCGGACGGGGGACTTTCAAGATAAGAGTGACACAGACAGACGTGTACGTTGAAGGGTTGTGCCCTCAAAGCAAACGGTATAATCATGCAAAGAGCTCTCTACAGCTCTCCAGTGTGGCTTTATGTGGATACTGAGCTAAAACTACGCGCTTTGGGCCTGCCACTTGTTTTATTTAAAGCCTAGAGTCGCTGATTAGGAAGAGAGAGATCAAGGTCAGGTCAGGTTTGGTAAAAACTAAGTAACTGTAGACATGTATGTTGCATTTATTGAGGTCTCATCTAGTTCATCGCCTCTACTTAATTTAGTTTATAAAATTATATGATCTGATAATTAGCTACAATAGCCTTTTCCAAATACTAAAAGGTTTTGTGAAGAGAGTAAAATATTCCTTCAAATACTGCCAAAGCTGGACAATTGTCAGATATTTCCCGCAGAGCTTCCGTCACTTTTCTAATCATCTCTTGACGCAGTGTTATGTTGTTTGAGAAAAGGCAAATTCAGATGTTAAAATGTAGGTCACATTAAATAAACGGACCTACTACAAAATAATAAAATAGACACGTTCACATATGACTAATGAATAAAAAAAAATACTGAGCACTCCGCGTCTTTTCTGTGCGTATTTTGTCTTGTGACTTTCACCACAGCTTTCACCCACGTTCAAGCTCACAACACGTACAGTATGTGACTTTCCCGTCCTCAGGCTTCACCGCGCTCTCACCACGACTCTTTTATGCTGAAGAGACGATCCGGAAAAGGCACAGCGCAGTTCGTGGTGCCTCTTGACAGCTGGCGGGCGGGAGACGCTCCTCTCGGCTGTCTCTCTCGGTCCGTTGGTCCATCCCGGTTCCCATTGTCTCTCCTCGTCTCTCCTTCTCCACTCCCTTGAAGACGCACCGCGGGGAGCACTAAGTGAACTTCATCGCTGTTTTTCCTCCTCATCTCGCCTCTCCGGACATTTACTTTGAGTTTCATTTTCACCCTGACCCCGTCTTTCTCCTGCATCCCGGAGCGTGGACCAAGCCTCCGAGTGTTTATCCCCGGCTGAGGTGGAGGTTTGCCCCGGAAAGGAGGTGGTGGATGCGGAGAAGAGGCTTGACCGAAGCCGAGCGCGTGTTGTGGAGCTAATTTAAGGGGAATGAGCCTCGTAGGACTTAAGAAGGGAACAGTGTGCCAGTTTTTCTCCGGAGGCTGTTGACATATCAAAACAGCGTTCAAACTAATTTACGCGCGATTTTACGCATGGAGAAACGTAGCGTACAATGACCGGAATACAACTTTAAAGTGTAGCTTGAAGCAGCGCTGTTAATCATTGAAATATTGTCGTGGATGAACCCCAAAAGGATGCCACTGTGACTTCCCCCGAGAGAAGAGGAGGAAGAAGAGGAGGCGAGAGGAGCCAGCTTATGAAAGAACGAGGCAACACTTACACACTTGTTTTTTCGCTCTTAATTCCAAATTGGCTCATTTAAACAAGCTGAAATTGATTATTGGGGTTGATTAAAACACCATTAGTTGGAATGTACAGCAAAACGTGATCAAAACTCCCCCTTGCCCGCGTTTCAAGTTATGCGTTTCGGAGCGTGCTGTCAAGGATGCAAGTAGATGTGGAGTGGACTTCTTCCTAGCCCTTAAGTGGACAATTAAGCCTTTGTGGACACGTAACGTCACAGAGGTAGCATTTTTGCTCCAGAGTGCAATTCATGCTTTAGTGTGTTGCCGAGTTAATCAAAATTCACACCACTTGATCAAATTGGATTGCCTGGGAACCCAACCAAGTCTGATTTTGGAACAGAATCATCCCCTTAGTCCATTTTTGACCCCCGACTTTTTGCCAGCGGGAAACCAGGTGCCCACCGATCAAACGTTTTACCTTGAATTTGGAGGAGTTTTTCTCTAGACAGGGCCAGTGCTGTGTCTTCGGCGTTTGTGTTCCAAGTCCCCTTTCACTGGGCCGAGAGCCAACCAGACATCCCTTTGGGGGGTGCCTCTCTTTGTTTTGTTTTTTTCCTGCCTATCTTTTTTGGGATTCAAGGGTCCAGCTGGAGATCGGGGAGTTAGTTTCGACCGCGCCTGAACCACTGGGGAGAAGGAGGCGGACGCCATGGGGTGCTGTAGTGGCAGGTGTACTCTCGCCTTCATCTGTGGAATGCAGCTGGTAAGTGCAAGATCAATCGAGCTGGAAAAAATGTGTCGAAAAATGTCAAATTGCCCACTTTTTTTTCGCCGTCGTCATGAAAGCGAGTTATAGTGGTAAATCAGATGTGAAGCATGGGCTCTTGAGTGATTAAAAGCTTGTTATTCCTGGTTACATGACTTGGAACAAAAGTGTGGATTGATTGATCGCCGGATGAAGCAAGATAAATCGTCTGGAGGTCTTGTATTAGAAGTTAACAGATGCGTAAAAGGTCACGATACAAGGTCTGATATGGTTTTAGTGATGTATTGGTTCTGGCTGGAGACTTTAGCTGCGAAACTGGTTCAGAGGATTGATGGAAGTCGCAGAGGACAACCCGGGGCAGATGGATGAAGGGACGGCGTAGGTACATCATGTGATTTATGGAGATACGAGGAGGGAGACGAGACACCGATGTGACAGAAAACTCACGGAGCCACTCCCCTCCCAGGCTGCCTTTGTATGCCTCTTTCCTTCATCACCATCTGTGTCAATGCAAACCAGTGCCAGGCCAAACAACAGGGAGGCTCCACTATTAATTTCACTTGTCCATAGGTTTGGGTAGCGCTATAAAAAGTTGCCGTGAAGTCCCAGCATAAATAAATGACGAAAATAGCGAGTTTGTTGAAATAACTGTTTAAAATATGTTTCGTTTCATGGGTCAAATGATGATGATTAATGCAGCATCGCAATCAGAGAAAAAGTTAATTTCTCTGGCAAGACAATGGCAAAATAACCACGTATCATCATAAGTCAGAAGTAACCTATCATAATGAAACTAAATTGAGCAGTACCCAGCCATACTATCTTTTCTTGACCTAAAATAACAGAAAAGCTTTAGTTAATTGTAGTTCCAGGCAAAGTAAGGACAGTGATGCCAGTTCAAAAAGTCAATTTTGTTCTAGTCACGCCGTTTTCCTTATCTTTACTTTGACATTGCCCGGCGAATGGACTTTCAGGATGAAATTGTGCTGGTCATTTGCTCTCAGATTTGAAGCTGAATAACAGGGTTATCAACTGCTTTTCAGAGAAACAAAATCGACTTCAAATTTGGTCTCTTAGTCATAGAGCAAAATGGTCTGCACTCTCTGACCGGCTTCAATAATCCAATTTATTTGCAGATATTTCAGAGCCGTTTTTACTGATGTTCGACCAGACTCCATTGGTTTATCGTCTGTCTTTCCATCTAACACTACCACTGATGGAACAAGTATGAGCGGTCAAGGGTGAAGTAGATAAATAAATACAGAGTGAAAGCAGTTCAGTGTCTAATTAGGGTGACTATTATTGACGTCATGAAGGTCATTCAAATTGGTGATGCCCAATTTATTGTAATCGAATCGAAATCGCAATTTTAATGGATGCAATTCACGACGTCTGCAATTTTGGACTAATCATAATTTCCTCCATAAACAACAAAATATCCTGCTTTATTCTACATGAAAAAAACTGCCATTCGTGTAGTTAGATTTGTACAAACATGTTCTGTAATACAGGATTCTTCTATTTGTTTGTCAGTAATAGTTAGATTCTCCTGGACTTTGAACAGAATTATATTATTAAAACTTAAATTGCAAATATAATCGCAGTACTTGACAGAAAATTCCAATTCGATTCGGGCTGACACAAGTTAATCCATTAATTACAACTAATCGATTTTTGAGATAATTGTCAACTAATTTAATAATCGAATAATCATTGTCAGGCCTGTACAAATACTCTAAAACATGTGAGTGAAGAGGCTTATGATTCAGACAAAGCAAAAATTACTTTAAAAAGACACAGGAAACGTGAATATTTACTGACAAAATCCTTTTTTTTGTCAGTAAATATAGTCATCAACCAGCGTCACCATAGCTTTATTTGGGTCAAACTGGGTAAAAATCTCATATTCCTGGCCCTTTCGCATTCTAAACAACTATTTGATTAATTGGACGAATAATCATTGGACTAATTGGTTAGCAAAAATAATCGTTAGTTGCAATTTCTATATTTTTCCCAGATCGTGCAGCTCTAATTCAAATGTCAGTTCTTTTCTACTTTACTTTTCTACAATGGTTTATGCTTTTGCAAAGATATTTGACCTCGCTGCTGTAGGTCTTTGTTTTAACTCTGCCCTGACTTGATCTTCATTCTAAAAGTCAGATTTCCAGTAGATTTTCCTTAAGTAGATAAAAGGCATTGCGTGGTAACTGTTATTTTTTTTTAATATCATTTCATTAGACTTCAAAAGAAAACCTTCAGAAGTTGTAAGAATTGGTCTATATTTGTCTTTAAAAGTTGTATCTGTTCTTGTATCTTGAAAGATATTTTGACCCACAGTGACTGCATGAATCAGGCTTTGTTCCGACGGCCAATCAGCATCGAGAATCTCTGCACCACAGTCACTTCTTCAAGGATCTGATTGGATTTGTGTCCGCACATTAAGGGCCTATTTGTATCATGATCTGTAATTACAGATTGGCCCTGCTGTATAATGGTCGGCTTTGTGTGCTTTCCTTGTGTGTGCATGTTTTAGCCCCGGCTCAGTACTCGGTAAGATAATGTATTCTACTGTTCTGATCCGCTGAATGATCTTAATGTTGTCCCCAGAGTGCCGTCTTAATGGGCAGTGTGTGCTTTATAGATTTGACTTTGTTTACACGCTACTGACATTTCGAACAATGACGTGAGAGTTCTCCTTTAAAAGTGGTTCGCAAAGATTTAAAAGAAAGTCAGATGAATATTTTTTGTTTGTTTAAAATGGTCTAAACTTAACGTCATTTGGCATTTGCCTTCGTCGGCTGCGCAGCCATTATCTCGGCCAAGGACGTCGTGCGAGCTCAGGTATATGGTGGGTGTTTTGTTTTTTTTGTTAGCAGAAAGCGTTCGTTTTAGGTTGAAATGTGAAAAAAAAAGAAAGAAAGACAGAGACTGCTAATAATTATAGTTGCCGAACCATCTCTTTGAATGAAATTAGTTTGGGATTAGCCTCATGTGAAAGATTCTGCTCTCTTACAAGATAAAGAAAACACAACTTCAGCCAAACGGTGTCTATTAGGACGATGATTAGTTTTGGTTTATTCTTTACCATTTTGAGATAAGACAAGTGAATGAGTGCTTACTGTTTTTCGGCTTAAAGCAAGAAGGTCTCGTTAGGGCTGATAGATTATGGAAAAAATAATAATCACGATTATTTAGACGAGTATTGCTTAGAGAGAAGGTGGGGCATCAGTGCATCTATAATGAATAGAACAAACAGATGAAATGAAATGAGAAATACTGCTGTAAACATACTCTGCAAGTAGAAATATACAATCAGTGAACAACCTTTACCGCTCAAGGAAACATGTGCACATTGAACACTTTAAAGAGTTAATATGCTCAGCCTTAGGTCTTGGGTTTGAGTCATGATGTTCCCAAGTTTTAACCTTTAACATGTACAATAAGATAATCCTCCTGCTTGTACTCTTGACCTTGAACCAATCTCAAGATCTCAGTGGCATTGAAGTATGTGTTAAATGTACAAGACAAATTTCCCGATGCCTTCAGGGACCATAACCTAAGAACTCGGCTAGATGTATCGAGCATTTGCCCTTGAACTATTGGCTGCAAGTAATGTAACAACATCCAAAGATATAAATACGATACACATCTCATGGTACAATATTTATTTTGATAATAACTATTGAAGACTTTGGTACGAATAATAAGTGTCATATTTCAAAAAGTGCTACAAAGTGTTATTTCTTCATGTTTTCTAGAGTAGGGCTGAAGATCCTTAGTTGTTTGGTCGATTTATGGGTGGATGATGTCTTAGTTGGCGAAAATGTGTATTAGTTGACAAATTATTTTAATTAGATTGGAGGGAATTATATTGGACAACAGCAGAAAGGAGAAAATATAGAGTTGTTAGCTTGAGTTATGTAATTAAACAGTTTCCTTGTACTTTCTGTATGAATTGTTGTTTTTGCATGAACCCCTGTGCAGTTGTCGTCTTATGAGTGAAGTTTGGGTCAGATACGTTTTATTTCTAAAGTATTTCTTTAATTTCTTTAGAGCTTCTTTAGTCTGGTCTATAGTACCCACTATTTTTTAACAAAGGAGCTTGTAATGTGATATATTGTGACATGTTATTGTGAGACTTTTGATTATTGTTATTGTTACATCCATATTGGCTGTTTTTATAATATAATCAATGCTTTTTTTACATTTTGCAATGCCCAAATGTTTCTATTTCCTGTAAATTAAAGGGGCTGTACCTAATTTTTACTGTTGACGCGTGAAAAACAGAACTACTTAAAATACCAAATTGTTTGCATGAAATAAAGTAATAAAGATATAAAAAAGTAAACAGCACTGTTATAATGCCATCTATTCGGGTGAAATTGAGACCATAGCGCTTTCTCTGCATCTATTTATAGAGCGTTTTATTCTACGAGAAGCAGGAAGTGTGATGTTAGTATGCTAAAGTCTGTTAGTCCTGGGCTCAGAGACTCGTGAAAAGTGTTTATAAACTCATCGTGGTGAATATTTAGGATGCTGCATTGGGTAAGCGAGCGATTCATGTGACTCCTGTATAGAGTTCATGTTTCAAAAGTAAGTAAATATCAGGTACAGCACCTTTAAATTGTCCTTTCTGTGACGAAAAGTATTTTGTTCATATTTAAAAAGCAAATCAGGAATCTCTGAATCACTGAAGAAGACAAAGCAGCAGCAGTCAATGCTTTTTCTTTATCAGCAGTAATATGACGGGATGTCTTTATCTGCTGGAGAAATATCTTCTGTCTTAAGTCGCTTTGTCTTCCCTTGATGTAAATAGCATTTTTTCTTTTCCGCACATATGCCACGTACATTATCTTTTGTCATCTACTGTACAACATTGTATTGTTCACACACGTGCCCTCATGCATTAAACATCAGGTGGGAAATGCTTGTCTCACGGATTCCTCTGCCGATCCTGTGTGTAACTAAAGTCCCATTGTCACGCTGGCTGTTACCATTGAGCTGTTTGTGTTGACACATCAAGTGCATAAAAGAATGTAATTTTCAACGCCATATTAACGTACATGACCCTTGTTTGTGGCCTTGCCGTGAATGATCTATTGTACTACACGCTCGTATCCAAAGAGGAATGACGGCTGCCATATAGAAGACAGCGGAGCGTTGCATTGTGGGACAAATGAGTGCTGTGTGAGTCGGAGGTGAGGGAGAGAGAGAGGAGATGCTGTCACAGTGATAGTCATTGTCTCTAATGCGCTGGAACTAATGCTATGCCATAGTCAACAACATGTTTTGCTCTGTTAACCGTTGTAATAGGGATGCCAGCTGATAGTACCACAAGCGGCGTTGGAAGTTCCCAAAACTCCACTCTCACAAAACTTAGTCTGTCCATGGACTGGTGGATGTTAAGCAAAAGCAGCAGTAAAAAGTGTTTCTTTGATGTGAATATTTCCGTTTTAAAGCAATATGTGGCTCGCTTTTATTGGGCGGATTGGGTATTGGCTCAGAAATTTCGATTCAGCCAGTATCCTTGGGCGATGACTTCACGGATTGTTGTTTTCCCAGAACCTCTCGTAATGTCTCATAACATTTAAAACTGTGCTGTAACGGTTTAATAGGGAACGGCAAGTTTATTTGTAGAGCACATTTCATACACAAAGCAATTCAAAGTTCTTTACAAAACAAAAAAAGATGCATTAAAAATGACAAAACAAACAGATAAAAACACAAATAATCGTATTAAAATTTAGAGGTGAGCGCAGATCAAATCCTGTTGGTCTTATGCTCTTATAAACAGAACAGTTTTAACCTCGATTTGAACAGAGTAGAAAATAATAGGAGATAGACAAAGTGCAAATACTGACTCAATAAATTGGCAGCGTATTCGTTATTGGCCTTAATTCTCAATATTTCTTTGGCCCAAACAAAATACACATGAAGCTTTATTTGAACCCTTTAGTGCAAAGAGGGCACTGCACTGTTGTTCTTTTTTTTTGTGATAGAACATTTTTGTGGGTGAGTTTGTAGTAAATTCTAACTGTATAATTTGGAGAAAACAATCATCTTTACATATCGGACCAAAAACAGTCATTGAATTCTTTGGATCAGAATCAGTTTTAGCATCGACCATGAAGAAAACCATACCACATAATTAAAGCAAAAGTATGAAAAATGCTATCACAACTAGATAAGGTATATTGATATATCGTGCTTGACATATTGTATATGCCACGGTTGTCAAAAGTATTGAAAATTAGATACTAATCGATACGATACAATACAATACTATAAGTGTCGAAACTAGATACTAGGACAAAACAGGATAAAATTAGCACTTTTTAGAGCAGTTAGTTCATAACTAATATAAGACCACAATGTTTAATAAAGACATTTTTATTATTTAGTCTATTGTCTTAGACCTAGACCTAAAAATAGCATTTGCAATTATCCTTGTGGAATTAAAATCGGTATCAAGAATCAATTATTGAATCGAGTTTGAAATGTTAGTATTGTGACTACACTAGTATATGATAACACTCATTTTTGAACACTAATTTGAAAAGCACTTTATTTTCAATGGCAATTAACAACCTTCTTGTTTGAAAGAACGAGATTCTACAGTTTGCAGTTTATTTAAAGCAAATCTTCTATTAGTGTTACTATACTTTAGCTATAGGCATCTGCTCGTTATCTGCATGTTCTTAAGTAAAAGTAGCCTATGACACTTGGCATGATACATTTACAGTAGTGTTCGGGTTGGTAGGACATAAATTGTATTCTGAGATATATCAAAGCATATCGAGGTGAGATTTTTGATCCATATCGCCCGCCCTAATCACTGAAAAAGCTGTATCTGTACATTTACGTACTGGCCATGCTGCTGTTACTATGATATGTCACGCCGCACAATATTGAAATACATATGTTTTAATGGATTTTAATGAACTTGAAAACGTTGTTAATTAGTTTAGATTTCCTTGCTTTGTATTTGAATGTATAGATGGAGGTTTATTTTGATGCCATACATATTACCACATAACCACATATTACCTTTACAAGCTATTAGAGCCACCAGCCTCCAAACCCTGCTCTGCAAACTCCCAAGTCCAGCCACGCTTAGTTAGCTCTGAAACAAAAGCATCCTGACAGTAAAATCCATGTTTGCTCATCCAGAGAAGTGGATTTTTCCTGTTTTAGGACTTTTAATAATCCAGCAGCTTGTGTCAGGACTGCGGTTACCCACGGCTACAACCGCACTGCAAACAGCCCCTTTTGTTTAAGCGAGCTAATTGACCACAAATTAAAAGACAACCCCATTTCCACTCTTGAGTTCGCCCCATCCAGGGGTAATTGCTTTTGGTTATGTTTGCATCTACTTAATACTTGACCTCGCGGGCAAGTAAAAACAATGCCGGGCGAACTGTGCTTTATGTGCTGTAACTGATGTCTTTGTTGAATTGCTAATGACAGTTTCTTCATTAGGAGGGTAATTAGTAAGAGAAGTCACCCGACTACAGCTGAGCAGAAAAGTAATGGTGCGTTTTGCCGTTTTGAAGTCTTTGGAGGTGATCTGTGGAGACATGGATCAGCATCAGTCACACTACGACAGTTTCACCAGCGCATACTAAAAATGTACAGTAGATACACGATTTAAAGGCCTTCAATACAGTTTAGAGAGGAAATGTGCTGAAAAAACGTGTACAGGTTTTTATTATAAGGGAGCATGAGTTAAATGTTTTTCAGCTAGAGATGGGACGATAAACAGTTATATTGTTTATCGCAATAAAAAGGGGAGACAGTAGTCGTTTGTACATTCTGTTTTATCGCGATAATCGTCAACAAAGATGATTGCCATTTAGTTTAGTCAAAATACTAACATTTCAAATTCGATTCAATACTAAGAAATATACTCAATTCTACATACTTTTGATATCAAAAGGATAATTACAAATGCTCTTTTTTAGATCAAGGTTTTAGATAATAGACTGAAGTTTTCAACACTAAATAATAGATCTTTATTTATTAAACATTGTGGTTTTCTGTTAGTTCTGATAAAGCTCAAGTTCTGTCAAAAACAGATCACACACAGTCAAATTTTTGTCCTGTAAAATTGAGTTTTTTAATTTTATGCCACCAAATTGTGCTGAAAAAGGCTACTTATCCATGATGTTCTCTTCTACAGTGTTGTTTTCACTTGTAAAAAGTATAGTATTGTAGTATAAGTTTAAACAAGGAACTCTATCATTCACAATTTTGAAAATGTTAAAAATGATTATACATAACATTTGTAACTGTTTGCAATTAATAATTATCACAATATTATCTGTAATTGCAATTTTTTTGACCATGAAAATTGTGACACAAAATGTCAGTATTGTCATGCCACAGTATGGATGAGACAAGATACAATTCCGATGAGATTAGAGATATAATGTCATTTAATGTTGCAGTTCAGGCTTTTATGATATATTTAGACTTTATATTTTTGCTGTCTTTGTAGGTTTTTTGACCTCCGGCTTCTTAAGAGATGTAACGCGCCAGAAGTTAAGCCATTTTTTGCTACAGCCAAACGTAAATAGGAAAAAAAGCTCACAAGGTCATTCTTCACTTTTGTGCACAATATTGTGGTCGTTTTATGTTGTGACATCTTGTGGCACTAGATCTTGTCCCATCCTGAAAATATAGTGTTTTCTATTGCAGTCAGTACTATATTTTGCAGAAAGATACTTATCATATATTAATAATCACTTTATCACCAAAAAAGAACAATATCAGAATAGTCATTGTTGTTCATTATATATAAATAATCTACTAAAAACATAATGTAATCAGATGAAATTGTGCATTACTTTTAGATTTCTACACAAGAGGCATTACTAAAAACCTAGCGAATAATGCAGGTACAAGTACTTCAGTTTTCCATTCTGCCTTTCTCTGTGTAGTGCTGTTGAAAAAGTTTGAAGTAAAGAAGATGAAAGCTAGCAGAAAAAGACACCCGAGAGGTTCCAAACTGTCTCCTTCAAAACAGGTTTCAGGATAAAACGTTTGAACGGATCAATAGAAAGCTGAAGTCTGCGAGGCTTTACAAACATAATGTATTTGTTCTTTTGTTTTGGACTTTTCCATTGTGGGTTTGGCATCGGCAAATCTTTCAACTCCCGGGATCATTTGCATGCTACTTCAGATTCATTTGTCCAGACTTGGGATGAGTAAAGGGTCCACTGAGGCCGGACTGACGGAAACAACTGCAGTTATGGAGGAAGTGTCATCCTCTTAAGAAGTTTACCAAGGATGGAACTAGTCATTTGACAGAAACATTCAACAATGGAAAAAGTGTCTGCTCCTAATCACTTCAGCTTTAATGGCAGTAGTAAAAATGAAAACCCACAGAATATATTTAATTTTTGTAGAAGAGACCCAAAGCTAAAACAGACAACTAAATAATAAACAGATTGTGTTTTATGCATTTTTAAAACGTCATTATGAGACGGCCTTCTGTTGGTTAAAAAAGGAATTGTTTTTACTGTGCATCTAGGAGTAAGCCATATTGACAAAAATGAATATCTTGAATTCTTTTGGAATGTCCTGATAACTATAGTCAGACAATATTATGTCAAACCAACAGAAATGTGTTAAAGCATGTCCTTAAATATCTTAAGCCGAAGTTTATTTATTAAAGTAATGTGAAACATCTATGAAAGGAATCACAAAAGTGCAGGGATATCTTTACATGAAAGATCAAAACATAACGTTTCTTCATTTAAAATTTCAATCAGCATTCACAATATGATCTGAAACTTCAGTTATTTTCTAATCATTTCAGCCGTCTAAACACGATAACTGCTCCTGACTGTAGCGTATCTTAAAGACATAACTAAATTGTGAATAGCACTAGGCGCCATCTAGTGGCTGCATACACTCAGTGCCAGGGCAGACAGCAGAAACTTGTTCATTTAGTGCATAATAAACGTTTATAAATGCTAATAACAATATGAAAATGCATACTATTTTCCCTTTAAAGCAGGATTAAGTAGTTTTAAACAGATACCTGCACATTCTTTGAGGTCTTTCCAATCAGAGCAGACAATGCAACCTGTTTTTAGTTGTTTGTAGGTTTTACAAAGAAACAGCCGTGAGACATCTGTACATTGGGAGGAATTTCTAGATGAGTTAAAATGTCCTCAACCTTGAAATCTTAATTTCAGACATTTTGACTTGTTAAGATATTTGACTTGTTTCAGTACTCCTCTTACATTTTTTTTAACTTAAAACTTAAATAAACCAGAATTAGATATCAAAATATTCCCTCAGTACGTTTTGTCACAGTCTTGTTGAGTCCAAGATGTAAAGTTTGGTGTGGGAGCTACTTTAAGACAGAAAAGGCATTTTAGAAATCTGTGGATGAATAAATGGAAAAATAAAACATTTTTAAGAGCAACTTGGACAAGTTTGTTGTTTGTCGATATGCTGAGAGAGCAAACTGACCAAAAACCAAAAAATTGAACATTGTCTGGCTTTAAGAACTATTATTCCCTGTCTTTGCACAATTTCCATCCGAGAACAGAGGCTATACCAGTTATACACAGCGTCACATTTAGTCTCGTCTTAACAAGGCGCATGACCTTTTGAAGACAAAGTGGCCTTTTTTCTTCTTCATTTCCACTAAAGTTTTCAGCGATCATCGATACAAGAGCTGCGCCTGGAGAACAATTACCAGCGACATAAACAGTCCAAATTGTGAAGAACATACAACAACAGCCTCCTCGTGCGCGCTCATGCAGACGGGGGCACATATGTCGCCGGTGACGCACTGCGGGACGCGATCATTGTTACTATATCTGTCCGGGCCGCCCACCAGCTGCTGTCACGTACATGATGACTAAATCGGCCAATGGCGTGATCGGTTTTGGGGGAAAGCTGCCACCGCCCTCGCGCGATTGGCCCGGCCCGTTGGAGCGTGTGCTGTTTGTTATTGGTGGGTGTTTATGTTGATAGACCCTTAATTGTGTCGGCGGTGTGTGTAATTGAATGGAGTGAGGGGAATTATAGCTTTTGCAATCAGTCGTAGTGTACAATTACAATGGGATAGTGATTCACGGGCCGACGCGTTGGGCCGATGATACAGAAGGCCGGTAATCTATACTGTCTTCTGCTGTAAATAATAACACGGGAAACCAATCTTTGAGCGGATTTTGGAGCCAGTCAGTGTTTTGAGGCTGGCGTGATGCTATAGGGGATGTGACATGGTGTTTGTCGGTGTGTGTGGCAGTCCATTATGGTGACATTTTCACCACTGAAAGACAAAATGAATAATTTACCACCTGGAAGATCCAACGTGAATACAGAGCACAGTCTCAGGCCTGTGCGCAGCTCCATGGTGGAATGTTGAGCTTACACTTTGCCCATACATCAAATTTCCTCGGCTGAAATATTTATGTACGGTATAGAATAGAGCGGCACGATTTGGGGAATATAATTGTGATTGCGGTTAGATTTGTGATGTGTGTTTGAATAAAAGGGTCCTGTTCAAAGTTCATACTTAAACACAACCAGGAGGGCTGACAAAGCCTGAAACACGAGCTGACAAATTAATATAAGAATAACAGGGTTCAGAATGCTTTTTGTCACGTTTTTGTCAATTTTAGTTGCATTTTTGTCACTTTTAGTCACACTATTTTTGCTTTTTTTTGCGTTATTGTTGCTTTTAGTTGCATTATTGTTGCATTTAGTCACAATTTAATCACATGTAGTCACGTCTTTCTTGCTTGTTTTAGGACATGTTTTTGTCATTTTTAGTCATGTTTTTGATACTTTGAGACATATTGTTGCTTTTAGCCCTGGTTTGACGCTTTCAGATGTGTTTTTGTCACTTTTTAGACACATTTTTGTCGCTTTACGATACATTTGTCATTTTTTTACACTTTTAGTTGCGTTTATGTAATATGTTTCTGAACATATTTTAACAAGTCTAGATACAGAGTTAGCAGTTTTCATATACAGTGATCCCTCGCTATATCGCGTTTCATCTTTCTTCGCTGCTTCACGGATTTTTTTTACAGTGCGGATATTTTTACAGTGCATCCACTGAACTTCAGCGCACGCACAAGAACGGGACCCTCTGATGAGTCGTTCGTTGCAGTTCTCAAATATAATCGAAGGTGGCATATCCGTTTATAAAAATCTTCTTGCTCAGAAAAAGAAAGAGCGCCAACAACTACCCATAACAATGTTCTTCTCTCGGAGAAAGACTCCGAGACTGCGCCTTCAGTAGAAACAGACGCTACAGCGGAGCGGAGTCAGGACGAAGAGGCACAGACTGTGAAATACGCCAGTGACAATGTTTCCAACCTTGTATTACTATATTAAAATTATTGTTTTAAACAAATTTTGGGCTTTAAAACAGGTTTTGATTTTTGGTTTCATTCCATAGTTCAGTATTGCATTGTAAAATAATAAAAAATAAAGCTGTGACTATTTCACGGATTTCACTTTTCGCGTGTTATTTTTGGAACGCAACTCCCGCGATAAACGAGGGATCACTGTAGAATAAAATAGGACATTATTTGTGTGGGAAATTATCGCACTGCCATCTTTGCAATTTGCTAATTGCGTACAATCAAATTTCGATTTGATTTTGATTCATTGTGCAACCCTACTATAGAAAAAGCCACTTCATATTCAAGTTTCTTTTTCTCTTTTACTTTCAGGGGGTTAGTATTTGTGTTGAAATCCTGAATCTCAGTCAGACATATCACATTTTATCACACATAATATGTTTTGTGTGACCAAAACATTCAGGAGAAAGATTGTTTTGTGCTCCATTTTTCCTCCTTTTACTTTACTCACGTTACCCTTTTAAGCATTTAAGGAATAAGTGTTACATCTTTGACCTTAATAACGTAGATATAATCATTGAGTCAAATAACCTTCGAGAATGGACTGTGACCATTCTAGAAGTTCTTTTTAAATTTAAGTAAAGAATTACACATGTTCTTCTCCTTGTCGAATTTACTGAACCCTGAGAAACAAACAAAAATAGCTTTAAATAGCAGGGGCGGCAGTAGCTCAGTTGGCAGAGAGATTGTCTTCTGATCCGAAGGTCGGCCGTTCAAATCCCGCTCCTGACATAAACATACTTGGTTGAGCGGTCAGATCCACTGACCCAAAGGTTGGCGGTGCAATTGCTCCCACAGATGAATACTGCCGTTGTGTCCTTGGGCAAGACACTTAGCCCGCCTCGCCCCCAGTGTCTGCGTACTCTGGTGTGTGAATGTGTGAGTGAATGGGTGAATGGTTCGCTGATGTAAAGCGCTTTGAGTGCCTCGAAGGTGGAAAAGCGCTATATAAATATGTGACCATTGACCATTTACCATTTAAAAAAAACAATCTTTTGGCAAAACAAATTTATAGTCACTTCTTTAATTATATGTACTTTTTTGTTTAAATTTGATTTAACAGATAATGGATTTGGAGCTGTTTTTACTACTCAAAAATAGTTTCAAAAACATGCATTCTCACTGTAAGTGGTGTCTACTCTCCCCAGAACTGACCCGTAACCTGGCCTGGTTTCGGCTGCCATCTCGTCTCCATGGATACATCATTTTATCATGCTGCGCTGTGGAACATGTCAGGAAAAGCAATTACATCTCCATAGAGACCCTACAGAAAAATACCACACCTTTAATACATGTGAAAATATTGATTTCTTTTTTGTAAAAGCCAAGTGTAGATCATCACAACACACTTTAAATGGACAGAGAGCAGCGTGAAAAGGGAGCAAAGAATGAGGAGAAACAGTTGTCAAATTGTCTGAGCTGGGGATTGATCTCATATGCCGATACCAAACCCAAAAGTGCCGTAAAAACTCAAGGATGGTTTAAAGTGCTTAGGACAGTTGGACTAAAATGCAGGAAAGATAAATATATTCAGAATGTTGCTAAAAAATGTACAAATGTTATCCTGGTTTAGCAATTTTTTTTTGCAGTTTTACATCGTGGTTTCATCAGTCATTCCGTACACTGGGCCAAAACTCATCTAATGTCAAAGATTTTTATTTGACGAATGAAAACATATGTGCTCACCTTTATTTTGTTGAATTAATGTTTAAAGTGTCAAAAAGTAGTTTATTTTGTGTAATTTATGCATAACCTTTGTATGGAATGAGAATGAGTCTACTTAGTGATGTGATACTTCCCATCATTTCCAACAGATTACAAACATAATTATAAAAACAAATAAGAATGATTTAAAAAGGTGACGTGTGACACTGCTGCATCGCTCCAGTTACTTCCATTTCTTTTTATTTAAACAAAGATCATTAGAGCGTAACTTACTGTTTATTTTCCACACTTATCTCTACTACAATTATGCAAAAATAGATGTCCTTTACTTGCGATGGAACCCTATTTCCCGGCCATTCAATTATTCCAAATGCTGCGGGGGAAATTGCTTGCTAAATAGAGATAAATTGTTCATGTAGAAATAAACATACTTTTGCTCAGTCAGCGTCCAGTCCAAGTTCATCTCAATTTCTTATTATAAGTGCTCTTATTGTGCAGCCGCCCGCATAATCACCTTACTCTTCGGTGTATGCTGGTTTTTATTTGAAATCTGTTGAGCACAAGTCGCCACGTAGATATAAATAGGTACTCTTCTGTCTATTCACAGGGCCCCACACCGTCTTACTTTATGCTCTATAGATTTTCTGTCATATAGCAGGATTCGGAGTCTCTTTATGTATGCCCACACTTATATCTGACCTCTTTTCTCTCTCCATCACTTTTTCCTGCCATCTCCAAAGCCATCATCGCACCTTGGCCTTTGGCTGTGACTGCGGCTGACACCAATATGAAACGGGCGCACGCAGTAAGGTTTCAGCCCGCGGCCCTCTTTAGTTCGTCCCATTGAGGCCGAGTCTTTTAAAGTTGCAGACATCAATGCTCGGGTCAGTCGGTGGCGCGGCGGTCGCTCAGGTGAAGCTGCTGTAAATGTAACGGGAGTGTTTCGCGCGGCAGAAAGCAGTTCGATTCAGCCTCGAATTATTGCTAGTTACAGACGGATCTTTGCGACTTGAGCTATGCTGGTGGGCACTGACGATAATGAATGTTGCGGTGTCTTTTGGAGTGTCTCGATAACGATATGCAGACGATATTATGGAAATCTAACAGAAATGTGTGAAAATATGTCTTAAAATGTTTTAGTCGAGGTTTAGTTATCAGTCAACTGTGCAATGTCTGTAAAAATTATTCACAAAAGTGCATAAATATCACCTTGTACTGTACCTTCATTTGAAAGTTTACCATCGTTTTTATCTTTAATCAGCTCTTTTTGTAGCTTTTTTCACTGTAAAGGATATGCTCATGTTCAAATCTTCAAAACAACATTCACGAAAGCGTCAAAAATGTGAAACAACAACAACAAAAAGCTTTATAAAGTGACAAAAATGCAACTAAAAGCCATATAAATGCGACAGAAAGCGTCAAAAACGCGACTGAAAGTGACACAAACACAACTAAAAGTGACAAAAACACTACCAAAAGTGACAAAAACCTGATTAAAAGCAACAAAAAATGTGACAAAAATATTCTGAAACACGTGATGCTTTATTCACATTTCAGCCTTTTTGTCAATTCTCCTGGTTGTGTTCAAAATGTGAATGAATGGAACAGTATTCCATAATTAAAACAAAAATCGCAAATCTAATCGCAATCAGAATACTGGTCAGAAAAATTGCAATGAGATATTTTTCCCAAATTGAGCCATTAAGATTGAAATAAATGTAGTTCCCTATTTCACATTCTTTAATTCTTAGGTGTGAAGCTACTAATTGGACCAGACTTGTGAGGCATTTTGAAATGTTATAAAATCATGACACTAAATTCATGCCAAAGCGCCCAAATCCTTCCTGCGATCCATTATTTTACAGTTATTCCATCTTGTTCCACATCAGAAGAACGTAACACTGCACCTTCAGTTACAGCCCAGTGTAAAAGTGTAACGTACATCATCAAAAAAAGCTAAAAAAAAAAAACGAGGGACAATCCGTGAAGACAAAGAGTGTGGATTGTGAGCAGTTCGGCAGAAGTAATATCTGCAGCAGGTGAGGTTTGTGAGCTTCTCCCAGAGCAATTACTGTGTTATTGACAGTCAACTGAACACTTTGGTTTGCGTTGGGCTGTGCTGCTGCTGCTGCTGCTGCTGCTGCTGCTGCTGTCCACGATGCACTTTGTCATAGCTATAAAACGGATAGGCTCTGGTCATAATGTTAATAAGTCCACTTTGAGTTTTCAGTAATGTTACAGCCAGCAAACTCACAGCCAAGATCTGCTCAATATTTATTAATGGGAGAGCAACAGTGAGCCAGCGTGTGATAATGTGTGATTAATAATGAAGCGTTCTGGACTAAGATGATCTCAGCAGAAATGTTTAAAGCTTTATTACCTGATCTTTTTTTATTGAAGTGCCCAGCCTCCGCTCTGGATTCATGCATCAATTTATCACATTAAAAGACTGCACGAGCCACTTAAAAGTCCCAGATAAAGTGTGAGATGTAAATTATCTTGTAGTGTAATTATTTCTTGTATACAAGTGTGACAGCCAAATAAATAAATGATAATACTGTAACTGCTTTATTATGCCACTGAAACAATAATCCAAAAGTAGGATAATTCAAGTGAACTTATTTCTAAACGTATAATATCATTAAAAACAGGAAGAAAAATTAATAAATAGCAAAATGTGGCTGAGAAGTTACAACTACAGCTCAAATCTTATCATATAAATAAAAAAAATCAGAAAAAATGTACACACAATATATACTGAGCCCAAAAATACTATTGTTCAAGCTATTATTTATTGCACGATAACTCGATGTAGTAAATATTAATGTACATTTTTTTCTCTGGCTTTAGACTTGAACTGAGCGGAGTCATTATTTTACAAACGTTTGGTTTTGTAATTGATTGTCTTTTATGCGAGCCTTAATGTATTTGTGCCTGTTTGCCTTAATGTATTGTGATTTTGGGCACTACAAAAATAAATTGAATTCAGTTTAATGTATTTTATTGCATTTGGTTGGACAGGTCTTTAGAAATAAAGGGATATTGACTTGGCATAAGAGCGACAAAAACTACTAACGACTAATAGCAACAATAGCAACAGCAATAATGTGACTAAAACATCAAAAACGCAACTAAAAGTGTCAAAAACACGACTAAAACTGACAAAAGCGAGACTAGAAGTGACAAAAACACGATCAAAAGTGACAAAAACACACCTAAAAGCGACAAAGGCATGACTTTTATTACTGATTCTTTTATTACTGTCAGTTCATATTTCAGTCTTTCGTCAGTCCTCCTGGTTGTGTTTATAATGTGAACTTTGAACAGAATCCCATTATTAAAACCTGAATTACAAATCTAATCGCGATCGCAAAACTAGTCGGAAAAATCGCAATTAGATATTTTTCTCAAGTTCTCAAGGTTTAAAATACATTTCCCAAGTAAGTTATGCAGATGAATTTAAATTATACGTCAAGCTTTCCCCCATATTGCTGGAAGACTGATTGAAATGCAAGATCTGAAGGGGAATTTTGTGACTAAACCCAGTCTGAAAATTGCCAACACTGATGCATGTCCAAAATAGCTTCCCCCTGCTTTTAACATCGGGTAAATGCTTAAATATCTGCTGGTGTGTTGACATAGCAAACCATTATCCCCTGACTCGCCCGAAATCCCAGTTTGATGAAAAGTGTCTGCGAATTCCACATCTAAATAGAATCACTAATGAAATCTCCCAACATTATTTACAAGCCCCTTCCAGATGTTCCTGTGTTACATCTAATTTGATTTGAAGCTGTCAGAGATAACCAATTTTACACCGGGAACATCTGCTAGACCGCGCACAAATCACTATACACCAGTCACTACTATAACGCTAAAAAATCTCGTTTTATTATGATGGTAAATGTGGTGTTGGCTGCTCGGGAAAAGCCAGAGATGCCGGTCCAAAAGTGTCAGCATAAAGTACATAATTCTGCACGGCGCAGTCAATACATTAGGGTTTGGAAAAGACCCAAGCGCGGAAATGGAAAATGGTTGGGAAAGTGTGTTTTTTTTAATGTTGGAATGAGTCCAGAGGGTGAGAGGAGAGCAGTTTGAGTCTGGCAGGCTGATGGTCGAGGTGCGTCACGGAGCTACAGGAGGTGGCAGGAGCACATCTACCCATGATCCTCGGCGTATTGATCTTTTAAAGCCCTGGTATTTTGTGGAAGAAATTGCAACCTGTTTTCCTAGTTAACCTGTCTTCCACACTAAATCCGCCCGGCTTCTCCTTCCCTAAACGGAGCTAAGACGTAAATACACCCAATCAGCTGGTTACGTAAAGAGCCCAAATTGTGAATAACATTAGAGCTGTGCGTATTATGGTAACGGGAGATAAGCCGCGCGCAGTATATTTTCGAAAAGGGCAAAGGCCTCTCTGAATGCGGGAACCGATGCTGCACATAAACAAGAGGATTTTTGGGGATATTGTAATTGACCTGCTGTGCTGTCATTGAGTGGGTAGAGGACATCGGTGCATGCACTGGCTTGGAATAGGATCATGTTTTTCTGTCAACAAGCACCACATAAAGGCATAATTTAGGCAGACGTTAAAGAGTTATAATACTAATGACTTATAGTAGTCCTAAATAATACAGAATTTTGACTTGGCTTTAGTGGTTCTTATATATTCATTCATTCATTCATTCATTCATTCATTTTCTACCGCTTATTCCCGTTAGGGGTCGCGGGTGACTGGAGCCTGTCCCAGTGACTTTGGGCCTTAGGCGGGGTACAGCCTGGACAGTGGCCAACTCGTCGCAGGGCTGACATATATCTTATCATATATCTTATATATATGATAATTAATTTACCTGTTGTCCCATTTAAGGTGAACACATTTTATGAAAACATAGTGAACATGATTGATATTTAAGATTTGGACATTTGGACAGTTGGACATGGGCAGCAAATATGACACAGTTGACGCAGCATGACGCAAATCATTTGAACACAATGGTGGATGTTGCAATGTTATGGATAAATATAGATAATATCATAAGCAATCCCTGCATAATAATGGGCATACAAGGCTGATTTGCATGTCTTTTCAAAAAATATAAAACACATTTGATGCACTGAAGTTTGATATTATGTTGAACTTTCTGCATTTGGTGACTGTTTGTACTGAATCATATCTTTAAGCAGAACTGCCTATGCATTACTGATCCTGTGTAATGCAGTTGACATGCAGGGTTATTGCGTTTTAGCTGAATGCCGTTACAGACACTTGTCTGATGTGTCTCTATTTGTCCGATGCTGAGACTTGGACTTGGCTAATGACTAGCCGATGCTACCCGGAGTTATGTCTGATTGAACGCTCCTTCACTCACAAATGAACGGAGATTAATATCATTTATCTGCTCTCCTCACCAGTAACATGTAAAAGAGGCTGTTTTGTGGTCACGAGATGCTGCAGACGCACACAAGAGCAGATATCTCAATTTAAAATGAGTTAGCCTTAAAGGACACATTCTGCTACAGTGACTTTTTTGAGCTTTTAACAATGTTCCAAACAATAAAATAAAATAATAATGATAAATAAAATAACCATGTTCAATTAACAACATTCCATCATCAAAAACATACCTGGAGTTGCATTCAGCTGCATTCACGCTGTTTTGAGGAACTTAACCGAGAATCTTCTGCTGTTTCAAGTCCTTAAATCATCGCATTCTGAGCATTTAGCATCTGGTGGCTGGATGCACTCACTAAGTGGCATTTCACAAAGGCTAATCATTTAATGATTAATGAACTTGTTTTTTTGTTTCAAAACATGATATGGCAAATTTAAGGCACTCAAGGCCATGTTTAAAGGGTAATACCAATATGAAAAATTCAGAATATTTTTCCTTTTAGCTCAAATGACAGTTGTACACACTAATTATCATCGAAATTAGAACACCAAACGGTTTGTTTACACACTCAACAATGACTTTTAATAATAATGACTTTTAATAATTTTTGGGGGCTAATGCTCATTGCTAAAGGCAAAATACCTGAGACTTCTGAGACTTCGCCTTCAAATCATACCGCACTATCCCGCTATTTTTTTTGCCATTTTAGTACAAATAGGTTAATTTGCAGCTTTGTGGTCTAAATAACTTAAAACTCGACAGTTTAAAGGGACTGTACCTGATTTAAAAAAATGTAATAAAGAAAAATCTGTTTCAACCCAGTATGTTTATTGTAGCTGTTCGGGTGAAAATGAGACCGCAGTGCTCTGTCTGCCTCTAATTATTAACTAAGTTTTACCCTTTGTGAAACAGGAAGTGCGATGTTAGCACGCTAGCTGTTGTTAGCTTTTCTGACTGCTGTGGCCTCCGAAGGTCGTTGCGGTGAAGATTTATGATGCTAGGAACGCAATCGGAAAATGAGCGATACACGTTAAGACTGCAAAACATTTTTAAGAACATAAAAATCAGATACAGCACCTTTAACAACTCGTTTGAACTGTGGATGTGGGTGAAATTTATTCCCATGTAACAAAAAACAAACAAACTGAAATTAAGTTAATATTAAACATGTGCTTCAGTTAATACTAGCAATAAAGCATATCATTTTATCTCCATTTGCAGCCAATCCATGCAGCAGAAGTGAACCAGGCCTTTACCGTGAGTCTAATTTAGTGTCTTTAGCGCTTCTTACATAAATTTGAATTACTGCTGCTTTTGTTGCTGATGACATGGCTTGTAAAATGCTCTATAGACGCTGACCTTTCTTGACGTCTACCGCGTGTATATTACATCGACGCTCTGCTCGCTGCACCAACCCTGTCTCGCTTCCTTACTTTGGAAAGCGAACTCATAAACCACAATTTTCCACAGAGGTTGTTTTTATTGTAACAAAACCACGCGGCTTCTTCTCTTTTCCCCCTCGTGCAGCCTGAGATCCTGCCTCGTCTTGTAAAAGCGCTCCGACACTCATATACAGGGAGTAAATCCACGATACAGAATCAAAATACGGTGTCATCACAAAAACAGTGTCTGGAAGTGCGAGAGGAACAGAACGTGGAAGTTAAAAAAAAAAACACAACATATTCTTTCTGTAGTCTGGGAAAAGCTGACTCAATCTATATTCCTGCACAGCTCAGTGGAGGCTTTAAATTGAACTCTTACACAGTCGGATTATTTGTTCTAAAGTCTGAGTGATTCTGACACCTATACTGTGAAATCACATCCACTGCCTTTACTACTGTGGCACCCTTTCTCTGCAGCAGGATTCAGCCAGGGAGCTTTGGAAAGTGCAGCAGTGCTACATAAAGGTTGTTATTGGGAATGTTGCAAGTCATGTATAGCGTCCTTTACGACAGTTTTTAACAATTTACTTCAAGATATTAAAGGGAATATTCTGCTACAGTGACTTTTTGGAGCTTTTAGCCGTGTCTCATCAATGTTTCATCATAAAAACACACCTGAAGTAGCATTCAGTTGCATTTGCGCTGTTTTGATGAATGTTTAGTAGAAAATCCTCCCCCTCTGTCAATATCAATACAAAAATAATATTTTCCCTTTAAGTAGTAAGGATGTCAGTATTATTAGGTAAATTGATAATTGTGATTATTCAGGTCACAATGTAATCGTACGCAAATGATAGTTGTGACCGTTTCAGAAGCAAAAATAAGTTATTTCAGTTGAATCTACTATAAAAGTAAACCTGACCTGTAAAAAGCTTTTATAGCACTGTTTATGTTAACTCACATATATTAGTCATGAACTTATTAATTTACTTTGTCATTCAGAAAGTTTGATTTCATAAAGCTGGTCACATACTGGAGGTATGATTATGATGATTATTAGACTAACTTAAATACGAGAAAATCAAGTATTTTACTGCTATTTGCTCAATAATCATGGGTAATTAATTGATTAATTAATTGTGTTTTTTTTCCCTCTCACAATAATCGTGACATCCCTAAAAACATAATTCAAAATATGAAGTATAAACCAGGGCTGGGTGATACGGAAAAAGGAAAAAAAGTAGTGTATTGGTCAGTTCTTTTTTATTTATGTATAATTGTTTTCAACCTTTATTCCCTGAACATAAACAAGATAAACTTTTACTTGGTGCAATTTATCTCAAAAATAGTCCATCTTATTCCTCCAAAGTCTGAATTCGGCTCCAAAAACAGGCTGCGGATCGTTAACAATATTTAAATGTTCAGATCATGATTTGATTGAAATTGTATTAATTGCACAGCTTTATTATAAACAGAGCATTCTTCGACAGCTCCGGCTTTTACTTGATCATGTCATTGTCGCTATCTTTTCACAACCAACTCCAACTTTCATTGTTCTTGTCTTTTATTACTTTTTTTTTAATCTTATCTAGCACGCCAGTTGAGAATCACTACAGCTATAGTTTTAAAGACCTTGACGATGTTTTCCTATTACTGACGCCGGGTGCTTTGGCTTCACCTTGTCTGTATGAATATGTTACTGCGTGAGTGCTGAATGTCCCTGCAGGGCCACCGTTCAAATGAGACATGAGAAATATCACACTTTAAAGGTTGGTGCCAAGTTTGTTTGAAAAAATAAATGGCTAAAGCTTACCTGTGGATTATTTTTATTAGATGTCACTCACAAACATTAAACTGGAGCAGCAGACATGTCTTTAATACTCAAAAGGGCATGATTTGTGGCTTGTAAGATGTGGGCCCATGGCATTAAATTTAAATCGGCTTATTGGGGCATAAAAGTACCTTTTTGATGTTGTCAATCTTGTGGAACATAAAAGTTACTCTAATTCTACTGTACGCTTTTACTACCATTTCTACTAGGGCTGAACAGTTTTGGAAAATTTAAAATGTGCAATATTTAAGCATTGCGATTGTGATTAGATTTATGTTCTAATAGAAGGAAAGTTCACATGCAAACACAACTAAGCGCAATTACATTTGAGAGAAGACTGAAATCTCAAGAGCGAAACTAATACAATAATCCCAGAACATTTTTGTCGCTTTTGTCATGTTTTTGTCACACTTTTGTTGCTTTTTGTTGCTCTTTTGTCGCTCTTAGACATGTTGTTGTCACTTTTAGACACTTGTAATAGCATTTTTGTCACTTTTAGTCTCTCTTTTGTCACTTTAAACTACAGGGTTAACAGTTTTTGTGCAGAATAAAATAGGATATTTTGTCTTTTGCGGAGGAAATTATTGCACTTCAAAAAATGCAGCCTTATCGATTTGTAAATTATGCGCATTCAAATTGCGATTTTGATTTGATTTTGATTAATTGTACAGCCCTAAAATTTCCCTTCATAAAGGTCTAAACTACAGGATCAACAGGTTTTATATCCTGACAAGTATTTTGTTTGCAGATTAATTTAAGTAGTATTTAGTATTTGTGACCATTCAAATTGCGATTGTAATTTGATTTTAATATGTCCCAATTTCTACCATGGTCTCCTTGGCCAAATCAGAAGACAAATTTGAGAGTTTTGCGTGTAATTCTCAAACACTTCGTCGACAAACACCAGATGGGAGTGAGGCAAATGACCCAGATTGGCTTTTGAACCCAAGCCACTTCATCCACGACTGCTCCTCCAGATGTGCTGCCGTTTGGATGATCCTCCCTGGCGCGTCTTAAACTTGAAATTATGGACAGAATATTAAACTGAGATCCTGAATACCGTGCATTTTAAAATTGTTTCTTAAGAAATGCTGGTATTTACCACATAAACAGATTTATATCAGTATAAATGCCAAGACATTTTTAAGCCTTGAACACTAATCCCCATTTACTGATGCAGACTTTCGAAGAAAGGTTTTTGTAAAAGGGTCATGATCAAGCGCTAGAACCATGTCATTTTGGTTTTAATCTCACTAATAATCTCCTCAAACCTTTGACATTTCAGGTAAATCCTATTTTTAAACATATCGTATATGTCATCAAGTCAAAAGATTGAACTAGTTAAAGTGAAAAAGCCGCACTGCATTATTTTGCATTTACACATAGTTTGAAAAAGTAATAAGAACGATGCATGAATAATTTTGAGACTCAAAACTAGAGCATTCACCCCCGCTGTAATGAATTTTATATGTTTTAGTTCCACATCGCCACATTTATCATAGTAATGCGTTTAAATTCAAGCCATACAACACTTTTTTACTGCTCCTATCTGCATCTCCAAACCGACAGAAGATTATTTTGAACAGCTATAGGTGAAAAATAAAGATGCATCTTGTGTTCAAGAAAATGAGCCACAGTCTGTTATTTTTTCTGTCAGATTTCTGACCTTTTGTGAGCCTGATGCAGCTCTGACCCGCCTTTAGTCTCAGACTCTGCTTTGGTCCATTTTTCTACTGTCTGTGATGACTTCAACCTCATGTTCAAATGTAACAGAAATCATTTAATCATATAAGGCTTGTCTGTGGAGGATCTGGATTGAGCAGTGAACTATTAACATTGGACCTCAGTTTTAGTTGTGGAAGTTTAGCTCAATAGGATAGTGTTCTGCTCGCAGTCTGAAGCCCAGTTTTGACGCTCGCGCAGGTGACTCTCTCTCTCTCTTTTTATTGATGTTTTATAATGGCGCACCCCCCAAAAAATAAACCACCAGGCGCCACTGCTGAACAGTATTACGATTAGATTTGTGATTTATGTTTTTTGGTGTTCTGTTCAAAGTTGACATTTAAACATAACCAGGAAAATAGATAAAAGACTGAAATATGAACTGACAAACTATAGAAGAATTGCGTGTTTCAGAACATTTTTGACACTTTTTGTTACATTTTTGTCACTTTTAGTGGTGTTTTTGTCATTTTTAGGACAAGTTCTTGTCACTTTTAGTTGTGCTTTTGACGCTTTTAGTCGCCTTTTTGTCACTGATACTGTAGTCATGCTTTGGTTGCTTTTAGTCATGTTTTTGTCACTTTTAGTTGTGCTTTTGTCACGGTTTTGTTGCTTTTAGTGGCATTTTTGCTGCTTTTAGTGTCCTTTAGTCACGCTTTCACTTTCAGTTGTGTTTTTTGTTGATTATGATCACGTTTTCCTCACTTGTTTCAGAACATGTTTTAACAAAACTAAACTAGGGTTTGCAGTTTTTAGACAGAATAAAACAGGACATTTTATTGTTTGTGGAGGAAGTGATTGCACTTCAAAAATTGCAGCCTTTGCGATTTGCTCTATTACCTATTCTCTAAAATGATCTCTGAATATAATCTTGAGATGATTTATTTGAGTGATGGGTTAATGATAGCTCAACAGTCTCAAATCTGGCTCGTCAGTGATATTCTTTAACCAAACAACCCAGTCTTCTTACAGAGATTTCTACACAGAGTTACAACTTTCTGCTTAAAATCTCCAAGGCATTTGGATTAGTGTTTCTAATCTGCACTTTACCAGATAATCACTACTTTTCCCACCTGTTTCTGACAGCAGCTTGTAGCTAAACACAACTTTGGCTTCAATGTTTTTTTCTGTAATGCAGGTAACACTTTTCAGTTAACGCTTTTCTTTAAAAATAGGTTTTGTACTAGTTCATTTAATCCTTTATAATAACTTTTGCTGTTGGGTTAGCCAAGGAGCTAGAGTAATATTGTCTTCCAAAAGGGGCTAGTTCAAAGTTCATCCTATGCCGTTACTTCCTTTTTGAATTTTGGGAAGAATTATACACGTTTTTTGTCTCAGTCTGTCTTTGTTTTTAAAAGAAAGAAAATAAACTATCCAAGAGATTCCATGTTTGTTGTTTCAAACTTGTTTCTAACATTTTTCTCTTGTTCAGCCCCACTTATTCCCTTAGTCTTGACCCTATCTCCAAAATGTCTGCCGGTTTGTGTCTCGCCTCCCGCAGGACGAGCAGGCAGGAGGAGCTGTTGGAGGGAAAGGTCACTTGGTGGATTTGGGGTGCAGATTTGGCGCGCAGAGTGTCTGAGATGTGTATCGAGCTCTCCGAGGACGACCTTGGTCCTGCTGACAGACGAGGGTAAATGTTTGGGCCAAATCCTGCAGTGTCAGTATTTACCAGCACTGCTCCTCATTAGAAATACATGCCATATGCCCCAACTAAAAAGGAAATTACATATGATAACATTTTCATGGTTGGAATTGATTTCAAGCACACTTTCACGATAGACGAGGGCTGTGCACTGGAAGGACACCTCGATGTGAGTGTGTGTCATGACTTTGGTAATGAACTCGCTGCAGAAGAAGTGCAGGATCCACGAGGGTGTGTGGGGTGAAAGCAATTCTGAATGAAAGATAAGGCACAAGACCATTAAGACATAAAGGCCATTAAGACCTAAAAAAGAAAGTAAAACAACTTTAAAAGGCCCCTTTATAGAGCTACTGCATCACGTGACTAATTTGGTTGAAAAATCACGGTAATGAATGGCAAAGAGCTGAAAATTTTGCTTTTGTAGTTTATCTTTGTCGTTAAATGAAGCTGTAAATAACAATACACCTTAAAAATGTAATGTTACACACTGGTGATCCTTAGGTACTTTTAAAGAGAATAGATCGTGTACACTGCCCTAAATCTTCAAAATCTGGAAATCTGATTCACTACCTTCTAATGTCTCTGGAGATGTTTGTGAGAAATACACTTTATTATAATGACCTGTACCTATAACGTTTACTGATATTGGCCATCAAAATGATGTGATCTTGATAAAATTGTGAAATATTTTGTACCAGGTGGATGCAGTTGTACAAGACAGTAGGCTAAATCACCCATATCAGTGTAATGAACACATGAAAATCATTGGTTTAACTTTAGTTTGTGATTTTATAAATATGCAAACAGTGTTTTCAAAAGGCATTTGTGGTTGTTTCTCTTTAAACTACTCTTTGTCTCGCTTAATTAACAGATTCATATTTAACAGAATCACCAAGACACAATCTTAATAAAGATTTTTAATAATCATGAGACAAAGGTTAAATCTTTCCTCAAACAAAAAGCCAAATCAACACAAAAATACATTTGTAGCTTAATTATTGAGAGGCTTAACTCACTACTGGTCTGTTTAGTTGCAGAAATCCATTCATCTTGTTGATCTGGAGCTTTGTCAAATGGGCCCTGGTTTTCTTTTGCCCTCAATAACTTGTACATCCTGCCATCATCACTGATAGTGCGGAGTTTGGTGGTTCATGCTGGGATAGCGTAACGACAACTGCATGGGATCTATAGCTATATTTCCCAGCCCTACCATTTGTTACCTGCCAAAACAAACTGTAAAGAAGTTATTGTCAGTACACAAAGTTGGTGGGATTGACAGAGAGATTGACTAAAACATGGCAGAATGCAGTATTTGAAACAGGACGCATAAAGGACGAATGCTCTGAACGCTGTCTGTCAACTATTACAAAGATTTCTGTGTTATTTGTGACAATTTGATAGATGTCTTCTGCATTTAAAGCTACATGCTGCTTAAGACTGCAAAATATATTGCAACCGAATCATATTAATTGAAATAGTCGCAATTAGCTAAATATATAAAAGAAGGCATGCATAAAATTAAGAATAAAACAAAATAGACTTAGACTATATCCAGAAAATTTACAGTTGGCAAGACAGAAGTGTAAATTTGGCAGTGCAAATAGTTTTTATTATATGATTGGTAAAGTGGCAGGTGTTATAAAGTGTTCATGAGTCCAACAGCAGAGGAATAGAGACTGTTCTTGTGGAGGGAGGCTATGATCTGGACCAGAACCTCCCCACCACAAGAACAGTTTCTATCCCTCTGCCGTTTGACTCAGTTGGTGTACAGGGAGAAGAGCAGAGGAGAAAGTACACAGCCCTGTGGAGTTCATGTGCTGATTGCAGTGGGTCCAGGGCGGAGGAGGTGAAGGACTTGAGGAAGGGTAGGACCAGGCACTCAAATGACTTCATGACTACAGACGTCAGCACCACATGCCTGAAGTCTTTAAGTCCAGTGATCCAGGGCTTCTTGGGGACAGGGACGATGATGGACGACTTGACAGTCAGCACACAGCAGAAGGGTCGTCGGCAGAGAATTTCTCCTTTAGGCGTGTGTTGTACAGAGATCTAGCTTTTGACACCTCCTTGCTAAATCTGTACTTTCCACCTTTGTAGCTTTCTCTTTTCCCAATTCCGAAAGCTGGTTCCTTCTGTTACCTGAGCTGCCTCAGTTTGGGTGTGAACCAGGGCTTGTCATTGTTATACATCACCCTGGTGCGAGTGAAAATGATGCTGTCCTCACAGAATCTGATGTATGACGTCACAGTGTCACAGAACCATCTGTGGCAGTTCTGAACACGTCCTATTCTGTAATGTCCAAACATGCATGTAGCTCCTCCACTGCCTCACTGGTCCACTTCTTAGAGGTCCTCACCACAGGTTTGGAGAGCTTCAGCCTCTGTCTGTACTGTTCAGGTGAACCATGGCGTGATCTGAAAAGCCCAGGGCAACGTGGTGTACGGCTCTAAAGCCATCACTCACTGTAGTGTAACAGTGATCCAGCATGTTCTGCTCCCTGGTCGGGCATTTAATAAACTGTCTGTACTTTGAACGCTCCTGGCTTAGATTTTCCTCGTTAAAATCCCCGAGGATAATCAACAAGGAGTCCAGAAAGTCCCGCTCCACACACAGGATCTGGTCCACCATCACCACGCGTTGTGCCTCCTGCACATTTGCGCTCGGTGGGATGTAAACAACGGCTAGAATGAATGAAGCGAATGGGAACCACCTTTAATGTCTGATTGTTTGATTGTTGTTAGTATTGTGTTGATGCCAAACCAACCACTTTTAGTCACACTTTTAGTTGCACTTTTAGCCAAGCTTTTAGTCGCTCTTTTGTCGCATTTTTGTTGCTCTTAGTCGCGTTTCTGTCACAATTTTTTCATGCTAACAAATCTAAACTACTGGCTTAGCAGTTTTTACGCAGAATAAACCAAGACATTTTGTTGTTTGTAGAGAAAATTATTGCAGCCTTTACTAATTGTGTCCATTCAAACTGTGATTCGATTACGATTAATTGTACTGTTAATTTAATCTAAGTCCTTTCTCAAATGTTGATGCGGTTGGACCCATTTTATAATAATGTACTGTAATATTGATCGTTGTTGGTCATGAGCCATATATTTGTCCCATATTGTAGAATCCTACACAGACTACAGGCACATTTCTACATTTCTTCAGCTCTGGCTCACTCTGTACTCTCACCCTAGCGTTCTTATTTACCCCTGAAGGTTTAGCTCTCCTCCATTGTTCTGGGAGAGTTACTTCCTGTTGATGCTCTTGTTGCTATTGTTGTTTGTGCACTTGGATCCTGATCATTCCGCCTGCGCACTGGTTTTGATCTTATTACATCAAAGAGGAGCTGAAATTATAACGGCGCGGGCCTCGTAAGCGTCGCCCACAGCGTCATTTCAGATCATTATGAGACGGAGATCTAACTTTGGCTGCGTTTTTGAATCACTGTTTGGTAATGAGGCTTAGATTTGGTGTAATAGATATTAGGTAATAAGAGATCAGGTGTGGAACAAGGATAGAAATTGAGATAAAAAATGAGAGCAGAGATTAAAGTGTGTGTGTCAATTAAAAATTGTATGCCTAATCCTTTTCACAAGATTCTGTATAGTGTGAGTATTTTGTGTATTTGGCCACAGTAATTCCCATTTTCTGAGGATCAATGTTTATTGTGTATGTTTATTTTTGCTCACATTGAGATTTTTTTGTTTTGCTTTTTTAATACTCTACAATAAGATTTGAGACAGAGAGTCAAATAAGTAATTTCCTTACCTAATTAAACCTAACTGTTTCATTCTGTTGTTTACAATATTATGTATTTAGAAAAGGGTTTACTGAGATCCTACTGTTTTAAGGTAATTGTGTCAGTGGCTTATGTTATCGTTTCTCTTTATTTTTACTGTGTTTGTAGCAATATATCACATTTCAAAGTGTTATCCTGACAGGCCTAAGTAAAGCTGCACAATATCTTGTGTTGTATCGTAACTTGAGTTGGCACTTATCCAATTGCAAAGGCTGCAATAATTTCAATAATTGAATATCCTCAACAAAGAACTGATTATAAATGTATCTTGTACTTGAATTTTGGACGTCTACAAACATGTTCTGAAATGAATCTGAAATGAATGTGATTAATAGTTTATCAGCTCATATTTCAGTGTTTTCTCAAATGTTATGGAGTTGTTTACAATGTGCCCTTTAAACCGTTCTGTTTTACTCATTTCAAAACAATAAAAATCAGGTACAGCGCCTTTAAAACGCTATTCTACAGTGTTATACCAGAAACAAACTGGAAACAGAAGTGATATTTGAAGTGATCCTTACGTTCAAAATGATTCTATACAGTTTTTAGACAAAATAACAAAGATTGCTTAAAGTTATTCCATTCAGGTGTATTGTCCTTTTTGGCACTTTACTTTGAACTTTATGTTGAAGCATTGTTACTTGAATCACTAGCATTTCCTCTCTTCAGTCCAGCTCTGCTCCAGCTCTCCCCTGTCATTTGTACCGTTCTGGGAGCTGTGAAAACCATGTCTTTGTGCTTTGATTCTCTGTCTTGTGGGGATTGCTGTTGTGCGGGCACAGAGGAGGCAGCAGAGCATGTTAACGTACAAAAAAAGAGCAGAAGGAATATAGTTTAGATACGTTTAGGTGAGACATGTTTGGGATCGATACGAGAATGGGAGATTTGGAAAAGCAGACGCCGGAGTGGGAGGAGGGCAGGAGGATAACGAGAGGGGACCGCTCGATGATGGAGAGAGATAGTGAGATGAATTGTGGGACAGATGATAAATGGCTGAATCAGTTGTTTAACACAGCTGAGGTTTGTGTAATGACTGGAAATGGCAGCCCAATATGATGGGCGTAACTCAGAGTCAGGCAAATGGAAATCTGAAGAAATCACTTTTTGACTGCATACCAAGGATTTTATGTCAACTTGCCCAACTTTCAAATTCTAATTACAAAAATATGGCAAGAAGTTTATCTGTGTCACCACCACCTGTGCGTAACAATTGAATAATGACTTATGTTGAATAATGAGGACCTTGACAGCTGTGTAATTAGTCAACGTGAACTTGTAGTAAAAAATCATGGCTTTTGAGGTAGTTTTGAGCAATAAAAACATCCACAATGAAAAAGAAAAAAAATCCTTGTACCGAAAAAGGTTTTATTCAGCTCCATAGATATGTTCAGTTTGCACAAAGGTGAAAAAATGAGACTGCTGTGAGCTGTAATGTGCTTTATTCTCCGAAAACAAGGAAGTACACGGTGCTAGTTGTTGTTAGCTTTACCGTGTAGCTGAAAAAAGCTCCTATACAGATGTGTTGTTAAAGCAGGTCTTAGGAGTAAAATGAGACTTCTGTGAGCTGTAATAATGTATTTTATCATCCAAAAACCAGGAAGTATGCTGTTACCACGCTAGTCGTTGTTAGCTTTACTGACGGCAAAACTTTCTCTGAACTCATGTTGTATAAACTCAATTATAAACTCATCTCAGTGAATAACTATGGTCAGAATACGTGAGAAACTGAGGAATACCGTTGGACCGCTGCAAACAGTAAAAGACAGTAGAAATCAGGTACAGCACCTTTAAGCAATGCACATTTAATACAAAAAATCTTTAGTGAGTAAATTGTGATAAGCGGTTTCATTCTACCAGGCCAGAGATCAATTGAATCAAATCAATAATCTTGTCAATAAACACGCCATGTTTTCATCTTCTATAAATTAGCTTTTGACAGGGAATATATAATGGTTTACAATAATCATGATTTCAATTAAATAGAGCATTATGAGTGAATGACACACTGAATTGGCGCATGCAGTCGACCCCACATGATGTCAATAGTTGCTAGGAGATGAGCTGGAGCCAGTGCTGAAAACCCTTTATAGAAATTATGTAAAAAGATGAATGATTGGCTCTAGATTAGGTTAAGTTGAATGACACAGTTGCTACAATTTGGCAGTTCTTTTCCTAAAAATAGTTAAAAAGACTAATCACCAAGTACCGTCAAAGAAAAGATTTGGTGTTTTAAATAATACCAATTCTAATTTATTTTAGATAAATTAGGGCTAAACCAGGTCTATTTCAGGTCTTTAACAGGACTTTTTCAGGTCTTTAACAGGACATTTTCAGATCTTTAACAGGACTATTTCAGGGATAAATTAGGGCTAAACCAGGTGTTTAACAAGACTAAGCCAGGTCTATAACGAGACTATTTCAGGTCCATAACAGGACTATGTCGGGTCTAAATTAGGTCTAAATTAGGGCTAAACCATGTCTTTAATAAGACTAAGCCAGGTTTATAACAGGACTATTGGAGGTTTAAATTAGGGCTAAACCAGGGCCACAACATGACTATTGCAGGTCTATAACATGACTATTTCCAGTCTACATTCGGACTTAACCAGGTCTACACCGGGACTATATCAGGTTTATAACAGGACCATTTCCAGTCTAAACTGGGGCTAAACTAGGTCTTTTAAATCAGACCACATCATTGTGAAATTACCACAAAAATGTAGCTGCAATGGTCCCCAGGTGCATTTATATTCAGTATACTTCATGATTGGCCTGGTTGTTTGCCTTATGAATACTCATTCATGAAATGAATAGTTTTTTGTTTGTTTATTTCTATGTAAAACACTGTATCCGTACAAAACCAGTGTTGTTATCTAATTGTTTAGTTCAGTTTCTGCTCTGTTCATTTCATTATGTAGATACAGATGCTGGAAAATTGGTTGTTCCTTTCAAAAACATTTCTTTTACAAGATTTTGAATAAAAGAGGAGGGTGTCGTAACTGGAAAAAAACACAAATATTAAGCTGGAAATGACTGAGGCAGCGGCTAAAAGGGTCTGTGGTCAGGAGAGGCTGGAAGGCAGTTTAACTTAAGCTTTTTCCTTTTAAGCAAACAACTCCATCCATTTTGATCAAATACTGCTCTGCTCCAACTGTAAAAGGTTACAAACACGAGTGCTGTTGTTTGTCATTTAAAAGTCCCATTTTGGCTCAATCATTTCTTGCAAATGAGCTGAGAAAGCAGACTTGGCACTGAATAGTACAATGTAACTCATAAATAAACTGTGAGTAAATGCTTTTTTGATTTAACATACCGCCTGCCGTGTATTGTATTGTTTTTTTAATCAGTTTTAATTGTAATTTACTCCATCAAGATTGTGCCAAGCAGCTTTACTTTAGCTCTATCAGGGCCAAATATTGTAAAAATCTCATATATTACATTCGTGATCTAAATTGATGAATTGATCGATACGCAAAACTATTAGTTGTAGTCTTAATATCAATTAGCACTAAGGATGTCACAATATCAAATGTTTACAATTAATGTGAGAAGAAACGTCACAATTGAACAATTCTTCACTGTTATACTACAGCAAAACAACAGAGAAATCCTTAATTTTCTTTAGCTTCTATTGTCTGTAGACACTATTCTTTATGAAATCAAACTGTCTGTATTGGCACAACGCATCTTTTCTTTTGGTCAATGTTTACTGTAAACTGTTCCATAAATAAACACCAAAACACTTTACATTTAGATTTAAGCTGTTACTCTTCACACCACAGCTCGGTTCCTCTCTCGCAGCCTTTTCCACGGTCAGCTCTAAAAGTAATACGACAGCGACAGGAGCAGAGGTGACTATCTCCCTGTTCTCCGCCTGACCTTTATTGATTTATCTGCTAAATATTTACCGTCCGTGGGTCTATAGACGCTGCACCCGCTTCTCTTTGTGGCCAAAAGAATCATTTTAACCCGGTCTACCCTCCACCTTCCCCTTGTCTCTTCTCTGCTCCTGTAGAGACTGACGACCTCACAGCTCAGAGCACCACTGTGAATTATTCCATTTGTGGCTTTCCAAAGCACCATGTTCTGTTCTAGTGCCAATAAAGTATTAATAATCTCATGAAGGAACAAGTCTTATTACTTTTCCCACTACCAACGGTATAATGAGCGCTGCCTGTATGTCACTTGGAAAGGTGGTTGTCACGGGCGACGCATGCTTTTTATTTCCAGTGTAATTTCGCCAGTGAAATGTTCCTTTACAGACGTTCACGTGTAAATGTTTGTGATTTGGTATGCACGTCAGTTAGAATGATTGTTCGTGTTTTCGGTCACAAATTAAGTTGATGAAAACGCAGCAGATGTTGTGTCATGTTTTGGATTCAATCACAAAGAAATAATGTTGCCGGATTTAATGATCAAACAGATTTGCCACCTTTACCTCTGTCACTTTTCACGCTCCAAATTGCTGTTTTGAAATAGACTTTTTTGTGAGCCTCACCTGCAGGAAATGAGAACGTGGCTGTGATCATGAAGTAATTCAATATGTATTAACATGATTTTGTTTTGTGCACACTGTTTTTTATACAATAAAACAAAAGAAGGGATGTGCAAACTTTGAAAACTGATTAGCTTAAATATGCCTGTAAATTGCTTGGTTGATATTCAAAATGTGAGTAGACTGTATAATTGACCACAATTATGCAAATACCTTATAAGCTTTTTTGTAAGATTCTTTGCAAGTTTATTTTATTTATTTTTTCTGTCAGATCTATTGATAGTTTTTAGATCAGGGTTGTCAAAGATCAAAAATCAGACTCTAATCGATACTAAAACTAGTATTATTTTATAGGACACAATTTTACTTAGAATGATCTTGAGCTTTATCCACAACAATGTTTAAATCCCCATCGTGTAAGATTTCAACCAAACAATAGACTTAAATAAACACAATTGCTTACTTACAGGTGTTTTTTTCCACCTTGTTCCAGAAGTTGCCGTGGGCGCCCACATCTTGTTTCTGTTGTCGTTTACAGGGGGCAGATGAGCTCAACAGAAAATGAGTTCTACATGGACTAAAAAGCCGTTTTCAGGCCGCCCAGGAATCGGTGCGTTGCTGTTTTTGCACGTGTTCATTAAACATTTTAGACAAATCAATCTACTTTCTATAATGTTTTAGCGAGAGACTTTTCTCTTGTTCGCCATTTACGTGAATGGTGTTGTCGACAAACCGGAAGTCCCTTTACTACAAGAGTGCAGATCGTAGACCAAAGTGGGCGGGGCGGAATGAGGTGAATAGTACTAAAAAAAGGGAAAAAATGTGCATCCTTGCTGTGAAAAGGCTTGTTTCTCCGCACACTTGGCCTGTAACTTTTCTGATGGAAGATCTGCCCCCTGTTGTCTCCATGGAGATAAGATGGAGAATGTTTTAAAGTTTGATTTTTGAGTCTTAGGCGGAGCAGCTTTTGTAAAGAAAGTACTATTATTTAGTGTTGAAAACAGTCTATTATCTAAAACCTTGACCATTTGTAATTACAGCATTGTGGGATCCAAATATATATTTTGTAACATCAAATCAAGTTTGAACTTTTAGTGCAGTAGTAACACTCTATATATGATTAAAAGAAAATATGGCTAGTGAGGCTGCATAATATGTCACAGAAGTGTTAATATCACAATACAATGAACAAAAGTATGACTTTTATTTTTGATTATCCCTCTTAAGTCTAAAATTGCGTTGATTTAGTCTCGGTTTTGTCTCTGTGAAGTCTTTAATTTGATGCAGTTTGACTAATACATTAAGGTATAAACATATTTGTTTTTATTTAACTGAAATCGTATCAAAAAGAAAATTCAAATATCGCATTATTGTCAATTTCACAGTACCTCACAACCTGCATACCTGAATACGTGCAGCCCTAATTGCTAGATCTGCTACAATTTTTTTTTTTTTTGTCGTTTCATGACTTTGTACCCTTTTCCTGAATAATAAAAGAAATAAGCTAAACTAATATTCAATTATAGTAAGTATTAGAGTTACACGATATTGGAAATGATTGCGATATGGCTATTAAGAGCTACAATAGCGATATTACGGGGATATTTAACTACACTAAGGCTGAAACTAACGATTATTTCAGTAGTCGACTTGTCAATTTAGGCTTTGAATAAACTAACCAAATATTGTGAATGAAGACTGTGCAAAGTGTATAATTGAGGAAAATCAGAAATGGTCTATTGTTTTTTGGTATTTTTCTTTAACGATGTCGCTGTCTTTGCTATAAAAGTCTTTAAGTTTGTGTTTTAGAGTCTGTTTAGTCCAGAGAATGATGACCATCATAAAATACGACGGCAATTACTGTTTATAGCCGACTACAGGATTATTCTACTAATTACTGCAGAACTATTTTTGATGCAATAATGTCTGTTAAATTAAAATAAAAACAACAAGCACAGAATTGAGGCTAATTTAGTTTGAAAAAGCTACATTTTATTCATGATTTTCCCTTTTCATTGTTTTCATTTTAAAAACAGACTTTGATATTACTGCGGTATATTTTGTTTGCTGCGATGTCGTTATTGCGTCATACAATATTGCGACATACTTTTAATATTGTGTAAGTATAGTATTACGTAGTCTCAATATACTGGCCATCTCCACTAAAACGTAATCATTTATTTATCAAAATCACAGCAACATAAAACCCTTTCTTATAACAAACCTGGCATACAACACGCTGTATCTTTTGCATAAATCATAGGTGAACTTTTCAGTCGTCCAACATTTCTCATCCAAAGAGGTTTTTGTGTTTGACAGCACTTTCTAGAAGGCTTTGAAATCAGAGCCTGTAAAGTCTCAGTGGGTTTGGCCTGAGAGCGCAGTAGTGGGTATTGGAGTGAACCTGTCATAATTAGGCCACAAAGACCCCGCAGTGACACTGGAGAATGAATAATAAAGTGCTGAGCCGGGTCTGTTTCCAAACGCTTTTGGACCGCTGGCACCGAGTCACAGGAATATTTCACACACAATTGACTCGTTTATTGTTGTAGAACTTTCTTCAGAAATCAGCAGCTTTTGGTGTAAGTTAGAAAAGCTTTGTTGTTCAATTCAAGGACAAGAAATGTGCTTTTACTAAAACCTAAAACACAATCCCCCACTCTAGGGCTATAATCCTTTAGTCATTTAGTCGATTAATCGGTCAATAGAGTCTTTATCAACCAAGATTTTTATTGGTCGACTAATTAATTGTTTTATTTAGATTAATATGGCAAAAACAAAATTATGGAGAGAGTTATCTTAAGATTTTAGAGTCACATAGTAACAGTAACATATAGATACACAGATTTTTGTTTGTTTTCTGTATAAATGGTTGTTTTTGCATGAATTCCTCTGCAGTTGTGGTATTTTGAGTAAAGTCTGGGTCAAATACATGGAGATACGTTATAGTTTTGATATATTTTTGCCACACCTCCTTTTAGACGATTAATCAAGAATTTATTTAGTTGACTACCCAACTCCATTTCGAACATGCACTTATTTATATACAGTAAGTGTTTTATGAATTAATAATGTTAATAATGTTATGTTATTGGTTCTTTTGTCTCTGAATCACTGCGGAAATGAATCAGAATATCATTGTCGTCATGTTTCATGTATGTTTTTGCATATTCGAAATAAAGACAAACAAACAATGGTCAGCTATTTAAACACAGACTGAAACCGTAACATTCTCCTTGCAGTCTGTCAAACTAAAAACTGCACATTCTGATCCATAAAAACACAGAAGACACAACAGAACACACAGGAGACACAACGTGAAGACATTTTATATAGACACTATAGGAGTAAAAAGCACACATAAAGATTTCTGTTGTGAAAACATGTCTGAACCAGGTTTTGAACCACAGACTCAATTGTCCAAGTCTGAAACTGCTCTGAGATCTGGTGCTAAAAAGTAAATCATTAAAAATTAAGCCTTTTTGAAATATTTTATACATATTTACAGTGTATACCTTTATAGCTTTCTCTGGGTTGTGTCCTGATAATTGCGTTAAAGTGTCCTTTTCCCAAGAGGGTTCACAAAGTTAGATTCCTCAAATATCCGTAACTGTTTTGTGATTCAAGTGAATAGTTTTGGAAAGTGAGCAGTAGATATGCCAGATTTATGAAAAGTTTCTGAAAATGTGCCAAAGCAATTGAATCAAACTGTAAGTGCTTTTTAATGACGTTGTAATGGTTCTTTTTTCCCAATAGCTCTCTCTAAGTTGTATTATAAGTAACTCTTGTGTAGGGCAGGGCAACATGACTTGAAATAATCATCAAAATATAAAAGAATAAAACTCTCAGTCATTTGACCCACTGACCACAAGATATTTTAAATCAATACTGTTGCTTTACCAGGCATTTCACATCTATTCATCGGGTCAGACTGATCAGATTTTCTCAAAGACCACATTCATATTTCATCACTTCACATATTTGTTTTTAGAATGGTTTTATTTCAGACACCCCGCCAGCCATCACACGTTGAGTATTTCTGCGTATCTAATGGAACGCTTCAACATTATACATTATGTGTTGCTGGTGTGTAAAATTAACCTCAAGTATGTAGCCGTGCAATCAGACGTATCTTGTTGCCATGGCATTAGATCATATACTTTAATAGCACAGTTTAAAAGTGATTTGTCAGAAGCAGGAAAACTGTAATATCTGCATTAGTGAGTGCTTAATGATTGGTTGCTCCCCAGGGTATTGTCAGCTACATTTCATCCAGGCACTTTTACTGTGAACGGATTTGATTTGCCTAAAATTACCTTATTAAACAGAAAAAATATATATATTCATTATCACCTGGGTAATATGTAGGGCTGCAACAAGATCACATTATAGAAATAGTTGTCACGTTATAAAATATTTGAATATTTGTCAACTGGTCTAAACACAGACTCCAAAATATTCTGTGCTGAAAGAAAAGGTTTTATTTCTCAGACAGAGCTGGAATCGCACAAAAACGAAATAAAGCTTCACAATTTGAGAGCTTATTGCAATTTTTCGGACCAGTATTGCAATTTATGTTTAAAAAATTGTATTCTGATCAGTTCTCTTTCATTTTTGTCGCTTATAGTTGCGTTTTGTTGCTTTTAGTCACATTTTTCTTGCTTTCAGAACATGACAGACCATCAGCTTTTATGCAGAATAAAATAGGACATTTTGTCGTTTGTGGAGGAAATTGTTGCACTTCAAAAACCGCACTTCTTTGCTAATTGCGTCCATTCAAATTGCAATTTTGATTTGATTTTGATTAATTGTGCAGGTCTACAGGTGTGTGTTTTTGACTAAAATACTTGTTCCTCTATAAATATTCTCCACCAGGACGTCATCAAAGGGCTTCACTTCAGCTTCATCTGGGTCAAATTGAGTAAAAATCCCATGTTTACAGGCCTTTTGCGCTCTAAACAACTAATGGATTAATTGAAAGAATAATTGCTTGCTAAAATAATCATTAAATGCAGCTCCCGTCATATTGATATCCAGATTATTTAAACAAACTACTGTCAGAAATATGAAATAAAAACTTTGTTATTTGGCAAATGGTTTATGATACACATCTAAAGTAAAAAAAAAAAGTAAAAAATGTTTTAAGAGTTAGAGTTAAGTTTATTATTTGACACCGAGGGATGTCACAATCAAATATCAAAATTGAGTTTTATGATTATAGAGAATAAACATATCGAAATAAAGCAAATAATTCACATTAACACGTAAAACAAAAAGCAATATTGTTAATTGTCTTTGACCAGCTTTATGAAATCAGACTTTCTCAATGCAAAAGTAAAGTATAGATATAGAGGAGTATAGATTGAATTGAAATAACTTAATTGTGCTTCTAAAATAGTCACGATTAATAGTTAATTCCTTATGATTACATTGTGACCTGAACAATCACAATTATGACTTAACCTTGACATTCATAGTGGACTGTGGTTTAAGAGAAATAACTGCTTTCACGTTTAAAATCTGATTCATGGCGCAGATTTAAATTGTGATAACCCTGAGGATAATCTGAATCTCATCTGAATGAATAAACACAGTTACAAATATAGCTTGTGTTGTCTCTGCTCGCGTTGTCTCAGCTCGTAGCCTGTCTTGCCTTCCCTAAAGTTTCCTTGACTTTCACTGCAGGCTCGTGTTGGTTCCTGGTGTGGTGTTTCAGGTCTACCCTTCTCACGACCCGCTCAAAGTGGTGCAAGCAAGGACAAGTGCTAAACTGGCAACTCCGCATCTTTGTGATGAGCCGGACGGGCCCCGGGGAGTGAACCTGATAAGCTAACTGGACTTAAAGGATCTGCCGCTAACGTCCCTGTGCTGAGAGGGGCTGTAGGTGGAGTCCAGGCGGCCGGCGTCCAGGATAATGGGCCGTTAAGACTTACAGCGACAACCCCATTTATTATTATTATTGGTCATTTAAAGTTGCTGATTCACAGAGTAAGGCATGAGCTAGCGCTGTACTTGTAAACCTTATCAAGCGAGCTGATCAGTGTGAAATACAAATAGAAATGAGAAAAAAAAAGGAGTGCACGGTGGCAGAGCTGGGAGATTTTGCCTCCCAATGAGGAGATTCCCGGGCCAGACCAATGTCACATGATCTCTGGGTGGATGTGGAGTGTTACCATGAATTCTCTCCGGGTTATCTCACTGTCCGAAGAGCATGTGCAGGAGCATGTGTTAAATTGGCAACTTTAAATTGCCCCTCGTGAATGAATGTGAGAGTGAATGGTTGTCTGTCCATGTCTCTGTGTGTCAGCCCTGTGACTGGCCTCTGTCCAGGGTGTACCCCGCCTAAGGCCCAAAGTCACTGGGATATGCTCCAGTCACCCATGACCCCTGACGGGAACATGTGGTAAAAAGAATTAATGAATGAAATAAAAAATAGATGTTTATCCAGGCCTGTGATATTGACAAAAAAGAAAACCCCAGAATTTTTTTTAGAGATTCCCGATAACAATATTCAGATTATATAATCTCAATCAAGCAACCCAGTCCTTAAACATATTATTTGAGGTTTAATTATTAGACAAACGTGAAATGCCTGTACAATTAATCATAACATTTCAGACAAGTTTACAACATAGCTTTTATCAGCTATTTTTGAACCATTTTTCACTATAAATAATTCACTAGATATTCAAATTTTGCACATCTTCAAAGCAATATGCACAATATTATCTACATTTTGATAGATCACCCACTTCTACAGCAATATCACATGCAATATTGCATTTAACTAGCTGGTGTTACTGCCTGGCATGGGTGGAAGTTTCCTTCAAATGAATATTACACAAGTAGGAATTAAAAAAGTATTTTGGGAAACTACTACTCAAGTAAGAGTAACTGTGAGAGTAATTGGCTGGACATAAAATCTGATTTCTAATTTGAACATATCAAATACATAAAGTGGGGTATTTAAAGAGGCATGTTTGGACCACAAAAATGAGAAAATACTTAATTATATCTGAAAGAGAAGATTTATTTTTGTTTTTACATTATCTAATGTTTTAAAATAAAAAATCAAAGCCTGAAGTGTTATTGTTATTTGCAATTGTTGTAGTGGTTCGGCATTGGCAAAGAGAGAAGGCCACATTTTGGTCTTGTGTAGCTTAAATTTCTCATGCAAAACCAATCAATACAAGTGTGACCAATGTGGACAGCAGCCTGCAGTCTTTTCTCATATCAGATCCTCTCACCAACAGCGCTCGTTTTACACCCAATCTTCGTTAGCCTCCCGGCGTTTGTCATGAGTCATAACCAAATAAAAGCACATAAATGTGTTTTGACAGGAGCCTCCTCATCTGTGATCATATTTCCAGCGCTGGCTGCCAAGGTCTACTGTCGCTGCGTTCTGAAAGTGCCATTATTTTGATCTATAAATATATTATTGGGCTGTTTGTTCTCGCACATATAAATGAACTGTTTCTTCACGCGCTGGCAGCCACGTGTGTTCCAGGAAGCAATTTCTCTCTCATCTTGAAATATAGATATTAATGATCTTTGTATGGATGTTGAACACAGTTTGTTTCAGTCTTAAATGTCTTTAAATGGGAAAAAAATACTCCCTGGCCACAATACTGGAGAGATGGTGTGGAGAATATTTATTTCAAATTCTGTGGAAAGTACAAAAGTATAGCCTTAAGTAACATTTTTAGGTATCTGTTCCTTAAGTCAATTTTACACTACATTTTAGAGCAGGTATCTGTACTTTCTACTGTGAAAAGTAAAAAGTACTCTTATGTAGGATTTGAGACTGCCTGGTATCGCCATGGTGACATCCTGCCTAAAGATTTTGACCAAAACACAATTCTTTATTATGATCACGCTTGAAAAGTTCTAAAATCTGTGTGAAAGATTTTTATTATGTGATGTGATGACTTTTTAAAACTTTACAACTACTTTGCACCTGGATCTGCATTTGCACTTAAAGCTTGAGCACTTCTTCAGGTTGAATTTTCATAAACATCTGTGTCCTTATTATGTGCCTTAACAGATAGCAGATGGATTGTCCTGAATATACTTCTGTACCAAAAAAAAAAAAACAAACAAACAAGAAAAACATCACAAATGCCAAAGAACTAGATAGTGAAAAAATTCGGATTTGGTCACGCTTTAGTGTCTATTGCTAGTATCTTTTCAGCCAAAAAAGCGGCCCGCGACTCACAGAAGGTTTAAAAACATTGGACTAATCAATGAGGGCGTGTCTTTAGTCGACCAAGAATTCCTCTCATCGACTGCAGCCGCACTAATGACAAAAACATTGGACGATGCCCAAGTTGTTGACGTCATCATTTGGTGTTTTTATCCAGTCAGAAAGCAGAATGAGCCTCACGTGACTCTCTCATTCGGGTTGCCAGTTCGTACGAATAAATCAGCCTCGAACGGTTGCCTCTGAAAGAACATTATGCAAGTATGAAACAGAGTGAGCACTTATTTGTAATACATTTTCCCCCCACAACTGTATGCAAAGTGTTAGTGATTACATTTTACCTTTTAGCCTTTCTTCTATGATCCCTAATGCCCCGTTCTTTTCCTCCTGCTCCGTAGGAATTGATTTAGTCTCATTACGTCCCACACCTGCCCTCTGCGTGCTCTTATCTCCTCACATAGACACTCAGGCCCGCCGCCGCTCCCTCCACAGCGCGCACACATTCATACACAGTGTAATCAGATCTGGCAATCTCTTGTATTTTTGAATACGGCAGCTGAGGGGAGATATGAATGCGCTCTCAGCTTTCAGTCTCGGTTCACTATCAGCCGATCAGCCAAACTGTAGACGCGCCGCACTAAAATAGAAGCTCGCTGTGTTGTTAGCGGATGAAGACGTGCTGCTGCCACTGCCAGGGCCCCAGCGCAAAGAGTGTGGACTATACATCGTGGTTTGTGTTATAGCCAAAGGTGTAACCCAAAGGAAAACAACAGGAAAGTTTATGTATTCTTCGCTTGTACCTTTTGCAATGACATTTTGGAGTCAGCTGTTGTTGTGTTTCTAAGGAGTTGTTTATATTGAAAATTAAATGTGCTGAACTAATTTAACTAAATACAACTTAACGTGCTGCAACTTGATGAAAATGAAAATCAGGCAATATTTCACGTTAAAGGAAACTGTGCGAAAATGTTAATAGTCAAGGTCAGGAGTTTTAGCTTTGCACTTATAAAAGATTACTAATTAGACAACTCTGCATTAAGACGACTCTTGCCACATCAAGAAAAGACACAGTTATTACAGGAAAAGCCAGACTTATAGTATAGTTTGAGTAAAATAATAATATAGTGCTTAAAAGCTGGAAAATTAATTATTATCACATCAAATTAGCAGTTATGTTGGCGATATATAATCAACACAGAAATAATAATTAATTTTATTTATAATGCCCTACTTTTCACAGACACATTTCAAAGTGCTACAGTAAAATGTATCTAAAAATCAACAAAAGAACTAACCCGAACCCTAAAAATACCTTTACATGTTTTTTAAAGGATTCTAGTGTTTGTTGAAATGTCTTGTCTCCATGGGGTCTCTTTATGCATAAAACCCACTAACAATGTATGTCATTTTGATCCTTACAAACACGTTCCTGAATGCATAGGATTGTTGTCAAGCAGTTCATATATCTTTTTTTTCTGATATTTTGAAGCTCTTTCACATGTTTAACTCTGAACTGAATCTGAGTTTGGAAAAATAAACCGAAATGAACACACAATGTATGTTTGTCCTTGTGTCTTGAAGGTTGTGTTGGCCGAAAGGTGTTGGTGCGTACATATTTAATATTCAATAGCCAAGATGGAATAAAGGGTTTTTATTTTTTTTTTACACGGACAGGTTTTTTATTGTCTGATTATCTATAAGATTTTAACTTACAGACTTCCATCCGTGTATGTTCGAGTTACCCTTTTCAAAAATCACAATTAAATCATTATCAAAACTCTTCAGTTCGACTCTACACTGCACTTTGCCATCTGTCAAAGACTAGGGCAGCACAATTAATCGAAATCGAATCAAAATCGCAATTTGAACGGAATGGAAATTGCAAAGGCTGCAATTTTTGAAGTGCAATAATTTCCTGTTTTATTCTGCATAGAAACGGCTATCACTGTAGTTTAGATTTGTTAAAACTTTCTGAAACAAGCAATCAAGGCGTGACAAAAACGTGAATGAAAGCATCAAATCGCAACTTAAAGCGACAAAGTTTCAACTCAAAGCGACAAAAACATGATGCCAAGTGCCAAAAATGAAACTAAGTGACAAAAAAGTGACTGAAAGTAACAAAAACGCTAGTAAAAGCGATAAAAACACAATTGAAAGTAACAAAAATTAGAGTAAAAGTGACAAAAAAAGACACTAATAGCGATGAAAACAAGACTAACAGTGACCAAAACTAAAAGTGACAAAACTGCAACTGAAAGTGACAAAAAGCGTTCCGAAACACCTTAGTTTTTAATTAGTTTGTCAGTTCATTTTTCACTTTTTTGTCAATTCTCCTGGTTGTGTTTAAAATGTGAACTTTCACCAGTATCTTATTATTAGAACATACATTTCAAATCTAATCGCAATCGCAAAGCTGGTCAGAAAACTCCCCTTCCCGAATCGTGCAGCTCTATCATACACGCCACACATTAGGTCTGTGCCGTGGCCGTCTTCCAGCAGCATTTACCATCCAAAGTTTCACACAGAGCCCCTTCCAACTTTTAAAACTCTAGTGTGAATCCAGCATAATCACTCACTAAGTCCAATGAAAGCCAGCCAATATCATTTGGCAATTGGTCGGCCATTCTTTCTTCCCACTGTCGGGGACATGATTGATTGAAATAAAAGGAGACGATGCGTAATGCCCACACTGTCAGCTGTCCAATCGGCAGAAAGGATTTTATGATTGATGTCGGGCGCTAGCGTTTGGAAGTGGCACACCTCCGCGGCGCTCTCAGCACTCAGCGTGATTACATCTCCACAGTGTCACCAAGAACAAGAGGAGGCTGCTGGTCTGTGAGCGCGCATGTGAGGGCTTGATTACAGAGACAGCCTTCTCTCACCATTTAACACCAAGAGAACAGCATTTGTCAATTCCTACTGTTTTTCCCGTGATAACCGCCTGACAATTGTTGGGCATTGCTGGAGTTACTATATTTACTGATTATGTGCGCAGTGTTTTCTGCTCCGTCGCTTGGATTGCTCGGGACTGGCAGTGTTTTCGGTTATTATAGATGTTTCTAGTTTTTGGGTGATCTACAGAGGACAGTGAATTGTGCGTTCAGGGACACTTCACCGCATATCGGCGTAATCTTTCATTCGTCCAGGAGTTAGCCGGGTTTTAGAGGTAGTGTTGTGGATTTTCTTCACAAAAAACAAAGAACTGAAAAGGAGCGTTGTCTCTTGCCATTGAAAAGACTTTATTTTACATGTGCGTAGTAAAAATGAGAGACTGAACAATGATAAAACACAGCCTTGAATACAGGAGAAATGGGGACAGCTGAAGATGAGGGGATAAAAGACTATCAGAAAGATTAACCCGAGGACATAACATTTAGGCCAAGGTTTGTTTTAACACTCGCCAAGATGAGGCAAGACACACAACGTTCACATTTATCTCGGACACAGTGACCTGTAATAAATGAGTGACCATTCCAGTCTTTAACATTTATAAAGCATATAGTGACATGACATTTTTTTCCACAGTAGGAGTCACCTGGACAGTGTTTTAATCAAGACGTTTCAACATCCATCCAAAAGTCTGTTAATCTGCAGAACTGGGCCTGAAACTCAAATTTAAACTGCTCAAGGCATTAAGGTTTATTGTAGTTGATTGTGCCTCTTGTTAATGGCCCATGACAGGTCGAACAATAACAAAGACAGGATATTTTCAGGTGAAACTCCTTGCAGAGGGCAGATCTTAGCCTTGAGCGGTTTCTTTGATCACTTCTGGAGATTGACAATGATTTTTGGATGGATTTTTAAAACATTGTCCAGATGACTCCTTCTCAAACCTTGTCGTTAAAGGCTCTGCGCCCAGTTCTGAACCATGAGCGAGGAACATGGTTGAATTTGAACCGTGAGCTCCATCCAGTTTCAATCCAATGTTGCACAAAAATAGAGAAACAATTGCTGAATTCGTGGCAACTGTTCCCTTACATTTTGTTCCTGCAAAAAAAGAAAAGACTTTTGGCTTGGCAAATTAAGCACTGATGAAGACACATGAAATGACATATAGAATCATAAAAGGGGTGCCAGCCAGTCAGAACCAGCCCAAACCCAGTCAGAACCAAAATGTCCGATGTCAGAATGTTCTACCTGGTTACACCTTTATAAAAAAATAAAAATAAAAAAAAACTTCTGGAAAAAAACTGCGGTTCCAAATTTTCCAGATGTCAGAAAAGCCTTCTGTATCAAATATGATGCAGTGCGACCATAAATGCAGATTATATTTATTAGTTTTGTTTACATCTTGTTAAAAAGCCCTATGGAGATTTCAAATGACAAAAATAATGCAATGGTTTAAGGCGTTTCATGCATGTCCTGTCAAATAAAGCCAGAAAAAAAAACAATCAAAGTGTATCATTACATTAAATTACTTCGACATAGTATTCTTTTGATGTAGTGTTTTGTGCAGAATAAACAGACGGGGAGTTCCTAATGTATGGAGGGCAGCAGAAGGAAAGAAAAGACAAATAATTGTGCAGTGGACAAGGTTCAAGGAAGCAACAGAAGGAGGCGAGGATGGATGGACTGTTAAATAAAGCTGCAGCTCAGGGGGGACGCGGGCACAAGGTGGTATGAAGGAGAGGACGTCGTGTGAACATATATATCTTTGACTATAGACAGACCTGGGAGAACTGTTAGCATGAGAAAGACGGCGCAGCACATGTAAAGTGGTGCCAAAGGGGAGCGCAGAGGTGAGCTGTCGGACACGTTTTACACAAACGTCTCTTTCTGCGCCGGTGCGAGGGTTTTCAGCAGCGATCTTTGGGCTTGACTGAGCAGAATGATGTCTGGGTCCCGTCCGGCGCTGTCAGCTTGTTTTGCTATTACTTCGCTCAAGGGGGAAAGTTGGTGGTAAGGTCGTGCAACTTTTCTGTGGACAGGCTATTATCTCAATCATAGTTATTACACCAGGTGGACAGGGATTAGAGGATTCAGCGAGCAGAGGGGCGATGTCCAGCAGCACCCCCAGAACTGTAATTTGACTTTATTAAGTTGCACCCATTATGGAACTTTTATGGAGTTTGAAAGGTGAATTTTGATTACATATTTTACATAAACACCATAACCTATCTATTTTTTCAGTCTTTGTCCAGAAAAAGCTTATAATGATCAAAACGACAACTTTTTTTTTAAAGTTTACAAGTAATGAACACAATTAGTTCATTATTCGTTGCAGCCCTAGGGTCTTTCTTTTGGTTTATTAGGTAGGTGTAAGTAAAAATACACTTTATTGTCTCCGCAGGGAAATAGGGTTGCGCAATTAAGTGAAAATGAATCAAAATCGCATTTTTATTGGATGCAAATTGCAAAGGCTGCAATTTTTACGTAACATAATTTCCCCCACAAGCCACAAAATCTCCTTTTTTATTCTGCATAAAAACTGCTAACCATGTAATTTAGATTTGTTAAAACATGTTCTGATAAGCATGCACTTCACCAAACAATTTCAGTCTTTTGTTTTTTGTTGAATCCTATTAGTAAAACATAAATAGCAAATCTAATCAGTCGCCAAACTTCACAATTAGATATTTTTTCAAGATCGCGCAGCTCTATAAGGACCCGCTGGAGGATTTTACCCATTATGTACCTTTTTATTGAATGGACAAAAGAATGGCCCATGATGCCTGCCTGGTCTATGATGCATGAAATATAAAAGAAAAATGTGCACGTTTATTTTTCTTAAATGTATATAGCCTCCTCACTAAAAGGCAGGTTAAGCCAGGACACCTGATGCTACGCCTGATTGTGATTCACAGACCAGAAGCAAATCAATGGCGGCTCCCCTCGACAGCAGCTGCAACAGTTATGTGTGAATTGTGAGAGGTGCCATCAGACGCATCTGAGAAATACAGAGGCCCGGGCAAATCACGCTGTAGCATCACAAATGACACAGATTTACTGCCATTGAGAACATATATAAGAATAACTATTTTGATACTGATGCTGACAGGCGTACTTCACATTGCTAAAATGCATCTTTTTATCTCAGTTTTTTTATAAAATAGATCACATGTTTTCACTTTATTGTTCACTTTACACCTGTACTTGTTTGGTCCCAGTTTAATTCAGTTGTAGATTTGGTTTGGTGCTGTTTTAGTCCTGGTTCAGCCCTGACCTTGTCCATGTTTAGTTAAGGGTTTAGTCCAGGTTTAGTCACTATTTTTATCTTGCGTTTGTGCAAGTGTGAGTTTAAATGGAAAAGAAAAAGTCCAGCTTTTTGCCCTCCTCCTTTCAACAAATGAACTCTCAATTTGCCATTTTTAGTAGTTTAATATATTTTTTTACACTGTATTGTCCATTTTTTCGTCAACAACAATTCCTCTGTCATTATTATAGTTTGTGTGTTACTGTTATTTTCGATGTTTTCTGAACTAAAGAATAAATTCCTCACCCCTTTATTTACTTTCAAACGCTCAGACCATTATAGACACCTACATTACACATTTGGTTGTTTTCATTCGCCATTTTGTACAATTTTTCTGTACCATCGCTGTCGCAGTATCCCTTGCAATTACAGCATGACATTTCTTGGCATTAACACCATAGGCAATTTACTTTGTGCAAGAGGGAAAAAAAAATCTGTCAGATATCCAAAGCGCAAAACGAGCAAAAAAGTGTGTAAAATGAAGCATATTAATTTTCCCACTGGAGGTTGTGATTCATGCCTCATCAATGCCATCGCAGAGCATTATCCAGCAGCAGGTGTATAGGAGCTGTGTGCGTCTGTGTTTGTGTGTGTGTGTCTGTGTGCAGTGGTGTCCAGGTGTGTGCTGAATAATAGGACTTACTACAGGCTGATAGAAGCCAGTGTGAATGTCTGTGAGCCGAGAGGAGGACGCAGCGGGCGAGGTGCAATGCCACTTAACCGGTGTGTGCGTGCCGGAGAGCTCCCTAGGTCCGAGTGCGCAGGTGTTTAAGCCATCTGGATCTCCTCTGTGCGGCCCAGTGCAACCTGTAAGGTCATATCCTCTGTATGGAAGACAAAATCAATGAGGGAGATTAGTGCTGGGTTGGGGCAAGGGCTGGACAATTTGCACCTAATTATCTATGTCAGAAACAACTACGTGTGGGGCTATATTGTTGTGGCTTGCGGTAAGATGGATTGCTAACATTTTTCATAAATAGTTGTCCATTGAACGCTATAAATCAAATCATAGTACAATCTATTACATATTGTTTCATGCAGTTGGTCAGAGACACATTGTTTCTACATGAAGTGACAAATGTTTGCTCTTTGTACTTAAGCTTTTTATTAACGCAAAGATGGTTCACAAATGTTGCCTGAAAAGTGTTTTTGCCAACTAACCTCTCACAAGGCAGTCAGGGATATCAGGGATTTTGAAGCTCAAAATCACTTAAAAACTAAATTATATTGAGTTCAGCACTATTACTAGAAACACAGAAAGTTTCAGACACTTAAAAGCCATGTTTTAGTTGTTAGATTTTTTTTGTGTGTGTGTCCTTTCTGTTTGACCTGTATGCTAATCACCAGTGCTATTATTATTATTATGGACTGGCATTTTATGCATAACTCTCTGCAACAAAGCCAAACTCCCATTTTAAAATGCGGCTGTATTTCTGTACAAATTTAATTGTATAAAAGTCAGCACCTAAACTGACAGTAAAGATTGTGACTGTTCTGATATTGCAGTAGTTTGTGCAGATTTCCTTTGGAGTTCACATTTTTTTACGATTACGTTTAGGGTTAGAACCAAGATGGCTGCCGGTGTCGTAGTGGTCAAGTGTCTGGCATGAACCGATACTGCTTCAGCAATTTGTTGCCCAATTTATCTGTAATGTCTGGTTTTCTATTTGCTCTGTCTTTAACCAAATGGATGTTCATGTTTATGTTCCACTATTTGGAATTCACTTCATACACTTCCCTCTAATCTACAACTGAGTGCACTATAGTGTAACATAGTGTGGTATCTTCAGACACGAGCCAATTCACTGTTGGTTCCTTTTATTTCTTGCCAAACCATGACATCAATGGAGAAAACTGTTCATTGTGGATTGAAACTGCATTTGGATGACGTTTTGCTGACATTAGAATCCTAAATTGAACTGTCTGTGGATACATGCAGACTTTATTTAGACTACTCATTTAGGAAAGGTCAGTTTGAATTTAAAACTGCAATCATTTTGTAATAGTTTATAATTGACCTTTCTTTAACTAGAAAAGTCCCACTGAGATTTAGAATCATACATAATACATCCCTGATATTAAGCACCATTTTGGTTTCTAAGCTGCCCCAGTCCTCACTGTGTACTATAGTAGTACTATATTCCATTTCAAGAATACGTTTATTATATAACTCACAGCAGATACATTCTGAGGCTTAGTTTGTGACAATTTTGAACTGTGCATCTGTTATTGTACACTTTTGGGTTCACACTTGAGGTATAAAGAGTAGGTGAAATTAGACACCTTTCCAGTCTCTATGCATGTCAAGTGTTGTCACTGTCACTCTAATGTTAAATATACCTGTGAAACTAACTAATAATGAAATAAATAAGGCACTTATCACTTAAATATCCTTGAACAAGTTTGTACAAATATTATAGATGGCATCATAAATTATTTTGTCTAGCTTCAATAATTACATTTTGAAGTTATCTCAAAATGTTTGATTTGTTTTCGTTTTAGGTCGCCCCGCCCTAATTGACATTGACATGTGCAATGACACACATTTTGGTAATCGACCGCAACAGCAAGATAGATATTGGCTGAGGTTAAAACATTATTAAAAATATAGGTATCCCTTAGGACTGCAACAACTAAATCAATTAACTTACGATTATTGAAATGATCCTCAACTAATTTTTGCAATTGAATAATAATTAACTGGTCTATACAGAGGTTGAAAAACATCCCGTGAGGCAAGATAAGACTCAGCATTGACTCAAATAGCACAAAAATGATGAGGAAAATGTGTAACTTTTGTGTTATTGTCCATAATTGTTATCAAACAGCTTCACTGTAGCTTCATCAGGGTCCAACTCAGTAAAAAATCTTTTCATCACATGACTTTTGCATTCATAACTAATTGATTAATCAAAAGAATTATAGCTCATAAAATTATCGGTAGTTGCAGCCCTAGTCTTAGATATATCTTATATAGGTGTCCCTGATTGCAATGTTCTACTTAACAGTATGCTGCTATATCAGGCTGCTGTGCTGATAAAGTGGATCTCAGCTTCCTTGGCGAAGATAAAAGAGGTAAACACTTCAGAGAGACATTGTTAAAAATGATGATTAAGTCATTTCTACGCATTTTTCATAGCATTAGCTTCACATGCCTTCCCAAACGACCACTAAACTCAAGTGCTGACTCCCCTGTCATGCCATTAGGTTAATGAAAAACAAGCAAGTACTGTAGGGAGCCCACTGCACCCCCAATGAACACACACACGCACACACACACACACACACATACGCACGCACACACACACACACACTTATCACTGAGCATGCTTCTCTGCATGTGCACCAAGATAGGAATCTGAAAAGCGCTTGGTAAATCTTTTGTTTTGTTACAGTGACTCAAAGCTGGAGCAGTTGGATTCTTGTTTCCTCGGGCTTAAGACGGCGCATATCTCGAGGAGTGGCTTGTTGGCTTTGTAGAAGGATGGACTCATATGTATAACTGATGGATTGAAGTGACTGGTAAATCACATTACACTGCGAGCATTTAGAGGGCCACACACGCGAGCGGTATTATTAGACTAGGTTAAGTGCGCACATACGGCCACGCAATGTCTCTTAAAATGGTTATTGATAAGGCTTTTTGTGGGATGCTGTGAGCTCGAGGCTAGTTCTGTTTGATGTGGTATTTTCAGAAAGCGAGATACATCCACGCAACAAAACTAGAAAGACAATGCATGTTACAAGTCACGCCTTTGTATCTAGATTAATAAAGAGAGGATATAGTACAGTACATATCATGGTTTTCTTGTCAGGTCACGATTTACATTTTAGTATAATTCTTTATATCAAGATGTCGGTTAAATTGTTCTGTCACTCAAAGTAGGACAAAAGGCAACCAAAAGGAAGACTTGGTGAGGAAAAGTAGACAGTTTGTTTCTGTATGGAGCGATATTAAACACAACAGCCCCAAAGGACGAATAACAATGTCATTGGAAATCCCCTTCACTTGTTGAATTGTGAATATATAATAGTTGCTTCCATCAAACAGGCGCTTTTGAGCGCTTAACTTTAAAGGCAACAGATACAAACTCTCATTTGCGCCAACTTCTGTGGCTCTTTCAAACAAAGCTGTTTGCAAATGGCGTTCTTAGTCTGCATTAGAGGCTCAGTCTGTTGTCTCTAGAGGTGGGAACCTCTATTGGCAGATAGTCAATATTCAGTTTTGTATCATATATTCGCTTCGTCTATAATCCCTTAGTTGTTTAGTCCATTAATCGTCGATGGGGAAACCAACCTATTATTTTATTTGTATTTAGAAAGGATTTATAATGCAGAAATGGTAAAAACAAGAAGATATGGAGGGAGTTGGAAGAAGAATTTGGAGTCAATCCAGAGTTTAATCCAATTTATAGGCCTAGATTTTTTACATTTAAATACACTGTTTACTAGGACTTTTTTGCATGTAGTTTGCATGAAGTGCTGAGCAATTGTGGTGTGTCTGATACACAGAGATACTTTACTTACTCTACTTACCTTTTAGTCAACTAATTGGTCGATAGATTTTGTCTTTAGTCAACCAAGAATTAATTTAGTCGACTACAGCCCTACTACCACATGTGTTTGTGTTTCAAGCATATGTAATAAATAAGGCTTATCTTTCTGTTATGGCTTCCATTAATGCTTGAATGAAAACATACTTAATCATTTTATATGAAGTCTGTTAGTTTCATTTTGCCAATGTCAGCTTTTGATTTGAAGTGGCAGGAAACTGAGTTCTAAAGGATTGTTGGCAAAAATGATCTGCACCCAATTTGGCCTTAATCCTTTGCCAGCGCAGTGTTGTGTCCTCTTTAATCAATTAGACTTATGAGTCACAGATCTAATGAATGAGAGCGACGTGAAAAAAGCCGGTTCAGTTTGCGTGCTTTTGGCCCACAGTAACACAGCCACTGCACGGCCCCTCGTAGATTTACAGCTTCATAAATGGCTTAAGTGCGATCTGCTTGTAGGCGTTTCTGCACTGTAAACACAAGTACCAGAGGCAAAGGCCCGATGCGCTCCTCTGCCGGCCAACAGCACCCAAAGCACTGGAGTAATATTATGGAAATACGGCCCCATTCTCTGCTCATAACTGCAGCGAACAGGAGAGAAGTAAACCGTCTGGCTCTCATTGATGCTATGAGCACTTTGAGCACAATGCAGCCCATTTGAATAAGGTGACAAAGTTTGGCAGCCGCCCCATTGTCAGCCGGGACACCACAGGTTCTTTTCATGTCGTCCATTCAAACCCAAGACACAAAGATAATTTAGTCTTGGCCCAAAACCCAGACACAGTATACCTGAACTAATTCCATTGTCTCCTGAATTACACCAGGAGAGGAGGGAGAGCCGAGGGTATTTAGAAAGTCGACGGCTTCTGTTTAGAGGCTTTTTTTGAGTCCGGTTTGTATGTGGGCCTGACAAGAATGACAATGGCTACTTTCTATGTGCATTTATTTAAGGGGACTTTGTATGAAACAGAACAGTGGCATTTCACAGGCAAGTTTTGGTATGATTTGGCTTTGTTGGATTGGAATGAAAAAGTGTGGATTAGACACAAGAATATCTGGATTTCAGGGAACTGCCAGGTCTAAACTAAGGCTAAACCATACATTTATTTCTTCTTTCTTTCTTGAATAGTTTTACAATGTTCTTGATGTATAGTTGAATTGCATGACCAAAAATCTAAATCTAATTCCTGAGTATTGACCGTTATACTAGGAGTATTTGTCAAAAAAAAAAAAAAAAAAATCAAAGTTTGATTTAAATTCTAAGGAACAGACTCAGACTTGTTCCTGATTTCTAAACCACAATGATAGGCCGGTCAGGATAATACATTTTGAGGTGCGATATAATGCTACTGAAAATATCACAATAAATGAAAGTACTTGTCATGACACTTTAAAGTCGGAAAATCCCTGTAAACCCTTTCCAAATTAACCATATAATAAAATAAAGAGCTGTAATTAAAAAAAGAGTAGAATGGAAACCCTTAAGTAGTATATTAATTGTAAATCCCACTATAGCTGATATTTGAAGATATTACTGTAAATAACAAAAGGTTTCACATCAGCACAAAAAAAAAAGATCGACACAATAAATACTGACTTCCCAAAAATATTGTTCTGGCTTTCATTTAATGAACGATAAGTCGATATAATAATTATCAGGCCTACACAGTGATAACAATAAACACTCTTTTTCAGACAAATGACTTACATTTTCAACACAAAATAATAATACTTTCTTTATGTTCAAATTTGGTCTTGTACTAGTTCTGATAAAGCGCTAAATCAAGTAGTATTGATACTTGTTCAAATGAGTATCCGGTTTTGATATTAGTTTTATATTTGATTAGTTTCTGGTTTTCAATACTTTTTACAACCCTGATCCTTCTAATTGAAATAAAGTTTGAAATGTTATTATTGTGCCAACACATCCTGGGAACTGTGTGTCTGATGCTGAACTTTGCCAGACGCCGGCTTGTTTTGACGATGCAAAACAAATCCACCGAGGTTTTCCAAAAAAGTTACCTGAACATGAACCTATAGTGCCATAGTTTCACGCCCACTGTATCCAATCGTGGACAGCATTATAATGGCAAACCCACTGACACTGCTGCTGTGGTTCTGTGCACAGACCAAAGCAGACTGTCGATCATTCAGCTTTTATCATAAAGTGTAGTTGCAATTTCACACCCGTATAAACGTATCTTATTAGAGCGTGTAAACAAGTATGACAGCCCTGCGGGGACATGCTGTTGCCTTGATTTGGGTCTGGTTGAGAAATTTGTAAAAGTTATATGGAAGTGGTTTTCTAAGGCAGCCCAAATGATGTTGACTTAAATCTGTGGTGAATTTCAAGAGATTGAGGATTACAGATTGACCAACATTTTTTTTTTTGTTTTTTTTTTCATAGCCAATGTCAGCAACAATATTTCAGAACCCAGAGAAACTGATAAGCCATTAAGCTCTGCTGATATATTTGGGCCAATATTTTTTATGCATTTACCCAAAATATGTACTTTGAAATGACGACAAACTCAATTGCACAGCTCTGCATAATAAAATGTAAGAAAAATAATATCAATAGAAATCATTTTTAGACATCTTCAGCCCTGTTTTACTACTAACTTAAAAGGGAGCAGTTTATCCACACGTTGTGCAGTCCCCCTCCTCTTCCTCTTTCCTTTAAGCAGTGGTCGGTCCAAACTAAAGATCGGCCCGTGCTGGAGATTTATGGCTAATAGCTGATTTGCCAAAAAGTGTAAATATCAGCTCGATATATATCAACCATATGGTATAATTTATTTAAAAAGTAGATTGAGTGATCACAGCAAGGGGAGCATCAAGGCACAAGATTATAATATATGCACTTCATGTAATATTTTAAACTAATAACATCTTTGTGTAGCTGCTGCGTGTCAAACATAGACCTAAACACTAGTAAAGTCCTTGGTTTGACTCATTTTCTATTTTTACCACCTTAAATAATTGACCAGTGGTGTCATTTCCCCTCATTTTGTCAATTCTATTAGCCAAGTTTGGTCGTCCATTTACTCCATTTACTCCCACATGTATAATTTATTTTTTCTAATACGTCCATTATGCGGCGGCGGAGCTCCCATTGTGCCTTTGTGCATGAGGATGGAGCGGCATACACATACAGTATAAAATGATTTGCTTCGTTGCAGTCCCTTGAGTTTCTTTAAAGCCTCATTGGTGCGTGTGTGTGTGTGTGTGCGACTGTGTGTGTGTGTGTGTGTGTGTGTGTGTGTGTGTGTGTGTGTGTGTGTGTGTGTGCGCTATTGTAATGTGGTCGGCCCGCTGTGTGTCCATCTGTAGCTGTCTGGTGTCACTTCCTCTCAAATCTCACCAACAAAATTACTACTTTGTCGGCTCTTGGAAAACAATGGACCAACTCAGACAGGATGCACTTGTTAAAAAAGGTTTGGCTATGATTTAAAATGTGAACAAAACAGAATAACAAAGAGTGTTACATTTTGTTTTATTGACAGGAATCGCTTGAAAAAGGAATCCCGATGACGATGTTCAGACAATATTATGCAATCCATCAGAAATGTGCTAAAATGTGCCTGTAAATGTCTTGGTTGAGGGTCAAGTATCGCACCAAACGTGAATGGGTGAATGGTCTGTAGAATTATAAACAACATTTTATAAACAATAATTATAAACCACAATCACAAATTATTTTTCAATAAATGTAACAGATAATTACATCTTAAAGCAGGAAGCAGTACCTTCAGCAACAGAGCTCCCCCTGCAGGTCTCGGACTCACAAAGACGTTACGATAAGGTAACATTTTTACTTAGTTCTACTTTAAAGCATTATGTTCTCTAAAACTAAGAATTTGCTGAATTTTCCAAATTTTTTCTGTCTTAAAACATCAAAAACAGAACTGGTTTATTCAGCTCTTTTCAGTGGTCCAAATGCAATTTTATAAATATTCACCACAATGAGTTTATAACTTTAACTTTGAGAGGCGAGAGTGAGTTTTGCCGTCACTGTTAATCTAACAACAACTAGCATGCTTACAGCGCACTTCCTGAATAAAGCGCTACATTGTTAGATTTATAGAAGGTACTGTGGTCTCATTTTGACCCACATAGATGCTTTTACAATATGTCTGCACCTGAGCAAAACAGATTTGACTTTATTACATGAAAAAAACGGTTATATGGCCATAGCCTATTTAAGCTATTACCTTAGCACTTGTGAAGATGTGTTGCTTCCAGTAAGTTCAATATTTACTTTACACCTGCAACAATGTGGATTATGTTCCATTGCAAAACCATCTAAAGTGGAGTGTGCATTTCCATTCCACACAGAGCCTCAAATTTATCGCAATTTGTGTCGTGGTAAAACATTGTGCACGGACAAAAGTGCACCGGTGAGCTTACTTAACACACAAGTAAACGCCTTCGGGTGCAATTTAGGCTCTTCCTTAGACGCGCTATTTGTCATGCGGCATTCGATACCCCCTCCCACACACACCCCCGCGACCACACGCAATCCCACCCTCCCCATAAAAGCACTGCCCGCATAGATTGGCCATTAAGATACCATAAGAGAACGGAAAGCCATTGGCGGGCCTGATAATTCATTTACAAGCTCGGCGAGGAAGAGGATGCTGGGATATGTGTGCGTGTGTGTGTGCGTGTGTGTGCGCGTGTGTGTGTATCTGTGTGTGTGTGAATAGCAACACAGCAGGCAGGTAATAGAGGGAGGGGACGTGAGGTAAGCAGAGATAGGCCAAATGGAAAGACAGCGAAGGGAAAAGTGGTGAGAAAAGTGTGCAGCTAAAACGGGAATTGGAATTAAGGAGAATTAGAGAAAAGGAGATAGTGGCCAAGAGGAAAACAAGCGGAGTGAACTTTAAGGGAAAGAATGTAAAATGCCATCCTATTGAATTAAAAGTTTACAACAATCACAACTTACAGGGACTTGCAATGCCATTAGTTGCTGTCAAATACTGAGGAATGAAGAGTCAAAGACAAGCTGGTTGAAGAATCTGAAAACCCAAAGCAAGGAGTTCATGCTTATAATCCAATTATGTATCAAACAGCGTTAATAATAATCGGTCGATTCTGTGTTGGTCGAAGTAGAGCTGCAAGATGAATCGCAATTTGGATGGTATCAATTACTAAATCGCAAAAGCCGCAATTATTTAACTAACACATCCTCTTTCACTATTTTAAACCTCTACTATATGTTTTGAAAGGAATGTGATTCTTTAATAAATTTTATTGTGCATTTCTAAGTTCACACAGATGTTAATGCTCCTGAACGTGTTTAAAGTAGAACTAAGTAACATTTTTACTTTATTAAACGTCTTTGTAAGTCTGTGTGGTGGTTGTAAATGTATTTTCGGGCCATTTGAAGCCCTGGCTGTCGCCCCCTGCTGTCTCTGAGCGGAAAACCAGCCTTGCAACTTTCCTGACGCCGACCCGAAGACAACTCTCCTGAGAAACCTTGGCTCTCTTTTTTTATATTAAAGGAAAGGGGAGAAAAAAAAACTTTTGCCATCATTTTACTAGGAGTGTACATTCTCAAGAGACCTGCAGGGGGAGCTCTGTCGCTGAAGTTACTGAGTTCTGCTTTAAAAACGTTCAACAGAAAAATCGCAATCAGAGGTTTTGCCAACAGTCGTTCACCTCTAGGATCAAGATGGAGGCCTCTTTACGTCCCACGCTTTGTTTTGTCCGTCATTTGGTCCATATGTGACCACTGGGGCAGTAGTAGAACAAGTTACAAAACAAACATCTCTCACCTCATCTTGACTCTTTTCCAACAAATGTGATTTCAAAACTGCCGTGGGCACCGCCATGTTTGCTTTTCCATTTGCTCTTTTTCGTTCTTTTTCTTTCTGACTTTGAGCGCCCTTTGGTGGTTATTTACCAGAACACAGCACTGACATTAGAAACAGTTTGAAGTATAAATGAAGCTACAATAACTGTTTCCAATGCATGGAGTTGTGTACGTACAAAAATACGTAAAGAGCATAAATGAGCCTTCAGACATCCAACAAATTGCTTAGTCAGCTAATACTATTTTATTGGTATTATATGGATTTATTTACCACAGCAGAAAGGACAATGCATGGAGTGAGTTAGCTTGACTTGAGAGAGTAAATCATGAGTTTATTCTCCTTTTTCCAATTAAATAATGTATGCTGTTTAGTACTTTTCTGTGTTTTTTCTTCATTAATTCCTTTGAGCTTGTAGATTCTTTGCTTTTGCCAGTGTCACGCTACGTCCCCATTTACAGGACATGTCTTTAGTCGACCTTGTATTACTTTAATCAAATACATCTCTACAATAACAGTAAGATTTATATTTAATTTGAAAATATTTACTAGAGCTCCAGATGGGTTGTTCATGAAATTCCCCACCTCTAAGTGTTTCTATATTGTTACAGTTTCTGCGTGCTGTAAAAGTATTTCCATCCTTGTACCTCCAGGTTCCTCTGCTCTTGTCGAGTGTGAGAATTAGAACATTCCCCTTCTGCACATATTTAGATAAAAAAGATGCCACAAAACAACAAAGAAACTCATAAATCAGGTAATCTGCTTTCTTTCCCTGAAGGCAACCGCCGGAAGGGCCCTGCTTCAAATACAGAGTTTAGCAGCAAGATGTATTTCTGATTTTAGACGGTGTATGTACTAATTTTCACAGCAGGCAGTGGAAAGTAGAGGCTCTTCAAGAATGAAATCTACCAGTACAAACTCATACAGTATGTACAAAAGTAGTCATTTGGGTGAACTGAAACTAAGGATTCATGGGCAGAGCTGGGGTACAATCAACTAGTATAATTAGTATATTTGAAATCTAGCAATCCTGAAGTGTGTCCTGAGTGCGAGCGACCTGAAAAGCTGACTTAATTGAAACTATGCAGATGATGGTTGTGGTTACTTTATGCAAAAAGGACTTTTTTGAGCTGTTAACCATGTTCTAACATTGTTCCTTCATCAAAAACATGCTGGAGTTGCATTTTGCTTCATTCGGGCTCGTTTGATGAATTCTGTTATGAAACTCCTCTCCCTTAGAGCATCAAAAACACTCTTTCCCAGATCTGTGACATCAAAAGTCACGCTCCTAGATCTTCTGCACTTTTTTAAAGCCCGTAAATCATCACTAGACGCGTTCTGTGCATTTCTCCTGTCAAAGTACGATCATAAGAACTGTGTGGCTGAATTAGCATATCAGGGCAAGCTAGGTTTGTTTATCTCCGCTATGTAATGCCCTCTGTAGCCAGTAGATGGAGCCAAAAGTAAATTGAAATGAATTTGTTGTTGTTTTGTACATATTTTATTTACAAGTACATATAAAAAAAAAAAACAACTTTTAGGTGTTTTTAACCATGTTATAATTGTTTTCCCTTGACATTAAACCACTCAAAGTTGTATTTAGAGTGATTTGTGCATATTTGAGTAATCTTTATTCTCCAGACGCCATTGCTCTGTCAGTCCAGGTCTTACGCCCACTGATATTTCCTTACTTTTCTCACCAATTTTATTTTCTTAAACAGTGACACACGTAGGGTTCGTCAGCGTCAGAAATTCAAAAAATTCCTCTACTGGCCATCGTGAGCTGCAGCTCTCCAAAGACGACGTAATGTAAAGGAGCCGCCTCAAATCACTGCCTCAGGTTTCAACACGGAAGTAAACTGAATTATTTTTTAGATCAATTTTGCAATTTAAGATGTTCAAAATAGAAGATAAAGATCCACGAGTGTCGTAGATTATATAAACAAGACAAAAGCTCAATAGGTCTTTTTTTTTTTTTTTTTAGTCAGATTCAGGTTCAAATCAGGGTGAATGCATGTTTGTGTACCGGATTGAATGACTCAGAAAATCAACACCTAAACTCTAATCTTTTAGTTTGATTGGAATGAAAAGACGCGCACACTTGTATTTTTCCACAAATCGTCTTCTTTTGAGCATATATACAAATTCAATCTTGTGTATCAAAGAAAGTGACCCAGATAAGAGACACTGAATGCCATCCAAACATCCTCCTTTGCTTTGTTCACTGTTCCTTTTGGTCCGGAAAGATCAGACAAAGAATATGACAGACACGTTTTGAATGGTAGCTCTCAAAAGCACACAGAGAGGACCAGCAGATGGACGAGGCCTTTTCCATCAAAGCCATTCAATTTGCTGCTACACAGTTTGATGAACCTAACCCAGATCGGACTTCAGAGGGAGATGACGTGACGACGAGGCGAGGGCAGATGCAGCGTTTGTTGTTCGCAATATCACGGTTGTTCGCTTTAAATAAATGGAAAAAAAATGCATCTCCTGCAACCTGTAATTATTAATAATGACACATCAGGGTCATTATCGGCCTACTCGTAAGCGTCGTACCACGCAAGCGCAAAATTAGCAGCTAATCATGTGTGATTGATGGTTCGCCCAGAGACTGTCCTCCAGCTTTGGGTTTGAGTGTGTTTCTGATCAAATGTGTGTGTGTGTGCGTGCGTGTGTGAGTGTGTGTGTGTGTGTGTGTGTGTGTGTGTGTGTGTGTGTGTGTGTGTGTGTGTGTGTGTGTGTGTGTGTGTGTGTGTGTGTGTGTGTGTGTGTGTGTGTGTGTGTGTGTGTGTGTGTGTGTGTGTGTGTGTGTGTGTGTGTGTGTGTGTGTGTGTGTGTGTGTGTGTGTGTGTGTGTGTGTGTGTGTGTGTGTGTGTGCGTGTGTGGATGCTCAGAGCCATGTCTAAAAATAGCACTTCTTATTTGGGAAAGGGACATGCCATCAATTGTGCCTCTTTTTCAAGGTTCTGTGCACATTTCCTTATTCAGTCTCAGCCAATTTAACAAAATGCAAGGTCCATTATATTATTCATAATGAAATTCAGATTGGTCTTTGTTGCTGGTCATTCACTCAGAAAAATTGTCCTTTTCCTGCAAAATACCAGCTATTTTTTTCGTCTTTTTTGCCACGCTGGTAAATACACAGAATAATATGACATTTTAAAATGATTCATATTACTATTTATGAGCCTTTTTCTGAATGCCATAACATTAGCCGTAATACGTGGTGTTCATGTGGTGTCAAAACATTCTTTAGAGGTCAGTTGAAATGGAGGTGAGTTCAGAATACAGTGGTTGTGTTTTCTTTTAATCCTTGTTGATGGTTAATATCTGCAATTTCCATCTACAATGTTAATAACAAATAACACAAAGTTCAATGTCTTCCCGTCCCAAATGATGTACGATTAAGAATAGGAATGCAATTTTTACAAATAAATGTTGCAAAAAAAAAACTAAACCATTACTGCTAAACTATCTTACGAGTTTGTTATCGACAGGAAGAGCAACACTGTGATATTTCATTTACTTCTGCGACAAAAAAGGCTTAACTACAGAGGTTATTTCATTTAAACTCAAATCCATTATTTCTAAGGACCATGTACTTTAAGCATTATTCCCTCAGGACTGCTTTTACCTTGGGACGTCTAAAGTTGTTTTACTGTGAGTGTTTTGCACGGGATCAGGAATGTCTGTAATTCACTTGTTTTCACAGACTTTATTCTGGAAATGACAGACTGATAAACAAATGTAAATATGACAAGAACCTTTTAATTCATAGATGCTGCAAGTGTTTCTTCCATTTTCAACTATTTTCGGTTTGTTTATAGCGTTATGTAACGTTATATGTGCTGTAGTGTGATACATTGTTCTTCATTTTTACAGACATGGTCGATTCACACTGGACAGGTGACACAGATGACGTTCATAACTATTACAATTCAAATTTTTTATTTTTTTTATGGACGCAATTAGCAAATCTCAAAGGCTGCAATTTTTGAAGTGCAATCATTTCCTCCACAAACAACAAAATGTCCTGTTTTATTCTGCATAAAAATTTGACTAAAAGCTACAAAAATGCCAGTAAACACATCTGAAAGTGACAAAAAAGTGACTAAGAATAACAAAAAATGCGAGTAACAGCAACAAAAACGCTACTAAAATTGACAAAAACGTGAGTAAAAGTGACAAAAACATGACTAAAGGCGACAAAAACGTGACAAAAAGCAACAAACGTTCTGAAGCACTGGTTATTTTTATTAGTTTGTTCATATTTCAGTCTTTTGTCCATTCTACTGGTCAGAAAAATCGCATTTATATATTTTCATCAAATCGTGCACAAAACTAAATGCTTTTTATAATGCACAGGTTAAATCTTTCAGTCTCAGTTCATTTCACAAATAGTTGCTTTCACAACACGCCGCATGTTTGGAAAGCACGTCTTCCTGAAGTAGAAGAAATAAATGTCAAGTACAGAGCCTTTACTATTGCTGTTTGGTTTTTTTTGTTTTGTTTTTGCCTCCTTTAAATGTGTGAAATGACACTGGTCTAAATAGAGTGAGACTGAAGAGTGGACAGCTCCAGACAGTGAAGGGACAAAATACCAAACTGATTAGCTGATGGTTCTGACATTTAAATGCCACGTTTACATACAGAAATGTTGCCCAGGAATATTAATCATCCGAGTTAATTCACAAGGCAATGATCCAAAGTGCTCATGGTGGGAGAGACTGACAGGCAAAACGCTTGTGGAACAATTCAATAGAAAGAACTTGTAGACACTAGAGACATATGATTTCCAAATTGCCCATATTCATGCCGTGAATGGCTTTAAATGGACTGAAATGAAAAGTGCTAGTGCTTTAGGCTAACTTATGTTATTACAGATAGGCTGCACTTGTATAAGTTGTGCCCTGAGGAAAACTGCCTGATAACCTTAATTCACCCCTGGCTCCAGTTTTAAAAGTGTTCATTAACGCCACCAAAAGCACATTAGATTAAAGTCAATTTACATAGCAGCAGCTGTACATTGATGACATAATTAAGCTGATGGTCCGCTGCTGAGAAGGTCGTTTTCTAATGCTGAAATATCACCTGTCTTAATGGATGGAAGAGAAAGTACTCCATATGTACTCGAGTAAAAGAAACACTTTAAACACTTCAAATGTATATATATTTAGGTCTATATACCGCTATTACTCTTCTGCGGCTACAGTTACAATTATATCTGTGTTATATCCGTCTAATTGGACGCTGGATGAGGGCAGACGATGGAGACACGTGTCTTTGTCTCCCTGGACACGCATTTGAAAGTCTCGCTGCCTTGTGCAACGACTGCTCCTCTGAAGGCACTCTGAAACACACTACAGAAGTGCTGGACGGCCTAGACGCATGCCCATCAGACTTTACAAACCAGAAACAGAAAAGGTTTTATCGCCTTTGTCAGTGAACAACATTCACTAAACTAGGAACTTACTTTAGTGACTATAACGATAATAAAAATATAGACTATGCAACAATAAAATGTGCTTGCAAACACGGTGCCTCTGAATTCACCATTACAGCACCTACAGCTATGGTTACTGCCCACTTTGCAACTGAGGTTAAAACTGTTGTGGCAGTATGTTAAGTTGTGGCAGCTTGAATTGTTACACAAGTAAAGAAACAACATTTTCAAACTTTGCTATTTTAATATCCACACATCCACAAAACCACTTCATAAATCACACGGTCAAAAAGACTTGACCTCTATTTAGCCGCACATGTAGCGTTCAGCTTTTATAAGTAGAAAGTTACAGATGCCAAAGTGAAAGCTACAGTGCCACACAGAGGCCTGAGGGACAAGTGGTACTTCAGTTAATGAACGTGGTCTTCTTTTTATTTTTAGGGAGAACACTTAAAATGCTTTCTCAACACTGATCCGCAAGTGTTTCAACAACTTCGAAGAGTTGGTTAAGAGGCTACACCAGCTCTTTTACTCAATAGCATTTTTCCTAGTCAATACAGCACCAGCACTTTTTGTTCACCGAGACTCGATGTAAAACTGCACAGCTGGTGGCATTATCTGTTAGCTCAATGGGCCCAACACGCCGCGGATCATTGCCTTGATAGGTGAAGTGAAGTGTTGCCTATACCTTTTAAAAGATCCTCCGCCTCGATTTGCAGGGCTGTAACTCCACATTAATGCTCCTCTTTAAGTGAGAAACCCAAAGTGCTCTATATTTGACATTCCTACAAGGTGAGAGCGAACAACAGCTTCTTATGTGAACGCCACCAGACAAATGTGAACCTTTATGTAGTGTCTTGCTGTCTGCTTTTGTACAGATTTCTTTAAAAGCTGCACTGCCGCCTTGCTTGTCTCCAGGGAGGTGGTGTTGCTTTGCCTGGAATGTTCCACAGTTAAGCATTAAAGTGCGTATGGCAGGTTAAACGACCGGGAAAAGCTAATGCTAAACATTTTAACTATTTCTCCACACTTTGGCAATTTTGGTGAAGTTTATACTGTTACTTCCCGGTTGGACATGAGCAGCAGATGTGATACGGGTAGAGGTTACCTAGCAACCATATTGTAAACAAGGTCCAAAGTCTGCATGGATTACACAATAGTTATGATTAGACAATGAATGAAACCTGATAACACCTTTCTTTTGTGAAATGATTTCATAAACTGTGTAAATTGTCCCTGATGGAATTTCTCTTGTTGGTGGCAACACAAGAGACTCAGCCCTACTTTTTTTTTTTTTTTTCAAACTGAAACTTGACAGATGTAAAACTATGACACATACTGTATTTACCGCTGGCACTACTAACAAAACAAAACACATGAGAACCTGTCATAAGCACTTGAAATATATATATCTTGAACTAAAAATGTTTTTCTTGGTCAAAAATACAGTAGAAAAACATTCATTCTTACTGTGAGCAGGTTCACCGCTTCACAGATCTGACCTGTAACTTGGGCTGGTGGAAACAGCTCCATGAAGAAAGAAAAGTTTAATGCCATACCATGGAAGATTCCAGGGAAAGACTATAATAGAGGAATAGGAACGATTTTGGAAACATATCTAAATGCAATTTTTCTGACAAACATTGCAATCTCTTTTGTATTATTATTATTATTATTATTATTATTATTATTATTATTATTATTATTATTATTATTATTATTATTATTATTATTAAACAGTTAGTTCACATTGTAAAGGTATCTAGGAGAATGTACATCTAAACGAAGACTGAAATCTGAACTTTAAACTAATCCAAGAAGCCCTTGCATTTCAGCGCAGGTTTACAGAGATAAACTACAGCCTTAGCAAGTTTTGGACATGATTAGACATGATATTTTGTTCTTTGTAGAGGGCATTGTATTATCCAAATAACTGCAATCTTTGCAATTTACTAATTGCATTGTATAATCTGAGTAATGACAAATCAAGGCAAGTTTATCTGTAGAGCACTTTTGCTACACAAGTAATTCAAAGTGCTTTACATAACAGGAAAATATACATTCAAATCACCAGACTGAAGAAGACATAAATAATCATTATGAACACTATTTTAAAACAGAAGAGTGCAGATAAAATCTTTCAGTCGTATGCACATCTTTACAGAACTGTTTTAGCCTGGATTTAAACATTGTCAGAGTGGAGGCCTGTTTCACATCTTCAGGAAGATCATCTTCAGGAACGCTGATTCCCCTTGTTTAGTTCTGACTCTGGCACCAGCAGGAGGCCGGTCCCTGAGGTCCTCAGATGGTTCATACGGCACTAACATGTCAGAGATGTACTTTGGTGCTTTGGAGAGACTTGAACAAGCAGAGCTGCTTTAAAGTCTCTTCTCTGAGCCTGAAGCCAGTGCAGAGACCTGAGCACAGACTAATGTGTACAAACTGGAATTCCTAAGTAACAAGTATAAATAATTTTACTGGTACGATGCTACAAAACTCAATTTTCTTGTAGTTGTAGGGATCTGGCATCACCACAAAAGAGGAGAACAAGTAAAAAATGTTTCACGTTGGTGCTTGATAGTGTTTCTGCTGCAAGGTTAAAACTTAGCTTGACTGTTGACCTCCTCAGACGTCTGTACTTTCACCGTGTTGCTCCCTGTCTGCATTTTGAAAACCACAATCCGCGCGCTGCAAATTCAACCCGACAAGTGTGACTCGTTATGTAACCTCTGTCTTTTTCACCGACATCTCTTTTAAGCATCGCCGGCATATGTTGGATCTAAATTGAAGATCCAATTTGTTCAGGTGCTGAGGGTGATTGTTACAAATTAGACGTTTTTCGCCTGTGGGCCGGCAGCAGCTCATAGCGACGTAGCCCTGTCTCCAGCCTCGCTATGGAGATGAGTGACCGTAATGACAACCTCCAAGTGCTGCTCTCCACACTCTTTCATTAACACCATGCCATCTTGATCCACGGTGCTGCACATCAGGGGACTTACTACTTGTCACTAACTGGCTGGTTCCATCTGTTGACAGCTTCGGCAGGGCACCCGAGGAGTTAAACAAATGGAGCATATGTGTGGATGTTAAATGGCGGTTTATGAGAGCTGGCAGAAGCTTAGCGTGGCTTGACTTGTTTGTGCTTGATATTAATGACAGTACAGTGAGATCTTCCTTTTCATTGTGACCTATTTTAGCGATAGCTCTGTCATGGTTCTTTTCTCTTTTTTATTACATATTCATTTTTAAGATTGATCTAGGGCGCTCCCATTGATTTTTTTAGAGACTCACAGCCAATATGTATCTCTTTTAGGTGAAATTATTATCCCGTGCTCACACATTTGTATGTATCTTATAGATTTTTCTATATATATAGGATTGTCCAAAATAAAAAATGAATACCCAGATACTAATGGATTCTACAACTATTGAACCTTGATGCTCATATATACAAGTATCAGTCATGAACAAAATCTAATTAAAATAATTTAAAAAAGACGACAAATTGGTGCATTCATGAATGTTTTAGAATGTTTTTATCTATATCCAAACAAGTATAAGACCGCTGAATAACATAACGAACATAGCATACTTTTGTTTCAAACTTTTCAGTCCAAAAATAGTGTTTTTTTTTTTTTTTATTATTATTATACTTGTATCAAAATGAGTATCAAGTGTTGAGCGTTTTCCTTTGTATCGAAATATCGAAAGTTTAGTATTGATTTTTGACAACACTTTATAGACACATCTCAGTACATTTTTAACCACATTTTATTATTACAATTCAATTAGATTTTTAGTGTTTCTAAGATTAGACTTTTAATGTATTATTCAACTGCTGTTATAGTAATTTTCCGTGTGGATCAATTTTGTCTATAAGTCAAGTGCACTGTAAAACCTTGAAAAACTAAAAGCAAAAGCAGATATTTAGATATACAATACGATTTAAAATGGACAATTCTTGACAGTGTTTCTATCAAACTCAGTTTGATCAGTTTTGGTCAGTTTTAAACCTCTGAGTGTGTTTTGTTTTCTGGCTCCAGTGAGTAAAGCCCTGGTCTGGACCAAACAGAACCCTCAGGCTTTCCAGCTCCTTTGTACACCTGGGTTCTTCTAAACCTGCCTGTGTCCATCAATCTGAGCCGTCAAAGACGTGGGCACTGATGAACTCTGCAGCAGAAAAGATACACAGTTTACTTAGGGATGTCACAAAATCACACTTTAAGTGTTAGGATTATTGTGAGAAGAAACAATTATTCACAATTATTAACCCCATGATCAAGCAAGAGTCACATCCTTAATTGTCTCTCAATAAAATGATCTAGATTACTGTTCAATCGACCATCTTCATGAAATCTAACTTTAATTTTGTTAATGTTACAAACAGCCAGATTTAAATATCAGCAGGTTTAATATAGATTAAATTGAAATGACTTAACTTTGCTTCTAGAAGGGTCATGTTTATTATTTTTAGTTGTTATGATTATATTATATTATATAATCATTTTGTAATAAGTTTTATCCACCTTAGGCCCAATGCTATTTTACAATAGTTTCAGTGAGTGTTAAGTAAGTTTATTGATGAAAATAGATAGGTTGTCTTGTCTTTCCTTCTATTTAATAAAGCACTATGTCTTGTTGGAGAACATTATTGGCAAATGTGATATTGATGTGTGGTCGTGTCTCCCAGGTGTATTTTCTGCATTTGAGCCGAGGATAAAAAGGCAGACTGAGCTAAATATTGGACTGGCCAATTAATCAGAGATCTCCCTGGGTCTCTGAGAGCTTGTAGATCAGGAAATTGCTGTTTTTCTCCACCTGAGGAGACTATTGAAGCTTAACACAGCTCTCCACGGAAACTTCAGTGAACTCAAGCCGTGCTAACACTCACAGTTGAAATGAGTCACGGTTATCGCTTATTGCCACTAAAGCGCTGCTGTACGTTTTATGGCTACAGTCTTAAGTATATACCAGCCTAATGGCCATCGCGTAATGTTAATTTAAGTGGGACTTGGTTGGAGCAGGGTTTACTATGGCCGAGACATTAGATTCTTCCACATGTGATGGAGAGGCAGCAATGACAATGGACACAGGAAATTAGATATTTAATAGAGAGATTTTCACCTTAGGATCATTATTGTCTTTTTCCATTTTTAGCCCAGCTCCATTTGCTTTGCTTCACCTTTCATCTTGTGCTGCACTCAGGCCGTCTGTCCTCTCCAACTTCTTCCTCCCAGGTCTAAGTAGCCACAAATGGTCCCTAATAGCTTCCAATGGAGATGAATTGATCGTCGTGTGAAAGTGAATCAATAGAAGATGGCTCTTGCTTGTACACAGCGGGATGGCGCGTAGGCAGGCGGGCCTTAATTAAGTTAACAGTAAACCATGATGGCTTTCCCACTTTTATTAGGAGAATAAAGTTTATGGTGATAACCCAAAGAAAATGTGCTTTATGTTTAAATACTGCAGGGATCTGGTGGATTAGGCCCATCTCTCACTCGCCCAGTTAGAAGCTTTTATGATGTTACACAAGTGCATTTGATTTTATCACAATTCTTCCTTATGTGCTTCAGTTCCCGTAAGAGGTAATTAAAACGAGCCGTGTCTTCTGAGAGTTCAAACCTCAACATGTGTCTGTGTTTTATTGTAGAGCTGCATTAAACAGAGCTACACCCAATCCTTAATGCTGAGGAGGCTGTGTCCACTGCATTTGACCCATCCCAGTGCACCTGGAAGAACCTGTCAGGAGCAGGGAGCACATCTCCAGATCTTGAGCTTATGCTTATTCAGGACCACTGTAGTTGGAGGATTTTGCCTGTTTTGCATGTTTTGGGTTGATGGGGGAAACCTGAGTGTGTACACACGGAGAAACATGCAAACTCTGCACAGAAAGGCCCCACACTGCCCGGGCGTCCAACCCAGCGCCTTGTTGTGAAGTGAGAATCCACAGCTACAATCTCACCAAGCAGTGGATCATCACAGGGTCGTGTCCCAATTCAATGTCATATTGTCATAACACCCACCGTTGTACTAGCATTATACTTTAATTAAACAAATACTACTTATTTTACTGCTGTAAAAGAGGCGGGCAATATATCAAAATGTAGATAATATAGTGAATGCTGTTGCAAAAAATGCTCAATTTGAATATCGCAAATGTTGTTTATAGAAAGAAATGCTACAGAAAAGAGCAAAAAATTATAAATAAGGGATTAAGGTGAAAGTTCTGCACTTCTGTTATTCATTTCACAGATATTTCACATTTGTCTAATAATTAAACCTCAACTAATACATTTAAAGGCAATTGTGTTGGATGTACATAATATTGTCTGAATATTGTTATCAGGATACTCCAAAAAAATATTGAGACATTGATTTTTGTCACTATCGTCCACCTCTATGTTACTATTTCTGCATTCATTTGCAACAAGCGCTCCTGCTACAACTAACTGTCCCTAACACTGCACTGCTGCTCTCACCGCTGTTGCTTTCACTATTGGTTTTGGTTCTAAAGTTGTCTCTGGCATTAAACTGTTGAGTACACTTATTACTTTTTTAGTATCTTCCATAAAATATACATCTTGAGTAAACGCACATTCTTCCTTCCATTGCTAAATCACTACACTTTCCCCAAGCGCTTTTCTCCCATCGATATCTACGGCGAGCTACCCCCAGCTGACCCCTCCCCCCTCCTCCCCTCACGTCTGCTATAATGGGATGAGCAGTAGAATTTGATCAGCAGTTTTTTAAAGGTCACACAAGCGAGCGAAACTCTCAGCCGAAGCGTCAGGGGAACCGGCCATAGAGAATGAAGCGTTAGAAATCAGGAGGCAGTGGACTGAGGAGAACTACAGCCACGGGACCTGGCCATGCAACAGTGACACTTGGACGGGGGAAGGGGGCTCAAGATGGGATTAGAGAGGATGATGCATGAGAAAGTGGATATTGTGTTTAACCAGTGAGCAATAGAACAGCAATTTAGACCAAAAGTCAACTCAAGGTTTCACCAAATCTCTCCCTGGCCAATAATGAAAAATGCTACTTAGTAAAGTGGCCGTTTTCGACAACGGAGCAGTGTGCTGTTGAATAAAATCTTAACACGCGGGATAGAAATATTCTCTGTAAGCAAAAAAAGTAATGTTAGATGTCATTTTTTGGAGTATCCCGATGACAATATTCAGACAACATTGTGTCAATCGAACAGAATGTCATAAAACATGTCTTTAAACGTATTAGTTCAGGTTGAATGATCAGACAAATGTGATCAGACAAAGTGGCATAGAGTCAAACATAGTGTTCGTCCCCTTTTTCAATTACTGAACACTGATGGATTAAAACACATTACACTATACATTTGAATAACATGAAAATAACTATATTGCAAACAGATCGCTTTTATGGATTTCTTGAATGCCATTACTGTTTGTAATTCTTGGATTTCTTCATCAAGGTCATTCCATGAATGATCGCTTTAAAAAGCCATGCTTCGTTCCATTGTTTGTAATGTTATGTAATGGAATGCCTGTAAAATGAATCACAAGTGCAGAAATATCACTGTATGCCCTCACTTTACAGCTATTTATGTATAATTTTTATTATACTATATACTATACTATATTCAGATTTTTGCACATCTTCAAAACAACTTTCACAATATTATCTTAATGTTGCCCACCTTTAATTGACCCTTTTATATCTTATCTTTATATCTTATAACAGGTGAAGAAAACAAAACATTCCTCATCAAGTGGCAGTTTTAACCAGTTTGCCATGTAAAACCTTCAAGTGAATCAACACAGCGAGATTGCTTTAACAAAATATGACACAACATGGCTATGAAGAAGTTAATTGCCTTTCCATCTCGATTATAAATAATATAAACTAAGCGTGATATTTGTTGCTGTGGTGAAACTAGTTGTCAATTCTTTGACATGTTCTTCCCAGTATGCTTCATTTAGGGCAATCAATTAATCAAAGACTGAGTTTCAGTAATTTCTAATTGTCAGTGCTTGGGTATTTTCAATGCATTTTTATAAGCAAAAGTTTCTCACACGTCCTTTTTTTCCGACCTGGTTAACTTCCCTGCCCCAAAGCCTTAAACTTAACCAAATTATCTGTTCCAAACCTTACCCTAATTAAAGCATTTAAAATTTAAAATATAAGGAAACAACCAATTAAAATGTAAAGTAAACGCTACCTGACACTGGAGGAAGACATTTGACTTTTTATGTATGTTTAACAACGATGATTAAAAGTAATCTTTGTTTCAGGAGATGAACATTGAAAGACATTTTATCTTATGTTAATGAGACACAATAATGACACAAACAAAAATTGTGATATATCAATATGAGAAAAGAAAAAGCTCCATCTCTTTTGTCTGCGAGGAAGGTGTCGAAAGAGATGGCAGTTGTTTTATGAGCGCTGAACCAGTAGATGAGTGTGTATTAAATATGCAAGACAGGGATGTGCCGTAATGGTGGGCAGGCGGAATAGAAAGGCAGGAGGCAGGAAATGAAGATACAGGCGCTGGGGAACAGTGTGGAGCAGAGCGGCGCTGAACGAGTGTCAGAGGAACAGAGGATTCGGAGACATTCTCATTGGGCTCAGCCAGAGCAGCGTTCATTGTAACTGTGGGATCTTAATCACCACACCATCTTTTCATCACATCTTCTCCAGGAGCGGCCTCTCCTCTCTCCCTCCTCCGCTCGCGTTTAGGATGAAAGAGACTTTTACGGCTCTGTGGTGGCTCATGATGGTCGCCCAGTACAGCAATAATCATTCTTTGATATGGTTCTATCGCTTATTATCAAGTGGAGACAAAGGCTTCCCTGAGCTCACACACCACAGTGCTTTGTCCCCATGTCTTCTTTAGTGCCGTTTCTCCACTGCGCCTCAATTAGTCCTGTAAGAGCAGCTTTCACACAAACTTTGCCTCCATTTTGTCTCACGGATCATTTGAGAGAAGCTAAAAGATTAAATAATCATCACAGTTAAAGATCTGTTAATTACAGACAATTTTACTGTTTCTGTTTAGTTTCATTCAGTTAAATAATTTTGAATCAGTGAAAAGCAGTGTGTGATACAAGGATAACACGCACTGACCAGGAATTTTGACTATACTCAGTATTCATGCAGTGTCATTCTGTTAAATCACTTTTAATCAGTGAAATGCAGTGGGTGACACAAGGACAACACGCACTGACCAGGCGCCTCATTTACAAGCGTGCGTTCGTACAAAATTGTTAAGTACATTTGACGTTCCACTTGGGCGGCTACCATTAATCTATAAAACTATAATAACTGATCATCATAATCATTAACTGAATTAAATAGACTCTATAACATATACAATAATACACTTTATTCATAATCTAGAAGCCTCCAGTTTCCATATTTCAGCCTTCATTTGGCTATGTATGTGAAAAGATTAAATATTCAATAGAAATAATCGTTTGACTAAATAATTGCTGACTTGTCGAGACTACTAAATAATCGTTAGTGACAGCCCTATTTTCCAGGTTAAGTTTGTATCATAGACTGTATTCACCTTCTTCCGCCTGGCCCACTTTTGCCTCTTTTTATGTCTATGATCCGCAATGTTTGCGCAAATGGCTATCGAGGGAAAACTCTCAAACTAAAACATTATATAAAGTAGATTGATTTGTCTAAAATGTTTAATGTACACGTACGAAAATAAGTCAACAACGCACCGATTTCCTGGGCGGCCTGAAAACAGCTTTTTAGTCCATGTGGAACTTATTTTCTGTTGAGAAAATAAGTGGACAGAGTTAACCTGCAAGTTGCCACTGCGTTCCAAACAGGAAGTGATCCTGGGCGTGACGATAACAACTGACCAATCGGGAGCCTTATTTTGCCGACGTCAACTACAGCTAGCACGGCTCTTTGCTAATCTAAGGAAGGGGCGTGTACCTTCAACAATCTTATTGGCTCTGTGGTTGCTATGGAATGAGTTCTCGGATATACAAATATGGAACTCAGCCCTGCATTACAAACTGTTAGTTGTAAGTTTTATAAATGAAAGCCCAGAGCTGGGATTTAACTTGCAACCTTCCAGTTTTAAGCCTTTACTGTGCCACTTCCAACCAAATATTGCAAGGTTCACATCAACAGAAATGTGCTACATAACCAAGAATCAGGAATTTACTCCTCTTTAAACTTCGAAGACTTAATTGTTTGATCAATAAAGACGCAGAAAAATCCAAAACTTAAATTATATTCATTCATCTTTGCTGGAATAATTTTCACTTCGCTGCTGTAAGATCCAAACACTTAAGTGAACCATCTTTTAGAACAAAACACGCAATTTGAATCCGAAAACCCTTAATTAGCCCAGGCAAAACAAGTCATTATCATTTTCAAAGCTTTATATATTTTTACATTCATTTTTCCCCTTCCAAGCTTCAACAATGTTTGGCTGAAAGCGTGAAGACTGGACTGTATTGTAGACTGACAGTGATGGATGCACAGATGCAAAGTTTCAGGCGTTCAGCGAAACAGTGCATCGGGGAGAGCGGTTCTAACAAGAGCGCGAGTGTATGCTGGATGCTCACAAAACAGTAGGTGGAATAAACATTTGGGTCCCAGGGGGATTTAGAGCTGGCATTAACAGACTGACAGACGGCTGCTTATCAACTTGTTTTCTGCACAACACGCTCATATGCACAAGAACATGCAAAACACTGCCAGGTGAGGATGGAGAATGATAAATCCATATTTGCTCCAGAACGGTCTGTTTTCTCAAGTGGGAAGCGGGTAAACATAAGAGAGAACAGACCATGCAGGGGAAATGAAGAGTTTGAGTGAGGAACGCAATTCAAATGTTTACATACATAAGAGGAAGATGGCAGAAGAAGAAGTTATGTCAAAAATAGGCGGCTTTGAATGATTTCCAAAGGGCAGCACTGAGGAATCTATAGATGAAAGTACATCAGATACAACTGAATTGACATGCTATCGTATCATACAAGAGAGAACACCACAGAGCTCGGGTTAGAACATCAAAAAACAGCCGTTACCATGAAAATCGGCCATGTTTGTCGGTGTGTTTAACTTACATAGAGAAACATTAGCCAAAACAATGTTTAAAAAACTCCACGTAAGACCCTGATAAACTGCTGGGTCACGTCTGGCAAATACATTTATCAATATATAGTGTTAGAATACTCTTGATATACCGTTAAGTTCATCTCCACTGATTTAACATTGGGCTAACAGAAAATTCTGTTATGTGTGACGTCACGATCTCGAGCTCAATTTGAGCGTTTATTACCTGAAGCAAAGCGTTGTATAAGCCTGGATATTATTCCATTATCATTGGATGATGTTGTGAAATGTGATTTTGTTGAAAAGTATTAACACTTTTCAACAAATCTCTTTTTTGGATCTGCCACCTGCTTGTCTCCAGTTGTTCCTCAGTACGACATAAAACGATTTAACTGGAATTTAAAACTTTACTAGTGTTTTTATTGCTCAAAAAAGCTTAAAAAAACGTGTATTAGATGTTACTAAAGTTGCCTTTCTGACATGCAACTTTGCTTGCTTGTCTCCTTGAGATCGATACTTTGAAGAAAGGGTGTCCAGACTATGACCAGATCCATTTATTTTTGCTGACCCTCAGGCTTTCTATTGGCCCAAAAAACTAAAATTAGCTATTTTAATTGGGAAATAAATACATAAAAATCTGCTATCATAACCTAATTAACAAACATTATGATGTTACACAAACCTGAAATCAATGTTCTAACTCTTCTTAAAGCTGAGGTGGCTCATCAAAACTATGCTAATTCAACATTTGTAATCGTCTGGCCCTCCACTCCCTGTATGTTTCAAAATGCGTCCCTCGATGAAGAAAGTTTGGACACCTCTGCCATACTGTGGACCAATCCAGGCAAAGCAGTGACATCTCCATGGAGACAAATTGGCAGCAAACTATCCACCAGAAAATGTACGTAGTGCACCTGGACCAAGCCTTTTTTGTTTTTATCCAGCGAAAATACAAAATTGAATATACTAAACACATGACTTTTCCATACATATATATATTTAGTCGTACAGTATATTGATTGCTAAAATATACAGCGCACCTCTTTCACTAAACCAGTAAACTAAATTTATGGTTTGTACCACAGCAGCAGTGGCTAATCCAAAAGTGCAGTGGTTTACCTCCTGTGTCGGCTCCTGCTGTCGGTGTGACCTTGGGCTTAAGACTTCCTCCTTGTCTCTCCTGCTCCGGTGTGTGTTTGTGTTTGTGTGTGTGTGTTTGTGTTTGTGTGTGGTATTTGGAGTGGCTGCTGGCCTGGTTGCTGCCAACTCAGATTGCCCCGGGGCAGCTGTGGTTGAAGTAGCTTGCCATGAGCTGTGTGACGATCATAAATGAATAATGGACTCAGGTGTGAAGAGCTCTGGAAATAAAATCACATTTGCAACAAATAAAAAACAAAAACACACATTCAATAAACAGCGACAACAACTTCACGTCCACATTATTGTGCTGTATATAGAGTAGGGGTGGGCAATTTCTCCTTATCAACAAATTAACAATGTTGTCTGTCTATCTGTCGAGAACGTATTACATATAAGGATAATAAAATGTAATACAAAAGTGCAAAATAGAGCTGTGTGATTTGGGAAAATGATCTAATTGTGATTTTTCTAACAAGTTTTAGGGTTAGATTTTCAATTTCTTTGAACAGAATCTTTAATATCTCTCTAAAAAGAATCTCTAAAAAATTGACAAAAAGACTAAGTCATGCCTGTGATCTGACAAACTAACAACAGAATCACATGTCATTCAGAACATGTTTGCACAGATCTAAACCACAGAGACAGATGTTTTTCTGCAGAATAACACAAGCTATTAAGTTGTTTTGGAGGATAATATTGCACTTCAAAAATTGCAGCCTTTGCGATTTGCCAATTGCGTCCATTCAAATTGCTATTTTGATTCGATTGCACTTAATCTTGCAGACCTAGTGCAGAAATATCTGCTTTTGATTGTTTGAAAGAATGCACTGCAAGAATCTGTATTTCTTTCATCAACCCTTTTGCAGGTTTATGGAAAATATACTTATTATAGACTATGCAAAATATGTGAACAATCAACATTTTTATGTTGTATATTGCCCACCTCTTCTGTTATTTTATATTTTGTTCATGTAACTTGTAATATTGGCCTAAATGGCTTAGTAATAGAAACTTTTGCATCAACTCCCTGTTTGAAATTGCAGGAATGATAAACCCTGCCTTTTCACTGTAGCAAGCAGCAATTTAGGTGTTTTTACTATTCAAGTAAAAAATCTGTATCACTCCGAGTCTTAATTTTTTGAATGATCTTAAGTACAGAGAAATAGGCAATAGGGGCAATATAAGATTACTCAAACACACACGAATCAATCGAAATACATCTTAGACTAAGTTCATTTCGAGGGAACAACATTAAAAATGGTTAAAACTCATAAGAGTGACTTTTACATAATATGCCCCCCTTTCAGCCATGCAATCCTATTTTAGATTGTATCTTCATAGTTGGCATCTCCTTATCTTCCAAGCTTGGCTCTCGTCTCATATCTTGAAATGAACATCTCTTGTCTGCAGCATCAAAGTGTGTCGCAGTAGATCCCGTAGGACCCAGCTCGCCCGCTCTGAGCTGCACCTGCACTCCAGCGACGCTTTCATCAAACGCACGTATCACAAAAGTGCCACATCTCTTAACGCGGCTGCTGCTAGCCATGTGCTCTCTCCACCTCTGCCTGTCTCATGGCCCGTCCCCCGAGCCTGAACTGCTGAAAGGCTTGGACTGATTTCACACCTCGCTCGAGCCTCTGTTATTTGACATGCATGGAAAATAAGGAGGGGGAAATTATACAGGAAGATGCTGCAATAGTGCTGATTCAAAATGTGTTGAAATATACATTAGAAATCAACACGCTTGCATTTTAGGTGAGATAACGTCACAATGTCAAGATTTATGAACAGTTTTAATATCAGCCACACATCTCACTTGAACAACAAAAGCCTGAAAACAGTTTTTTTTTACCTACAATGATACTTCAAAACTACATACGTATTATTGATGTACCATTTAGTAGTTACGAATAAATGCGACCAAACCACCTTGAGAATGCCCGATCTCGTTTGACCTCTGTTGGGCCTGGTTGGGAATACCAGGTGCCTTAGTGGGACAGCAGTGGCTCTAGTGCATAATTTTACTGTGTCCTTGGGCAAGACATTTACCGCCCTCTGCCCTCAGTGTTTGTGGGAGACAACAGAAATGAGCCCACGCTACAATCCAGCGCATTTACAGCATGTATGTTCATTAACGCAGCACCATGTGAGATTCCTATATATAAGACATATAAATAAGTAGACGTGGCGTTCGATGCTCGGGCTATTTATCACTTCACAACGCGGCTGGTTCAGTATAATTTGAAGGACTTCGGCGCATTAGGCCACAAAACATTCAAGTTCTGAATTATCCTGAAAGTGTCAGCTGGTACCAACCCATCAATTACATTTAGGTGAAGTCAAAGTCAGTCATAGTGTGTAAACCTTTTATTTTAGGCAATAATTAGCCTGTAAAACTGGCTAAAAAATCTGAGCTAAAGGCTAACTGACTTTAAGGTGAGATTTCTGACCTTGTGTGCTTCTTGTAGAATCTAGTGACCTCTGAACATTCTCTTTTACATGTTACTGGTGAGGAGAGCAGATAAATGACTTAAATATTATGAAATAAAAGTTTTATATCCTTTAATATGGGGATCGGCTTCACCATTCATTTGACATAAGTCCAGGTTGCATCGGCAGCAAAGCGCACTGCACAACGGACATCGAGTATTTCACGTCTATGATTGTCTATGGGCACGCCACCAGCACGTCTCCATGGTGATACTAATTTAAAAACAAATTTTGGAATATTCTCCACGGAGTTAGATCAGTTTTATGTCAAGCGCATTTCTGTGGAGACAAGCAGGAGGCAGGTCCTTCAGCAAGTCATGGGTCTGTGGAGAGACAAGACTCCTCACAGCAAGGGTGCATGTTTATCAAGGTCTTTTTAGTGCCATAAATACACTGTAATGGAAAAATTTGGCTGAAGTCTGAGCTGAATGTCTTACAAGTCTTGAGGCTTTAACATGCATCAAATAAACAAATAACGATAAATACTTTAAGCTAGAGGTGGGCAATATATTGAAATTTTAGATAATATTGTGAATGTTGTTTTGATTGTATGCAACATTTTAATATTGAGTCAATCGTTTATAGTGAAAATGCTAAAAAAAGAATTAGGAAAAGTACGTTGTAAACTTTCAAACAAGGGTACATGGTGATATTTCTGCACCTTTTGATAAATTTTCCAGACATTCTAGCTTTGTCTGATAATTAAACCTCTACTAATACATTTAAAGACATGTTTTAACACAATTCTGTTGGATTGATATAATATCGTTTGGGTATTGTCGACGCAAAATATCGAAATAACATCGCCCAGCTCTACTTTCAGCCATTTGTCGCTCCAGTCTAACATTCTGTCAATGATTGAGCTCCCGTTGTATTAAAACATACACTTTGCATATTCTCAGTTACAGCTTCTGCTTGTCTGTAATGACTGGATAACACATTTGCAAATGATCCTAACAGTTCTACCCCGCAGCATGCCTAACTTTATTTTTCTTCCTGAATCCGCCTTGTCTATGCATACTTTGTCTTGCCTCTGTCAGTAGTACTCAGTGACTTAATTACAAAGAGTGATGTACTGACAGGCCGCTCGGAGTTAGTTGCGCCACAGCTGAGGAACATAATGGGAATTTCACATGAAAAAGAAGAACGACGGCGGCGTGAGAACAGATGGTCTGGTTTGAATATTGCTCTTTAGTGGCTCCCATATTAACCCAAGTTATAACAATAAAACCAGCCAGAAGAATGGGCCCGCACCGACTGACCCTTAAGGATGTGGCTATAACGACCGCAAGAAATCAATACATGCTTTTACAATGTGTACACCTCCTCTGCGTTGTGCGTGTGCGTGTGTGTGTTTGGGGTAATGTCGGGGCCCCCAGCTGGACTGAAGACTGTTTATATTATTGCTGATGAAAGAGTGGTCCCCAAGGAGTCTCTATAATGTGCAAGGAGGCCTCTCTGACTCCTATTAAAATCCCATGTATGTGTGTGTGTTGGTAAAGAGCGCACAATGGAACAGCTATATAATTGTCAACGGAAGGACACACTTTTAACATAATAAAATGAAGGCGATACACAAGGGGGCAAGTGCGTGAATGGATGAAAGCCTGTCCTGCTCATAAAGACCGCCGCGAACAAAGAAACACGGTCCCGGGACGCAGGGGGCCGCCAGCTGAGCCCGGAGTGACCAGTAACAGCAGGTGCCGTCAAGTGCAGCCGACCCGCCTCGACACGGAGACGTACTACACACACGGGCCAACATTTGTCAGAGGAACAAAGGGGGTATCGAGTTGTTTTTACTATCACCTTACTCAGAAATGGATGCTTTTAGAAAATCCAATGGAAGTTTTGTTCTCTCGTGTTGGACGAGCTGCTATTCTGAACATTGCTTTTTGCATCTTAATTAGCCTTACTAAAACATGAACAAAGACTTAAAGTTTAGGAACCTTACCTTTTTTCTTTTTTTTGTTTTGTAAATGAGTAAATGTTGTGTTTTCCACCAAAGAGTATCTTGTAAAGAAAAGAACATTTGTGACAAAATTAGACACTGGGTTGTCTCCAGCTAATAATAAAGTATTTTATGTCTCGTCAATTCAGAAGTATGGGCCAAAACCAGTGTTCTGATTGGCTGGGCTTTGCTTTGTGAATTTTACTTTGCCGTCTGAAAAAAAGCAGTTCTAAAGCATCATAGACAAGACTTCAGGCTCGGTATTAAAAATCGAGATGCTCTGACTTTCATCCGAAGTATTTTTCAATCTGCAGTACTGGTCAGAGATACTTGACTTTATACTCCTCAGAGCGGACTAAGCCCTGTCGTCTGGGAGGAGTTTCACCTGAAAATAACCTGCCTATGTTTACCCACTTACCCTGCCTTAGTTTCACCTGGAGCTGAAACTCCTTGAAACTAAGACAGTGTAAAAAAGGCACACTGTTTGTTCTTGTCCTAAGGTATTCCACTTTCTTTTTATTTACCACGAGTTTCACATCTTTGAGAGACCAGAGCGTGTTTTGCCAAACAGTAACGCTAACAACAACTAGCTTGCTAACAGCACACTTCCTGGTTTGTGGAGAATAAAACGCTCCATAACTAGGTGTAGAACAGATCTAATTTGAACCATTGGAGCTGCTTTTTGACAGACATATGCCATTTCCACTCTCCAAGGTAGTTTCTTTTAACAATAGTATCAGCGACGCTATTAGCTCTTATTATGAATGTTAGTGGTATGGGATCTAAAATTGTAGCTTCACTGGATAGCGCCTTAGAGATGCATTAAGCAAACAATATTACATTTCTTGTAATTTAGCATTCATGAAAAACTATATACATGTTACGAGGAAAAATTAGTTCTTAACCCAAATGTTATGTATTCCCAAACGCCCAAAAAATTGCCCGTGTTACCCACCAAACCATCAACGAGACAATGTACCAAGTCTTATGTCCTGTACGTCGGCATCTCTTATTTAAAGCTTAATAGGGACATTAGCAAGCTGTAAAGGGCTGCAGTTTGTGTCCCAGCGCCTCTCTACCTCTCTGCGTGCTGCCTAACCTGCTATTTGGCTGCAGAAGTCATTGGTGTTGCCATATGGTGTCCCATTAGGGCCCTCTAAAGCCAGCCATCCAGAAGTGCCTCGCTGCGTGGATGTGTGAGCGAGGGAAGAGCAAATAACGGCTGGTGTGATAGAGCTGCTGTTTAAACACTCCAGCCCGATTGTGTGGAAACGTGGATGCACTCGGCTTTGGGTTGAGTCTTATCAAATTCAATCCCAGGCTTCTTCTATTGTTGCTTTTGTTTGGAGCGTCCACCTCGTTTTTACCCGTTTTGAGCCTGTGATTTGTTTTTGTGCGTTCTTAAGAATTGCTGGGACTTCAAAGTTGTTGTTGAACGTTGTGTTCTGAGGAGTTCGAGGTGATGGAGAAATGTTCAAATTACAAATGATTTTATAAATTTCGAATGAAACGTGTGGAAAAAGCAGGCAGCAGTAAAACATTTGACACTAAGCACTATTTGAAGAAGCTTAATGTTTATAGATATTAATTTAAATTGGGGTGATGAATGAACATTTTAAGACAGGCAAAGCAGTGGCGCAGTGGTTTAAGCGTTTGCCCATCAACTGGATTGTCAGTGGTTCTTACCTTGTCTGTTTTCCAAATCTCCATGTCTAGTTCACTTTGACAGTGTCCATATGAAAACAAAGAAGAAGTAATTTCAATTTCCTACTTGACACAATCATTTTATTATAATTTAAACACAAATATGTACATGCCTTAACGTATTGGTTAAACTCCATCCAACTAAATCGTAACAGATACAAAACCAAAACTAAATCAAGGCAATTTTAGTCTGAAAAAGACCAAACATATAATATAATCAACTCTTCCATTTTAAGAGTTGTGAAAACCTTGCTGTTGTTGCACTATATTTAGTTTGTAAAATCAAAAAATAATGGGTTGCCATTAATGACGGCATGAAAATGAAATTTAAAAATGCTTTAAAATGATTTTTTATCATTTGAAAAAAAAAAACTGACTGACTAAAACACTGACAATACAGGCACAAATGTGAAAATAAACATGATAATTTTCCTTCTGGCTGAAGGTAGTATCTGATCATAATCATATCACTAATAATCTTTGTGAATTTGCTTTAAATTCTTATTAAAGTAGAAAGTCTGTTTATTTATTTGCTCCTTTGTTTCCTCCTCTGTGTGTCTCGCCGCCTCCCTGTCTGTCCCTGATGCATGTGTTAATATATTTAGCAGTGCCATATCATACGCTGTGCTGACTTCATTAACTATCTCAGCGTGAGGCTACAGTGACTGAATGATAATAAACCCAACACACACGCATACATTACTGATTACACTTTACTTCATTATGATAAAAGCCGCTCATTTCAAAATACATCCTCTTAACCCTTCTATCCCGTTAGCGCATTTGTCATTTAGCGAACCCCGGCTATTATTTATATTCTAATCAGGAATCAACCTCCTATAAAGACAATGGAAAATCATTCTCTGTGAGGCTTTAACGCAGGGGAATTGGTCCATGAATTAAGTCCCTTCAGGAGATGCATAATATTTGGGGCGCATGTGGTTTACTGTTGTCTTACTAAATATTGTAATGGAATTGTAATTGGCTATTTGAAGATTCCCTTGGGTTATGAGTACTTAAAGTTGCACTTTGTAACTTTGCTGATTGAGGGTTCCATTGAGTAAAATATGGTCCAATCAGAAAATAAACATCAAACCTGCTTTAACATGCTTTGACACTTAATTATATCACTACTGTTATTTATATTTCGCATTGGGGGTCCCGTTACAGGGCTATTTGGGGGGTCCCGGCCAGAAAAGTTTGGGGACCCCTGGAATAGTGGACTAAATGGGATGTGGAATTAACAAAAGCTCTCAAAACTATCTCGAAGATCTGTTGAACTATTTGATCGAAAGTGCTTGTAAATCATCTATTTGTGTGTAAAAAGGCAGCGTACATTCACAAATCACTTCCAAATTCTATACCTTCTCTTTTCTGCTGGTGCATATAAATATAATAAATCAACTAGTTAACTAATAAAAATGTTGGTCGACTAAGACAGTGGTTCTCAAACTTTTTCAGTCGCGACCCCCAAAATAACAATAGTTCACATTCGCGACCCCCAAACACAAAAAATAGGTGACACGCAACGTGATAAATTAGCCTTAGATCTAATGTTTGACTTTATTTTGAGAATATAGACCTAGAAAAATGACTTTGATGGGCCAACAAATAGGAATCTACATTTACCACTGCATTTGAAGGGTATCAAGCCTTGTTTAACACTATTGTATTCATTTTTCCCCATCATCTTGGGACCCCTGGAAATCATTTAGCGACCCCCATTGGGGTCCCGACCCCTAGTTTGAGAACCACTGGACTAAGACACCATCGACCAATAAATTGACTGAATAATTCCCTTATGGATGTTATTGCTTTGCCTGGAAAGCTGCACGATATATAGCATCAAACTCATATCAGTCAGATCCATGGAGAGTCCAGCCCACTTACAGTAAGAATGCATGTTTTTCAAGGCAAAACTAACTGCAAGATTGAAAAGTTTAATGACATACATGAAACATTCCACGCGAAGCAATAACATATCTGTGGAAACAAACCGCTGTGGGCCCTCTTTCAATTAATAGTAGTAGTTGTAGTAATTGTTGTAGTTGTAGTGGTATTAGTTGTGGTATGATTCCTTGACATCTTCAACATTGTCAGTTTTAAATCATCGTTCAAACTTTATTATGTTGCCAGCTGCAGTTGCCCTTTGGGGACATACCGTTGTCTAACAAATCTTAAAGCAATATAGAAAAATATGTCTGTTCCAGGAAACGCTCGCAGAACAGCTGGCAACAATAGAAGGATATTTCTATTCAGGTGTTGTCATCTGTGCGTTCTGATTTCTAAAGCAACTTGCGCAACCTTTATGTTTTGTTTATTTATACTTTTGAATATCACAAAGCAACATGTGTTTGTTTTAAATATGTACATAAGTGTAATAACGCTATGATCTTTGCATGTAGCTGAATTTGTCTACATTGTAATAACGCTTATGAACTACATTCCTGTTACTTTTTGAACAAATATCGTCGCATTTCTTTACTGACAAAAGCATGTCCTTACAGAGCTACCACAGATAGCTACCAATAACCCCTGTTGGCAATTGCAAGTCCTGTCCTAGTTTCTTATTTTGGATCAAATTTAGAAATTGATTGACTTGGTTGTTCTGTTGTGGCCTACTTTGTAATTCATCCTTGTAATTGATGTAATGCAACACTGTGCAGTTGTACATTGCACGTCATGAAATGTACACCCCACATCCACTGCCTGTAACTCGACTCTTTATACACAAATAGTAATGTTACCTCTCACTCAGAATGTTGCACTGGGGCTAGTGCGGTCTATTGAACGTGAGGATTTGGACAAATTAGCATCCCGGCACGATGGTCCATGCTCAGTGCGTGAAATGACTCAATAGAGGATTTGAAGAGCACTTGAGGGCTTTAGTCTCTAGTTGTAAAGAGGGCGGCATGACATTTTGTTGCTGCACCTGTCGGCTGCATTAGACAAATCCAAGCTCAGCCTACGAATGACTTTTGAATCAGATGGAGAATGTCAGATGTACATGCAGTAACAGTGCTTCTTGTGTTCTCGTGTAGGTCACGGTGTTGGAGCGACAAGTGATCGACTTTCTGGGCTATCAGTGGGCTCCCATCCTGACCAACTTCCTGCACATCATTGTCGTCATCTTGGGCCTTTTCGGAACCATCCAGTTCAGACCCAGATATGTGACTGGGGTAAGTCATGCAAGACTGACACTACTAACTGCGTTTCTGTGAGCAGTGACTGGTAAGAGCGCTTGGACTTCAGTCGGGTGCCCACTGCATGGTTTTGGATGTCTACGACGAAAGATTTCGGAATTTGGGGAAAATCTTGAGTCGCAGCTCAAAATTGTGGGTCGTAAATCTCACAGTGAGACCGGGACAAAGATTAAACTTAGAAACATCGTACGACTGATGACGAGCCGCAATTTATATCAAACTTGATTTTGGAATCTTGGTCGCAGAGTGAGCCCTCTACAATCGTCTACAATCGATCTCTGTCAAACATGTAAACAAAAGCACAACGCAAAATGTGAATAACTTTTACAAACGCAAAAACACAGCTAGTATGTCGCACTAGCCTCCGTAACTCCAGGGACATCACCACTTGGCACCGTGTGAGCCATTGCACAGCGTGAATGTGAAAAGAAAAAAGAAAAAATTGTGCAGTGGACACCAGGCTTCAGACTTGGACTTGTGGACCAGGTACTTGGACTCAAAGCTTACACCTCTCAAGTCCATACACTGCCAAACAAGTTTTTAAATTGTGATTTGGACTGAAATGCAAGAGCTCCAGACTTGACTGGGACTGGGATTTGGACTCGGACACAGACTTGAACAATAAGGACTAGTGCGTGACTTGGACTTGAAAAATCAACTCCAACACTGCTACAAACTAGTTTTGCCTCCATAACATAAATCCATTTTTATTAGTATAGAACACAAACAAAGTGTATTTGGTTACAAGCAGAGACCATTTTCAAAGTGCTGCACAAATACAAAATAATCAAAAACAACAGAAGGTATAATAAGTGCTCAATTTGATTAGTTCCAAAACAATAAAAACAGACAAATCAAAGCTCCGCAAACTATAAAAACATAAAATACCCATTAACAAGTAAAATAAATTAAAACAAATCGAAAACACATATCACTTTGGCAAGGGCGCATTCACAGTTGTCCTGGGTTGGTTTGGTCCTGTTTAGGTCCCAGTTTAGTCCCAGTTTGATGTGAAGTGTGAACTCAGCCCTGTGTGATTATTGTAAGAGAAAAAAGCTCATTTTTTACATTTGATATTTAAAACCGTGAATGAAAATGGCACCTAAAATGTTCACAGGCTGCGTATTTCCCTTGTAAATTGGATTAGCAGGTGACTGGAAGCAGACTGCAGTTTCACCTTATCTTGTCTACGGTGGCCCTTCAGGGAGAAGTTCAAACTCAGTGTCAACAGTTCACTTTGAGTTCACTTTAAAAATGTATTAACAAATCAATTTATTTATGACGCTCACATGAATGCCCTAAACCTTTGTACTACAGCGTGTGTCCGCTCAGAAACGTCACCCGTCTGATCCTTCAGGAGAGATGAAAGACGTGCGAACGGCTAAAAATCCAAAATGTTTTTCGTTTTGCTACATCTTTTTTAACAAATAGCTCGGACTTGATCCAGCTAACGTGGGTTTAACGACGAGACAAAAGCGAGACTTCTTTAATCACTGAATAAGAGACATTTTCAGGCCTATTCTCCATGTTGTCCTTCGTGTAAGATCATCACTACTGAAGCTTTCTGAAATGAGGCATGGGTTCACAAACAAAACCTTCTCCCACACCACCTCCCTGTGAGTCAGCGCTGAAGGAGTTATGTCGAAGTTCAAAACACGAATCTGTGTCCTACTTCACTCAACTGCACTCTCTACAAACACTGTCATGGCCACTTGCTAAAAGGACTATGCGTTTATTTGAATTCCAGTGTCAATTGCGATTATTGCGCCTAACAGTTTCAAATATATATCTCTATGTTGATGTCAAAGTGCATGTCATGTTCTCTTGTATTTCTAATTAGTTTAGTGGGTTAGTCCCTGTGGTAAATATTTATCATAGTTCTACATCAATCAAGTGGCAGTTTGAGAAGAAACATTTGAAAAAGAAAAGCAGATAATGACAGGAATGCAGGGACAATTTACACACAACTGACACACTTTTCTAACAGTTGAAGCAATTATTTAACAAAATAAAGGTGTTATCAGGCATTATTATTTCTCAAAACATAAATATTGTGTAAATGAAATGGATTCTGACTCAGGTTTGCAATAGGGTTGCTAGGTAACAGTTGTGGAATTACCTCTGCAATCCCCAATTTGAGTCAGTGCCAAATTTGTCTCAAAATTAAATCTACGCATGCCCAGATGCTTCTGCACGAGCCCATGTTTATTTTGTGAAAGATTGAGGTTTTCATCCAAAATAAACTTTCTAAAACTTTCTTGACAAACTCTGTTGAACTGAAATGATTGGTGGAACACATAACATTGTAACGTTTTCTGGCTTTTTAAACTATAACGACGACTAGCGACAAATGATTCAAACTGGGGAATGTCAATGATGCACAATGCAGTTCTGCCCGGTTAGTTTACCCACCCCAAAGCCCTTAAGCAAAGTTCATTTTTTCTTATTTTTGTTTTCAGTTTGCTCTCTCATCATATCAGCTTTTATGTGGAAACAACAAACTTGTCCAATCTGCTTTTAAAAGTGATTGATTTATCCATTTAATCCACGCCAACCATAGATTTCTATGGAACATTGTAACTGCAATGGCCGTTTTCTTAAAATTCATTTTTCTACCATTTTCTGTCAATTTTTCAGGTTTATATGTCCCAAATATGTGTAATGTAATGTAATGTGTGTGTTATTTACACATAAAATGAAAAACTATATTGTTTCCATAGATTTATGTCAGTAAAGTACAGGAGAAGTTTCAAATTGTTTAATGTTTCATTTTAACATTTTTTCCTATTCACCTGTAGTGTCTCACCTTAATTTTATCTCAACCTTATCTTAACCTTACCTTAATTGTAAAACATATATTGTTAAAGAATAAACTTTAGCGAGCACAGCCACTAATGCAAAGTGGCAGTCGTGTGGCATAAGTGGGTTGAAGGTAAAAATGAATTCAACAAAATAAAGATGTTATCAGGTATTATTTGCCAAAACATAAATATTGTGTAAATTAAGTGGATTTTGACCCTTTTTTACAGTATGGTTGCTAGGTAACAGGTACATATGTCACATCTGCCTCTCATGTCCAGCCAGGAAGTACAATTATAAACTTCACCAAAACTGTGAAACTGCTGAAACATTTTTAGTAAAATCTTAAATATAATAATGTCCACTATGTTTTAGTGAAATTTTTGCATGTATTTCCAGGGCAGCTTATGTTTTTGTTCATCTCAATACAACATTACACTGCAAATAAGTTAATATACTTCTTATAGAATATTTATTTTGTTGTTATTTAATGTGAAACACTGTTATTTTGTTAGACATGAATGATTCTGATGCTTCTGATTATGATCCATAAACAAGCAGCTCTACTTACTAAACAACTGTACTTTTAATTGTTGTTCAGGTTAAATTTGTCCATCTATCTTTTAAGCTCAACAAAAACGTCCTCACTGTATATTTTCCTGGTACTGTTTTGTTGTTTGGTTCTTCTCACGGCAGAATATCCCAGTGAAGTGTTTTATTTTATTTTTGTGAGCGGTGATAGCAGCAGCCCGGACCATTGTGGGCGCTCTGAATAAATTCTGAGCTTGAGCCGCAGAAGAGACAGAATGTGTGCATATTACATTAGCCTGGCTTTTGACTGGTCATGGTTTTATAGGAGAGTGGCATAGAGAAACAGAATAAATCTACTGATGAAAGAACACCCCTTCTGCAGTTGACTGTAGAATTTCAGACAAGATTTCGGCTAATTAACCCAGACAGAATTATTGTCGGAGTAATGACAGGCCATTATAAAGGGCCGGGGTTTGTGTTGGACAATTGGGAATTAACTGGTCGGCACAAATAACATTTTCTTGTAATGAATGTGCCCTATCTGCTAAATTAATGCTGCGCAGCTTCTTGTAAATGTAAAGAGTGGATGCTACATTAAAAAAGCAGCAAGACGTGTGTTATAACAGGATGCCGCATTAGTATGGACACGGTGGTAGTAATATAATTTTTGTACTTACTTGTATCGCTGTCAATGCAGGGCCTCACATCTCTGCCTTTGATGCCTGTAAGTGCGCTCCACTTCAGATCAGTCAGGGGTCCGCGCACTGGTGTCTCCGCTTCATCAACTTTTTCAATATTCTCCGGTGCCTTCAAAAAGTTTATATCGTCACAAGTAGTTTTCATACGAGTTTGGAAGATACCGGAGTTGATTTCTTGTTTTTGTTCACGATCGTGCAAAAGGTGCACTCTGTAATGTTATTTATGTTTATTTGGACTAGAATGCTCCAGAGGATGACATACGTATCACTTTATTCAGTTAGAGGTGTTTTTACTGTGTCCCTTGCTTGTTTCATTTGGATTATTTTGGTATTTAGTGCCACAAAAAAGATAAGAGGAAGAACTTGGCAGATTAACTAAATGGGCCACCTATGACTCCAATATCAAATGGAGCTTCACGTCTAATTGTTAAAGCCCAATGGAAATATTTATATAAAATATAAATAAAGCCAGCGTACTATAGGTTACAACATGTGGACCCTCAAACTAAATAATGACAAAGAAATGGATTCAAGTAAAGCGGTCGTACATTGCCTGCTATATGTTACTGTCTGCAAGAGCTTAAAAAACTTTCTTTTTCTTTTTTGAATTATTATTTCTTTTAAAAATTATTATTATTATTTATACACACACAAAACCCAGAACAGGACCAGAGAGCAGACAACAAATCAAACATTTACATATATTATTATATGATATATGATATGATATATACTATATGTAGATGATTGTGTTATAAAACTAAAAGTATAATGGTGAAATATGTTTAAAGTAATAAATTAAAAAGTCCACCCCAGCCATTTTTTAAATTCTGTTTCTGCATGTTGTTTGTGTGCTTTTTTTGTAGGGACCTTTCTTGGTAGATGTTTTGTTGGTATTTGTATGGTTTATGGTGTTTGTCAGATTTTATTTTCCTTAACTAAAACAAACAAGCAAAAGAACAGAGAAGTCCCATTTAGTCTGAAGTCTATCAAATTGGTCTATTTTCAAATTTAATTAAATTATTTGAATGTCAGTCACAATTTTCAGTTTGTTTGAATCATATAATGGCCTTCTTTCCCGCTTCAAATAATATACTCCACGAATATCCATTTATTTTGCTCATGGCAGGGATTTTAGGCCCAAATACAGAATATTGAACTCGAGTGAGAAAGAGGTGCCAAAGACAGTCTGGACTGGAGCGCTTTTAAAAAAAACTTTCTATAACTTTCACCCAAACCCACATTCTTTGGTCTTTTGCCCAAACCACAATCGAGAAAAGGTTTGATTTATGGTGGACAGGTGCCTCTTGTAAATGTGCCTTTAAAGTCAGCATCTCAGTGGAGACAACAAGGTGTCATTAACTCTCCCCCAGAAAAGTTACATAGTGCATCTTTAAGTTGTTAAACCAACATGGAATATCTTTATAAATGCTGCTGACACTTATTCATCACTATATAAAACATCAGATCTTAGCTACAAAAAGTGATTTGCTTCCAAGTGGGTTTGCAAATGCATTCTGACATTATCAGGTTTTCTATAATTGTAATCTCACAGTGTGCTCCCGTTTTATATCGTTTATTTCTGCCCTGAAGGGACAAGACAAGTCAGATCATATTTCAATGTTAAAGAGACAAAAATAAAATTAAACCTAAATGTTATGTTTCGTTCAGATGAAAATCCACTCAGATATTCCAGTTGGAGCTGTGGATGACTGAACACATCCCTGCAGCTATGGGCCTTGGGTGGTCCAAGCTGACGCAGACACAACTCTGTACCGCCTCATTTATTTTCAATGACCATTTTAAAATCACCAAAACAAGATTGTTCAACAGTGCGATGAATCCAAAGACAGCAGCACTCAGAGACACTGGAAGGACGCGCAAACTGCTCATTAAAATAAAGAACAGGAGCACAAAGCTTAGCCCAAGGACCATGCATTGTCAGAATTTAGCAATAAAATGAATGCAGTGGAATTGTTGCTAATCTGCACCTCTATGTCCACAGTAAGTCTTCAAACATGAACGGAGTCTTGTCCAAGGACACAGCAGTATCTCAGTAGTGTTTAATGTATGTTTTGAAGATATGCAAAATGTGAATATCGAGTATATTGTTTATTGTAAAAAATGCTATAATAAGAAACAGTTGATTAAAAAGAAGTGTTTCAAATAAGGGTAAGGTGATATTTCTGCACTTTTATTATTAATTTTACAGACATTTCACATTTAAACTTCAACTAATACATGTTTTAACATATTTGACATTGACATAATATTGTCTGACTATCATTATCAGGATAGTTGCAAAAAATATATTAAAGATATTCGTTTTGTCAATACTGACCTCCCTTAGCAATAATGTAATTCTGTGATTCAAGATAGTAACCATTCTAAGATATGTACCTGATTTTTATTTACTCTAGTTAAGATAAATTCACATCACACATTGTTTGATAGAAGCAACTTTATAGAAACACATTGGGTTTGTGATGTGTAATCTGTGCATATTATAAATGCACTTGGTTAGGAATAAACTAGTGCAGAAGCGTTTGCCAGGGTCACCTCTTTTCAGCCAATCAGGCATATTGTACACTATGAATCATGGGAAAATAACTGTTTGCCACAATCCCAGGCAGTTTAAAAAGAGCAAAAAGCTAATTATAAAGAGAGTTAGAGGAATTATATGGAAACAACTGCATAAGACTCTTACACACAGTCGTTTCTGAGTCATGGGGCAATATTGAATGAAGAGAAGGACTGTGTGGGCGGAGCTAACGGTTCAAACAAAAACATGTTCCTGTCTCACGGTTCAAAATCAGGTACAGGCCCTTTAAAGGTGTACTATCAATTTTACTTTTTGCTTGTCTTCATGGAGGTTATTGCTTTGCCAAAAATGTTTGACACTATAGCGTTAAAGTGCCTCTGACAGGTTGAATTTAACTAAAATGCAATTAAGATGAATATGTTTCAAATTCTGCTAAAATCGTTACAAATTCTATCCCAGTTTAGCCACTTTTTTTGGTTTTTACTTTTACTTCCTGGTTGTAAATGATGATATCACACTTGTAAATGACCAAGAAACCATCCTGTACAGTGCACCAGAACTCATTTAATTTCACTGATTATTTAATTTGACAAAGAAAAATGCACATGATCACCTTTATTTTGTTGAATCAATGTTTAAAGGGTCAAAGAGTAGTTTATTTGTGTAAATTATGCTATAATCTTTGTCTCCATAGTGTGATATCATCAATTTGTTTACTTCCTGTAGTTTGACAGATTTTTCAACTTTTCTCCACAAACAGCTGCCTGATTAGTGTGGTATCATTTATATTTATGAGGTATTAATACGCCAAACAAAGTCAAAATCAGAAAATCGTAAAAACCTGTCATACGCACTTTAAACTCACTAATTTAATTTCAAGTGATTTTATTGCCGAAAAATACTTTTAAAAACATTCTATCTTTAACTTGTAATCCCCCTTATTACATTCAAAGTAATAACATGTCCATGGAGACTAGCAGGTAGCGTGCCCTCCGCCAGAGAAGTTCCATAAAAACTATAGATAGATAGATAGATAGATAGATAGATAGATAGATAGATAGATAGATAGATAGATAGATAGATAAGCTGTGACTGTGCTGTTTACATTAGGCTTTTTCGAAAAACTGTAAATATGTATTCAGCGGAAAGGTTTTCATTATTCATCCATTGCAGATTCTACAGTAAAGCGAGGTTATGTGTGTTTGACATATGATAATGTTTATAGTAAATCAATGCGTTTTAGAAGAACCACCAGACTGAATGAGATGCTTTCCTTTTGTTAGCGATTATAAAGTATATCACGTTTCATAAACTTAAGCTGGGTTCCCACAGGGCAATTTTACTCCCACACTTTGTACATGGCACCGTCCCCCCTCACACTGACCAGCACTCTATAACGCAGCATTTACAGCCTCATAGTAGAAGTCAAGTAAACTTTTAGAAAGCTTAATACATTCAGCCTTCTTAATCCCTCATTTATTTCTGCTGCCTTTAAGTACACTTTGAAACGCCAGCGCTGCCTGTCTGCTTATGCTCCCGTCTGCTATTATTCAGGTGATTTGTGGATGTTGTTTTTGTGTCTGTGCATCTTAACAACATCAAGACTGAAGTGTCGCTTTGCCGCCTCTTCCATATTTATCTAAGACTAATGCTATTTTTTAATTCACGAACTATAGACTGCCAGATCTGAGGGATGTTTCAGTACATTTCACTGACAATACCAATCAAAAATCACTTTTGGGCAACATGTCAACTACCTGTTTCTTTCTTTGTCCCAGAAGAAACATCTGTGTGTAATATGTGTGTAATCTAGATTCTGTGTGTAATCTATTGCATTAAAGTTTACATTCAGAATGTATTAATAATCAATATCAGTTTATCAGTTGGTCAGTTTGCTCTCTCAACTTACAGTCTTTCAAGTGGAAACGACAAACTTGTCCAATCTGCTCCTAAAGATTGTAACTGCAAAAGACGTTTTCTTAAAATGCATTTAAGTTGTTCCTACACAGACCAAACTTTACAATCTTGTGCTTAACAAGATTTTGACAGAAATTCAAAATCCCCTCTGTACATTTTTTAAACTAATATGTGTACAAAATGAAGAAATTTAAACCTGTTTCTGTCCATTTTTCAGATTTATATGTACCAAATGTGTGCAATTTTGGCAGTTTTTTACTCATAAAAGGCCTTGATGACATGACATGATGGACATGATGAAACACTTATGATGCATTTTTTGCTTAGATGTATGTGAGTAAACTACATGAGAAGTTTCAAACTGATATCTTTAAAATGTAAGGTTTTTTCGTATTCACCAGCCGTGTCTCACCTTAATCTAATAAGGGACACTTTCAGTAGCAATTCAGAGCTCAAACATCTTCACAAAAGTTACATTTGTGCCATTTGTGAGACCAGATTCATTTAAGAGGCAAAGTGTGACATTTTGCTCATGACTAAATACGTTTTGATCCATTTTCCAGTTTCCAAACCTTAACTACACAGTGATCTAGATTTGTGGTACGACATAACATAACATTTGGCTTTCTACAACTACAACTTGATTAAAACCTGGACTATAACTGGTCTAAAATAGGGCTAGAAATTGCCTTGAATGACTACACCAGAGAAAAATGTAGATCTAAATATTTATTAACCCAAAAAGTACCCAAAAAAATCAATAAATAAAGTATTAGATGATAAAAGATACACCGAGAAGACAGTGTGAAAGCTCTGATTTTACTGCACTTTGAGATACTTTTCTGTTTTTCACTGTTCATGTGTTATTCTTTGCAGTACGCGGCCTGGCTGGTGGTGTGGATGACCTGGAACGTCTTCATCATCTGTTTTTACCTGGAGGTTGGAGATCTGTCCCGGGTAAGGCAGGCAGAGTGGTTTTTATTTTGGTTTTACACCCCAGTCATGTATCCTGTTCCTCCAGCGCAGTCAGCACAGTCAACACAGCCACATCACTCATACTTAGAGAAAGGCTTTATGGAGTAAGCGCAGCGAGACACCCATTTGAATGCAACCGAAATCCCCTCAATTTATATGATAATGCTGGATTCATATCAGATTCGCTGTTTTATTTTAAGCTATCAGAAAATACTGATCTTAGTCGAGTAGATTTTTACATGCATTTCAGGTTTTCATGGTATAGATTTGACCAAGTACAGGTGAAAGCTAGGTTTTTGTTTACATAAGAAGAACTTTAGACATAAAAAGAAAGCTTATGAGACTTAAAAAAGATTGAAATGAAAAATTAAATATTTATCTTGTTCATTACAACATCTGAGCAACCACGGTTTGCCTTCTTCGTTTTTATTTCCCTGTCTCTCTCTCATTCAGTCGTCTTTGAATTTAAGGTGCACTGTAACTTTTACTTATCTCCATAGAGACTCAGACCCCTTAACGAAAATGACAAAGTGCACCTTCAAGAATAAAATAGACATTAGAAAACCATTGGAAACTATCGAGGACGTAAAATTCCAACAGTGAAATGATAGATGGATATGTGTGGAATCATGGAATGCAACAAAAAATAAGCAATAACATGGACAGAGCCGACTGTCGAGGTTGGGACTGAAATAACTTTGGACATTTACAAAATGGAAAAATTGACTCCCTTTGAACTTAAACATGGATAAATTTGCCAGACACTGAAACAGATGGAACCAATTCGTAAGGGAACATAATATGCCTGATTGACCTTTGTTTTTTGGTTAATTCTTTGGGCTAGTGTTGCTTAGTCTTTATGCTGTATGGTCTTTTTTTAATACAAATTTGAGACAGTTCAGACAATTCTTATTTTGTTTTTTGTACCCCTATCCAGTCACAGTTTATGCAGTATTTTTTAACACAAGAATCAGAATTATTACCATCGTCAGTGAACCAAATTCACAAACTGGGAACTTGCTTCAGCGGTAGGATGCAACAGATAGCAACATATAATAATAATAGTAAAGTAAAAGTAAAAAGTATAGACAATGCTAAAATAGTTTTTAAAAAAGGGCATGCAAAATAAAATATGTGTAGAATAAAAGTTTATGATTTTCTTTTTGACTTTATACCTCTTGTAAATATAAATTATAGTTTTACATCAATCAGGCAGCTGTTTGTGGAGAAAAGTTGAACAATCTGTTGAAAATTTCAGGAAGTAAATCAATCAGTTACAACCCACGAGGGAGTTATGCATATGCACTTTTTTATACTTTAAACTTTGATTCTACAAAATAAAAGGTGTTCACATGTATTTTTCTTTGTCAAATTTTAAAAAATCTGTAACATTAGAGGAGTTTTGCTGCACTGTACAGGATGGTTTCTTGGTCATTTCCAAGTGTGACATCATCGTTTACAAACAGGAGGTAAAATTATAAACCTAACTGGGGTAAAAGTTGTAAAGATTTTAGCAGAAAGCTGAAATATATGTATCTTAACTGCATTTTTGTTAAATTAGTAGTCCAACCTGTCATAGGCACTTTAAATACCATTTATACAAAGACAACGGGATCAGTTTGCAGTGACATTGGACTTAACTGACATTCTTAGCGCATGAAGACGTATTACATTAAAACTACATTTAAATCTCACTCTTTACAGATGTACAGTATTTGGTGATACTGTATTTACACAGCTGCAGTCGTTCAGTACAAGATCAGAGAACTGACTTTGACTGATTTTCACGATAAGGAAATGTCACACGGAAGTAAATTTAGCACGTTTACCTAATGAGGCTGCAGCGGAGATGAAGCTTGACATTAAAAGATATACAAGATACAGAATACATTTCCCAAAATACTAGTGTTCATAAAGCGGGAAAGGGCAGCAAGATGCCAAATGTGTTTTTAAAAGGAAGCAGACAGCAACAGTAGATATTTTGGTACATATTGGTAGCGTTGAAGTAGAGTGCCCTAGATACACTTTATAAATTGAAGTTGGAAAGCAATAAAAAAGTTCTAAGAGGGAAAAGTTATTGAGGAAACAGGACTACAGTTGCTTTGGTCTTGAAACAAAACTGTGATAGCTTCATAAATCCACGGCGTGTGTTGAAACTTCCAAACAGATTAACGTTAATTCACAACTCCCCCCTTCTAAACCTCACTGCTGAATCTTAATATCATCTACTCATTTGAGCGTTTAATTTGACAACGCTATGAAATATTCTTATTAAAAGTCCACACTCTAAATATTTACTGAAAGAGATGCGGCGCCGCCATAAATTTCAACTGCTGATAATCAACTTGGACAATTAATTAGGGCCAATCAGTGCTTTCATAAACAGAACAAATCAGTTGATGGAAATGTTGATTATTGCTGATTACAGACTGCTGCATGGTGCTTCACGAAAAAATTAAAGCATGCATATTCGCTCACTTTAGATTATTCATTGATAGTTATACAAGATCAAGCTAATTTAACTACTAGATCTGTAATGTTCTGTTCAAGTTACAGTGCAATGGAAAAGTATTCAGCGCTTTTGCATGAAGGGATCGTATAATAAACAAATACTCTGATTCAAAGTAAACTAAACTAGATAGTCATTTGAAGAAGAGCTGCAAGATAGATCGCAATCGGATCGAATCGCAATTTGAATGGCAGAATTAGCACATGAGCAAATAAAACTGCAGTTATTTAAGTAACATATTTAAGTTTCCTCTGCAAACTACAAACTATCCTGTCGTATGGAAACCTGCAAACATGTTCTGAAATAAATGTTAATCTTGTAATGTTCAATAGTTTGAATTTCCGTCTTCTATCTAACGTGAATGACCCTGGACGTGTGTGAAATTGTCCCAAAATCATGACTCTCACTGTCTCTGGTCTATAGATACAGTCTGAGTTTGTCAGGGCAGCTCTTTCACCCACCGAGAAACAACTACAAGAGCAAACGCCGACTTTAGGAGTTTTAGTGTGCCAAATACAGACACAAAGGCATGGGGAAGAATAAAGTGATCGAACGGCCCAAATTTGTCCAGCTATCTAAGAATGCTAATGTTAGTAGGACTGCACAATATGTCAAAAAAATATCGATATCGCACTTGTTATTATCGCAGTATGCATATCGATAATTTCAAATGGTTAAATGCATTTGTCTTGCGTGTCTTGAGCGCCTGAGCTTGTTTTTACTTTTGGCCAATCAGATTCACCCTTAAATGTTCACCCCCAAAAGCAGCATTTTGCTAAGTACAGAAACGGCAAGATCATGTTTAAGTGTTTTATTGTTAAAGTTCTTGCTTCAAAATCCTCATACATTTTTTCACTATTTCATACGCACGTAAATGAAGGTGAATAAAATGTCTGAACTGTTTAAAATGCCTCAGTAATGTATTTTTATGGTTCGCAGAATAACGGACAAAGCAACTCAAGGTTTTAACTCTCCAAAGGTCTCCAATGTGTGTATATTTGTACCTAAGCATTTTAAAGTAAAGGATAACTTAATTGTTATCCTTTATACCTGGAAAAGAAATTAAAAAGATGTGCAAATGAGGCACCCTTATCGCATATTGCACTAATTTCCAATATCAGCCTGCAGCACTAAATGTTAGCCGCAATAGTTAAGATTTGATAATAATACCTGATAACACCTTTATTTAGCTAAATTATTGTTTAAACGTCAGAAAGATGCGTCAGTTCTGTGTAAATTATCCCTGTATTTTCGATGAAATGTCACACATTGATGACATCACAGAGGTATTCCGTTTTAAAACTCAACTTCCTTATTTTCAACTTTCATTTTTCAAGTTTTCTTCACACATTGTCACTAAAACTATCTATCCCACCCAACAAAGTCATATTTAGTAAAACAAGATAACTTGACATATGCACATAAGTTTAGTTAAGTTTAAATTTGGCACTTGAAACTGAGTACACTTTTAGCCATATAGCTGTACTTTTACTTTAGTGCAACTTTTCTGTATGCTTTCCATCTCCAGCTTGAATATATCTTTTACATTGCAGTGTTTAGTGTTTGCGGTTTGCGTCACGATGGCCTGGTTGGACGCACTTCCCACTCGCACATATGCTGATGGAAAAGCTTGTTAGTTGTGCTCCGTCCCACTGTTTAGCTCTTGAATACCTTCTGTTTGGAAAGCATCGTGCATCTCATTTTAATGACAGGACTGCTTTTGTGCATTTGTGCAGTGCCGTTGACGGGTGAAGGACCAGCCGAAAAGAAGTGTAAAAAAACATTTATTTCTAAAGCATTTAATTGGGTACGGTCATTTATTCAACCGTTTTACAAGTCATGGTCATCAAATTAAAAGATATGTTGGTTAAAAAATGAAATGAGTAAAATATGATTGTATAGAAGCAAAATTTCAACACCATTTTAATAATCACTTGTCATCTAAGTGATAGGAACCCACTGACTTTGGGCCTTAGAGGGATCACTGGGATAGTAAACACAGAAATATGCTTTTAACTTTTAACAACCCTTGCATTAAATCTTAAAGTATATGTGTGTGAGGTTTTGAAATGCAGCATAGGTTTCAATATAGTAGGGTAGTTTATTTCTTCTGTCATTAGGTTTAAAAACATTAGGTTAAAAAACAGAAACAATGCATAGCCATATTTTACAGACTGAAAGGATTTAGGATGAACTTTAACACTGATTTTACCTAACCCTAATCAAAAACTATTAAATTATGACAAACAAGAGGCAGCAAATCAGCAAGATAGATAATCAAAATCTTAAACTATCATGGATGAAGGAAAGAAATGCCACACAGTACAGATACATCCGTACACACAAACACTTATCCATAGTGTACACACAAACACGCACGCACACACACACACACACACACACACACACGCACGCACGCACGCACACACACACACACACAGGAAGTATTGCTAAAATAGAATCAACAAGCGTAAAGAAATAATTTACATGCAACAAATACATTTTTCTGCCAGTTCAAACATTCATTTAACAAAATTAAAGTGTTATGAGGTATTATTATTTTTCAAATCATGACTATTGTGTAATTTAAATGGATTTTGGCCCTTGTTCCCCTCCACCTATGTCAAATCAACGGCCTTCCATTCCAAATTATTTCATATTTGTGTAATCAGGCCTCTTCTTAGGCTGCATTACAGTGCATTACAGCATAATCAAAGGGCATGGAGTAATAAATAAACACAATAACTGCATTCTGTAGCTTCCAAGCTTTAAAATGCGACATGTGATGGCGATTTACTTTGTTTGTGAAAAAAGGGTACATGTTTTCAATACATGACTGCTTGGACAATCAGATCAGCATCAGGAAATACGGGGCTGAGTTATGATCCCTAACATTCCCCATTATTTGCACCCCCTATTGTTTCGGAGCCTTTTAATGTTTCATCTAAGTTATTCCAGAGCCTCTAACAGATACCTCTACTTTAAGATGGTCCTCACATTTGCTGAAAAATCCAAGATCCTCTGAGGTTGTGCTTCATCTCTCTGGGTTTGAACTTCTCTCTGTTTTAACTGAAAACACAGAGTGAAACCATAGAACTATAATAAAATCTGGATGATGAACTCAAAATGGCGCCCTATTTATCCTTATGGTGTGTGCTCATTGGCGCATGAAGCCAAAAAAGTTTTTTTCTTCCACATTACTTCCTGAATGCGGCTAGTGCCTCTCACCGCATGACAAGGATCCATCATGAGGCTTTGAGCGACCACGGAACTCTCAAGTTTTTGTGTCAACATTAGCTTGTGTGATTGTAATTGTATTCTTCATATTAGATCAGATGGGAAAGCATCTGAAAATAAATAAAATACAACTTACAGGTATCGCTAGTCCACCACGCTTCTGTTTGTGTCGTCCGACGTGCTCGTTTACGTGACTCGCACATGTTTGTTGTGACGTCACTTAATATAAAAATGGTAAATTCAGTGATTTTAGAAACGCGTAAAAAGAACATTTCCTTCTGTTTTAGTTTAATACTGAAAATAAGTAAGTACTGTCTGCTATCATAATATGCTGCAAAAGGCTGGGCCCAGGAGTCTGCAATACCTCGGACGACCACTAATCAATCTGGCTGGCGGAAACAGGGGGGTGCTTTATCCACTTCCTTTAATACATCCATGAGTTGAAACCCACTCAGACTTTTCCTTGTACCCGGCGTTTCTATCAATAACTAATTTCTTTTACCCCTTTGTGGCAGGAGTTGGTATATATCTGACTGTAGCTTACAATGGTACCGCAAAAAGAATGTGAGCATATATATATATTCTCTGACATTTACAGATAAACACACCTACAATAATATTACCAGCTTCCTTTTCCCTCCAGTGTGAACACAGCCTTCCAGCGTTTATGACACAGAAGATTTAAGACCCTCCTGCCCTTTTGCAATGATAAAAACCCGCCTAATAGTGTCTCAGGGGTTAATTAGATTGCCTGCTTTCACCGGTCTGTATATATTATCCCAGCGCCCTGTAAACTTTATTGTACCGTAATTCTTGATGCGAACGAGCACCCCGCTTTTTCCCCTGACCAAAACCAACACCAGCTGCTGCCTATAATGATCACGATCCGGCCCGTTAATTAGCGCCACCTTGATCAATTACTCACGGCGACCAATCAGGGGCCGGCGCGCGATAAAATGGCCACCCGACACACACAGAGCTGAAGGGCGCCGCGACCTTGACCCAGTTAGCCGGTTAGCGAGTTAGCGGTGGGGAGTCTCCTATCGTCCCACCTCGAGCAGCTGTTGTAGCCCGCACAGATCCATCACCTACACTTCCAGGGCTTGTTTACTGACCTGAGGGCTATTATTACACCGGGCCCAAGCGCCGCATACAACAAGTGAGTTGACACAGGTGGAGGCAGACTACATATACAACACACAGGTGGCTGTTCAGGCCAGACAAAGCCGGGTTTAATGAGGACACAGTGCGGCCGACCATTCACGGCAAACAGGCTAATTTACACTGGATGGAGAGGCATGAGGGGTCTAGTCTATGTCTATGGCTCTAAAAGGAGAGATATTATGCAAAATTGACTTTTAAGACCCTTCAGCCGTGTTGTAATAGGTTTCCCCTCTCGTTTGCACACTCCACATTGTATCCTGATTCAATTATGTGTGAGTAATCTTGTACTTATACTTTTCAGAATCGCTGATACATGTACGATTCAGCGGCATTGTGTCGCCGTTTTAGCACAAAAAGGAAAAGATACACGTAAATGTCATGGTCACCGAATTAACATTTTAAAATGTTATGGAGTTTCATTGCAGTTGTAACTGGAGCAGCCGCCGCAGTGTCTAAAACAAAAAAAGGAGAAAAACATTTGAACAGCAATGAATAGACTACATGTGAACTAAAATCTTAAATATTGTTGATAGGGAAAGTAGGAAGAACCAGAGGACAGTGTTCAGGCTGCCATACATCCCCCAGCAGAGTTGCTCCTTGGGCAGCGTAGCTAAAACTGTAGGTTTTTATTCCTGTTCCGAACTGGCCTGACCATGAGCTATTTCAAAGAGGAACATTTTGAGCCTGGTCTGAAATGTAGAGACTGTGTCAGCCTCTTTAACATGAACAGGAGCTGGTTCCATAACACAGGAGCTTGGTAGCTAAAGGTTTTACCTCCTACTGTGCTTTGACAGACTCTAGGGACCATTTATTCATCAAACTAAGGCTTGTGTTGCAGGTGACAGGAACGTTACCCAAGGTGACCCATTAACTTTGAGCACAATAATGACCTATTTCCCAATGGTTATACATAAAGTCACCATATCATCAACATATTATCAACACACACTTCTCGCTACCATGAACTTCAGGAACTTCAGGAATCAGCGCCGCAGTCTTCTGACTTGTTTCTTTTATGTCGTTTTGATCCATACTGTGATTTAAAACGTCTGAAATATAAAATAATGATCCTCTGGTGTGACATAGATTATAAAACAGACAAATGTGTACAATGTTTTCTTTAAGTTTTTAGTAAAATGCAGTATATGTAAAGTATTTCAGTAACCAAAATTGTAAATTTGTAAGAATAAAATGTTTTGGGGTAAATTTACCACGTTTACTGGCTGTAGGCAAATGTCTATTGAACATGACAATAAAACATGACAACAAATGAAATAACTCTGATTGATCTTTACTGGTAAATACATCTTCACAGTTGTAGAGCCAAAGTCGCATCTTAAAATCCCCATGTCGCTGCAATATGACGACCCAATCCCAAGCTCTATTCTGAGTACTTTATTTTTTTTTGTCGCTTTTCAATCAGTCACAGTTTCAACCTATGCCGTATCAAAGTTTTTAAGTTCAACCCACGGATATACGAGAGTAATGATTCTGTTTGCACTTCAGGAATAGCACAGAAAATCTCCTTTCTGTACATTTTTCTCACTGATCCTTCTTAGCCGCTCCCCCTTCATCCCTGCGCCTCCCGCCTCCCGCCTCTTGCTCTTCGTCTCCATGTAACTGATTCCTCCTCCTCATCCTCGGCTCACCCTATAATCAAGTCTATTTCATGTTGTTTTGCTAAGTGCCGTGTCCCATTGCTCTACTCTTATCCACACTAGGTCCTCATCACCTTCCTGCTATCTTGAATAAATTTCCCAAGCTCAGAGAAAGTGCGCCAGTCAAGGGCCTACTTCTATAACACAATCCACAAAGTACGTTTTATGCATCGGAGTAGCAATTTAGGACATTACTTTAGGGTCATTTGACTAAAGTGAGTGCGACAGAGTGCATTTTTCTTCATTTTGATCCTGTGTTTATGAAGGAGACACATAATTTGGGCCATATCATTGCTGACTTAGATTTGTACCCAGGCTTTGATGTGATTTTCCTCTGCCCACGTCCTATTTTATACATGACTAATCTTGATTTTGCCCGTCCTCAGAGTGGAGAAGTAGAGCGCTAACTGGACTGTCAGGGAGGTGAAAGGATGGGCAGAGGAGATTAGATGCCTCGCCTCCCCATCCAAACATATACAGCAAAATGCCAGTCTTTCATTAGATAAAACGGTTTACATTTCGAGAAAAAGATCATATTATTCCATTGGCTTGATTTTAGTTACATACAGTTGCTGCATATCTTTGAGTAATCTGAACTAAGATTTATTTGATGCATTGCGTTTCCATCCAACCAGCACATCAGATCAGCCGCTCTGCAGGAAAGTCAAAGGTTTTTGTACAAATCAAACATGATATTGCTCTGATTGAATGAAAAGTTTGAATGTTTCAGCCAATCATTTTCTAATAACTGTCCTTGAAGAAATAATGGAATTATGTGACATTGTTTGATTTTATTCAAGATTTTATTAAATGTTTCACCTAGTTTTCCCCAGTTTGACAATTTTGATTTATAATCTTACGTCCTGGTTGGACATGAGCAGCACATGTAAAATAGGTACCTGTTACCTAGCAACCATACTGTAATCAAGGACCAAAATCTATACACATTACCCAATAGTTATGATTTGGCAAATAATAATAGCCGATAACACCTTTTCATTGCATTTCCGATGGAATAGCGCTTATTGATGACATCACAGAGGGATTCTGTTAGAATTCAACTCTACTTCCTGTATTTTTTTTTTTCCTTTTTAAAAAAACTTTTCTTCACAAACTGTCACTTGACTATGACCTATGATAAATATTTACCACAGGAACTACCTCACCAAACAAAGTCGTAATTAGAAAAATGTGAACCTGACATATGCACTTGAAGTTTAAATGTAGTTAATGTAGATTAATTAGAGTCTTTCTAATTTAAACTGAAGCCTTCAATCTGCATATTTAAACTTTTATTTGGTTGATAATATGTTTAAATTAGAAGGAGTCTATTATAACTTTGTTTGGTGGGGTAGTTGATGTATACTAGCCAATTGAAGCCTTCAGTCTGCATATTTGAACCTTTATTTGGTTGATAATATGTTTAAAAACTGTCAATGCATCATACAAATATCGTTTGACTTGTCGACTAAATGAAAAAATAATCACTGACTGGTCAACTATTAAAATAATCTTTATTTCAAGTCAGCACATTATTGGGCACAAATGTTTTGTTTTTTGTTTTGTTTTTGCAGTAAAATCTGTGAACTCATTAAAGGTATTCAAATTGGATTGTTATCAGTAACATGGGTATTAGTAAATTGTTATCAGTTTGGTTTGAACATGTTTAGATACAAAGCTGGAGTAGGAGCCTATCATTGTCAGGATAAACCTTTATGTGCCATGTTTACATAAAATAGGGACAAATAGCCTGTTTATGTAAACTTTATGATATATTTATTTTATAGATGTATTTGAAATTCCTAAATGCACTACCTTTCATGGCACGATAATGTTGACTTTTACCACATAAATGCACCGCTCATGTGAGTAGTTTTATCCTCCGTCATGCATATAACTTCAGACTTGGAGAGAAATCTATTTAGGAGCCTTAATCGAGCTACGGGCACAGTCAGCCTGAGCTCTGCATACAAACACACTGATTGTTTCAGAAAGGGGAAACATTGAATCGGGTAAACAATCTCATTCAATTCCCCGTTCGGTGACAGACTTTTGTTTGTCGAGCGCAGCCAAAAGTGTGCACAACTCATCTAACCGAATATTTTATGTACTGCGTTTGAAGTGCAAATATCCCCCACGAGCCTTTGCAAGAGGCAAGTCAAAATGATTAGCACGGCAAAAGTTGTGAAATTTGCCAACAGGCCCCGACGACACTTGTTGTGGATAAGACAGGAAACGGTGAGAGGCTAAAAAGGTAGAAGAAGCAGACAGACTGAGGAGGTGGGACACATGTCAACGGGCTTTTTAAGCAGAGTTCGTGACGTTTAAGAAGATGGACATTTCGGTCGGAGGAGTGGACAGGAGGAGAAGATTGAGGTGAAGCTGCAAAGTTGGTTTCTGTGAAGATGTCACGCCAACTGGACATTGTTATGACCATTGTGAGTCACTCTGTGGGCTCCGCGGAGTAAGTGATTCCATCAATTATTCTAACGGTGACTAGAGCAGCAGCAGTGGCTAACAGTCTCATGCCCAATTTATATGATAATGTGATATGTCTTCACGGAGGATTCACTGTTATACCAGGAGTTCTGTATAGCGCCAAAGTGCCTCAGCGTTTACTTACTGCACAACTAAAATCATTTGATATGTTTAACTTCGCAATGTCGAAATGAGACCGTCCTTGACTTTTATTCTCCACCGAGTCAAAGTTTTGAGTGAATTTTCTGGTAATTTTCCGCGCAATTCTGAATGCACGCTTGTTTAACACTTGTTAGCTCTTCATACAGCGTAATGGCAATTGAGCTAAATTCAATTATCATGATCAGAAAATGAAAATGAAAAGAGCGGCGCAAGTTAGATCTCTCAGTCTTTGATTCTCTCTTCGCTGTTAGTGTTTTATTGAACATGAAAACCACCAATCAAACCAGCAATTTCAGTAATCTAATGCAATGTCGCAACCTGTTTTTTTCTGTCCGGTGTTGCGTAATGTTTTCCGGAGATCTTGATGAAGGTAGAGTCAGACCACTGTGCAAAGTCCTCTCGGCACACCTCAGAGACTCTCAATGGGGTTCGGTTCTGGACTCTGTGGATTCTGCCATGTGTGAAAATAACGTCTCATGCTCCCTGGACCACTTTTTCAAAATTAGAGCCCGGTGAATCCTGGTATTGTCAGCTTGGAATTCATTGACTGGTCTTTCATGTAGCTGACCTCATTCTTTCAGCACACAGCGTCGATGAACCTAGACTTGACCAACCGCAGCAACCGCTTACCTGCTTGCCTGAGAAAAATGCACCGCGTAACTGTTCTGGTGAAAGAGCCGCCACCTGCTTGTCTCCACTCCACTTATAGGGGTCGCTAATGTGCTGTGTAATGTGCTGTGTTCATCTATGGTAGTTTTAGAATAGAATATGTCAAGTTTTTCTTTTTAAATGTACAAAGCCACATGGAAATAATAATGACTGTAGGTTTAATATTGATTTAAAGGAGCGCATATAAGCAAATATATGATGTAAAGTGGTTTTTAAGCTCAGTTTTCTTTTCTGCTTGTTATGTGGACAAGCTTTGGGGGCCCTCCTGCAGTACCTCTGAGGCCTCCCACTTAAGGTATCACTGCTCTATTTAATTACAAAAATGTTGTATTAGGAACTGCAATATATACCCTTCTCTTCAGAGTAATGAGTCACTCCTTTTCTAAAACTAATACATTCAATTTGGTCTATACTGTCTATGGAAAATGTTGACAATACAGAACAGTAATTGTTCTAAATAATTGTGATTTCAATTATAAGCCAAATGATCACGATTATAATGTTTGCAAAATCCGAGCAGCCCTAGTTTGTTGTATCTTTTCCCAATAACAATCTGTCCCTTTTAACAATAAACATAAATCATTTGTACTAAATAAATGCCAAAATATTCTATCTTGGAGCCAGATCTCAATTGCGATTTGATTTGATTCATGTACGCTTACTGTATTTATATTGTTGTAAAGGTGTAAATAAAGTGTGATCTTCCTTCAGAAAGTTCACACTTTTCTGTAACTGCTTCAATTAATCTCTCACTCACTCGAAGCATGACAGAGGCTGATTAATAGAAGGCGTCTGTGTGGGAAAGAGTCTGTTTTTAAGCATGGAGCTATATTGAACAGAACATCGATCTCACAAAAATGTCAAAATGTCACAGGAATAGGATCGCAAATTGTTTTATACCGCCGTATTGCCTATACACTCCGCTCTTTTATGCAATTATAAGTGTTTTTATTTCTCAAAAATACCAGGCTCATCTCTGCACAGATCAGAATGGTAACTTGACCTGCAAGAGCCACCAATTCTCTGAGAAATAAGGTTAAAATTCCAGACAATGCAATCAAATCTCCTCAAACACAAGCAAGTGGCAGACCCTCCACCAGAGAAGCTGCTAAGTGCACCTTCAAACGTGGAAGCATTTTCGTGATCTACAATCAGTGAGCAAAACATTTCCCATTAAAAGAAGTGAAAAGAAAAGTTTCCTTAATTAAGCATTCTGGGAAACTCTGCTTTGCAACGACTGATCTGTAATATCTTATTGCAAACTGCCTCTCCAAATGGACTCTTTCATCATCAGCTGTCGTATACGCGGACGTTTTTAGCTCCTTCAGCTCTGTGCGTTTGAAGTCCTCTCTATCAAATATGTATCTCAGGCTTCCATGAGGCTTCCCCGTAGAGCTCCAGCATTCAGATAAGCTGTACCTATACTTGTTGTGACAGTAATTTGAGTTTTTACCCAAAGATTCACTGTATATCACTCTGTCACACTCCCCATCTTTCGTCCTATCACTCCGCAGCACCACTATCTAATATAGCAGGAATGCCAGAAAATTACAAAGTTTGAAAAGATTTGTGATGTGGCATCCTTGACAGATTTCGGCGCGCGAGCCTGTGGAGAAGGGAGACTGGCACACAGGGCAGACGCGCAAATGCAGTTCGAGACAGGGAAGTGTCAGTAGTCCATGGAAACGCATACAGTGAAACGTCAATCATGCACCTGGAGGGTGGGCTGCTGCTGGGACGCATATCCAAATCCTGTTTGTATAAAGTGTGTCAACAAAGGTGTGTGGGTTTATTCTGTAGGTGTCTGTTGTGTTTGGATGGGCTGTCATCGTGGACGCATTCAAATCTTCTTGACACGCAGAGGTAATCACGGTGATGGAAGACGCACTGCATTTTGTGACTTAAAGTCTAAATGACAGGTTCTCATTATATTTGGTGGGAGGGCACCTGTGGTAAATTTTTAGTACAGTTTTATATTTTTAAAGTTGCAGCTCCAGAAGAAATTTTGATACATAAAAGTTTAAAATTACAGGAAATAGAGATGTGTTCTAAAAGGGAATCCCTAAAAAACCCAAAAAACGACGCGTTATTGTGACAGTTTACACACAACTGACACATTTTTTCTGAAAGTTTAGACTATCATTAAACAAACTAAAGGTGTTATCAGGTATTGTTATTTGTCAAATCAACTATTGTGTAATTTATACGGTTTCTGGCCCTTGTTTTCAAAATGGTTGCTAGGTAACAGTGTGGAATCACCTCTACATATGTCATGTTTGCTGCCCGTGTCCAACCAGGAAGTGTCATTATAAACAATATGAAAACTCGGGACGAATAGGCAAAATGTTTAGTAAAATCTTAAATACAATGATATTCACTACGTTTAGTCAAATGTGTTCTCAAATGTCATATAGACTAAAAGTACAGATACAGGAGCAAAAATGTACTAAAATCAAAGTATTGAAGTAAGTACACAGATTTTTGATAACTAATAGATATATGTGGTGATCTTGGTAAAGAATTGTTTGGATGTTTTCAATTTCTCAAAACCTTTAGTCAGGACATCACCATAAACATGCTAAAGAATAACCCCTCACACTATGCAGAATGTACTTTTTACTTTTCAGTCCTTTTCAAAAATGTAATGGAGAAAAAATTTCAAATACTTGCCCTCAAATGTACTGAAGTAAAAGTAAAAAGTATCCACTGTAAAATGCACTTAAGTAAAGGTTTAGGTATCTGTACTTTTCTGAAATACAGTAGTTTTACTGTTGTACTTCGTTACTGTAATCAGTAGAAACACAAAATGCAAAACTGATAAATAATACTTTAATGAACAAAAATGTTAAGATGAATCCAGGGATGAAAAATGAGTCATCTCACTATGCAAAACAAAAATGAAGCTACAGGCGATAGGACAATGACAATGGACCAACGAAGGACAAGGGGAAACATTAAATACACTGGAAACAAGGAACGCATCAGAGTGGAACGGGCCATCAACAGACAGGAAGTAACACAGAAAGTAACACAGAAAAACACGTCAAAAGAAAACACCAAAGACATGAACAGGGTAAAAACTGTAAAATAAAAGAAATAAGTACATTAGTAAATAAGACATGGAAAAAATAAACAAAACAGGATCTATGACACTACGCGAAAAAAACATTAACACATTAAAAAAATGAAATAGTGACTCTATTTAAGTTTATTATGTCACTTTTTCCCATTTAATTATTTTGTTGATCCAAAGTAAATCATTAAGCTTGTAAGATTGAAAATATATGGGTTAATTTGACTTAACATAAACTAAAGAGTTGATCCTAAAAAAGACGATCTAGTTTAGTTTCAATTTAGTTTATTTTGAGCAGTTTGTCACAAGATTCATACAAATAGATTTACAACAGATGGGATATAAGTTAATATATATGAAACAAAAGCTCAAAAGGAGTAGCAGAAGTACAAATACTTAACTAAACTAAATTGAAACTGATGATCTAATTAAAACATATAGGTTAATTTAACATAAAATATTCAAAAGGAAAAGGGAAACATAATGTTACGTTATTTTATTATTTATCATACATTATTTAGGTTGAACATTTCTTTTTTGTTGTGTCAGTGTTTAATTACCCTTCTGATAAAACTGTGTGTTTATCCAGGCTTGTCGTGGGCATCACTGCTTGTAACTTGATGTGGTTCTTTCAAATTGGAGCGGCAACGGTGAACTGGATCATTCATTAATTATTGAGCTGGAACTAAATAGGTAATAAACTAATTGCTATTTGGAATAAATGCCAACAGGCCGTGCTAACATTAGAAGCTTTTTCACCAAGAAAGATCAGTCAAATCAGTCTAAAAATGAAATGTTGGCTCTAAACAAATGTATTATGTCACTTCAATTTCATTATTTTGTGTTGATCCAAAGCAAATAGTTAAGTTGATCCAGTTAAAATGCATGTTGTTTTTTAAATGTGAGATAAAGAAAAACATATATACATGAGTCATTTTGAAGTTCAGTAGGTATTTCAGTTTTTTTTTAATTTTTTTTTTTTATTACATTTTTTAATTCCTGAATAGTTTCCTATTACTGGCTGTTGATTTGATCAATTTTCAGAGTAATTCTCAGAGTTTTCAGAGTTCAACACAAATATTTAGAGCAAGAAAAGTGACATAATTTATTTTTTTGTCGCAACATTTCACATTTACAGTGTAATCTAGTTTAAGTAAACCTTTTGCGTCATCAGTTGCCGCTAAACAACAAAAACCTCACCTCCTGTCTACAAGAACGCACACCTTTTAATCTCCTTTGTCTTTCTTTTCACTCCCATTTGTCCTTCAAACTTCCACAGGGCACAGTTCAAACGCGCCAATTAAAATCCCACAATCATTGCACTTCAGACTTACCACAGTTCGCGATCACCAGCCATAAATAACATTAAGACAAGCGCCGATGCCCTCTACGCTGATCAGATGTTTTACAAGACAATCAGACTCCGAGTATTGTCATTGAAGTGCAGTCAGAAAAGGGCAAATAGACTTCCCTCTCGTCTCGAACAGAGCGGTATAAAGTTGTCACATTCTAAGATCAATCTGGCAGTAAAAACGTCACCCGGAGTTGACCTTGATATAAAAAGAATAAATCAGCGCCGTTAACTTGGATCCTTGCCAAGTCTTGCTACATTTTCCCCTTTTCCTGTGTTCTTTTCTGCTTCTTGTTTCCTTCAATACTTCCTCTCTCGTTGGAGGTGCTCATTTCCATCCCGTAATGTGTCATCTCTCATTCAGCTTATCATTTCTTCAGCTGTCCAAACCACTCCATCACCCGATCCAAAGATGCCGTAAGTATTCAGAATCTTTCACTCTAACCTCCACCTTTTCTCCGCTCGTCATTTTTATCTGCCGCTCTTGTCCCCCGCGGTCTTTTCCTTCCGCAATATTTTCTTGTTTGTGGAGTGGAATTAGGCTCTGGGACAGTTATGGGATTGGAGAAGGGATCTACTCGGTGACATCTTGGATTTAGTGGGTCTGCGGGAACGGTACAGACAATGACAGGTTAGCCAAATGGAAGAGGCACACTTTTCGGATGAGGCACTCTGCAAAAAAACAAGCCAAGATGGATAAGAGGTCCAAAAGTCGGGTTTATGGAAAGTCATTTTTATACCCAGTGCTGTGTATTTTTGCTGCTTTGTTAAATGAACCGGGGCTTGTGGGGACTGTGGTCGAGGGCTGCACAATGTGTTGCAAAAGTATCGATATCTCAATATTGGCTCAAGATCGCAACAAGCTAAATATGTTGCAATAAAACCAAGGCCCTCCATCTGACAGAAATATGCTGTTTTGAAAAGGAAAACGTTAAAAAGACAGATTTTTTTTCATGTTTTTCAATCTTAAGGCCTAAATTGGCCTTGACTAGTCTTGGTATTTGTATTTGTTAATATTATGCAAATGTACTGTTATGTTAGTTTTCAAGTTTTATTCCATCAAGTAAACTCTCTAAAGCCAGTTCTCATTTACAAAGCTGACCTGACCAAGACGCACAACAAGAAGCAACAACATACATGACACACAGACTGTAAACACGAAGAGGTATTTTCCATAAAAATTCAGCTGTAGACTGTAGACAGTTTTATATTGTTTAGAGTTTTTCTTTTCCCCCAATCAAACCAATGCAAACTAAATTGTTTTATATTTAAAATTTCACTCTGTAACTTGAAACTGACGTCCGCCTGCTCGTCTCATGAAGATTTAGTGTTTGTTTGAAACATGTGACATTAAACTTCTATTATGAGGGCTTTAATTACTCAAAGAAGATTTGAAAATCATGCATTCGTACAATGAGTAGTCTCCTCTCCACAGATCTGACCTGTAACAAATGCTACCTGCTTGTCTCCATGGAGATGGAAAAGTGTGAGGTAAGCTCATTTGTAGAGCCAGGGCCGCCGCTTCCATAAAGCACGTAACGCACAGCGCGTAGGGCACCAAGTGCTCTGAGGGGGCACCACATCGGCTGTGCCGTGGCCGCCTGGCCGTGGCGAAAACGAGCGGTGCCCACGCGGCGCCGCGTTCCGTTCCGGCGCCGCGCCGCGTTCCAGCGCTCGCCAAAGTGAAGCGCTTGCACGTAACTTAATAAAACCGCGACGCCAAGGGCTCTCTCTCTTTCCTCCTCGGCTCCTCCCTCAGAGAACAGGGATGGCCAAGACCCACCAACTTTGCCAAGACCCCAGGCAAAGTTTGAGAGAATGATGAAGACGAGAGAGAGTCAGCGGAGGAGCCTATTACCTGCCACTCTGCAGCTAACGTCTGACTCTGAGGCGTTTAGGGGACATTTGGTGCGTGGGCTTTTATTGCACTTAATCCGTGAATAAATATGATGCCAATGATACATTCACAATGACAACAGTTCCTGTGCATTTCTTAAAGCTGAATAAACTTTTTTTATTCATTTTTTGCAAAAATAAATAAATAAATTGTAGTAGTAGTAATCATTTACAGTTACGAATATTTCGTTTCTTTTACCCCTTGAACTCACCACCAATTGGCACAGAAGCTCTCATATGATGACTTGATAAACAACTTTGCAGCTAGAAAATGTAGACGTACACATTTGTAGGAGCAGTAATTTTTGTTCAGTTGCCTGTTAATGTTTACATATACTTCACTTCACTTGTTGGATGATTCTATCTATATTCGTATTTGCACTTTTATTGGGTGGTATTTGTTTTACACTTGAATATTTAAGTTTTATTTAGTTATTTAAGATATTTATTAATATTTTTTGTTGGCAGCTTACATTTCCATCTTGTGTTTATAGTACTATATATTGTGTATTTAATTTAAGATAATAAAATGAACATGGTAAGAAATGAAAGTAATTGTGGGTTTGGTCATTTAATGCGGGGCGGGGCCAAAAAAGCTAGCAGCGGCCCTGTGTAGAGCACAATTTGTACACAGTGTACAGAACAATGCCGTACTGTGGAACATTCTAATCAAAGCAATAACATCTCTATGGATACAAGCAGAGAAGATACACAGATACACACCTTTAAACTGCGTAAGAATAATGCATCAGTGCCAAGTAGTTTTCTCTGAGCGACTGTAGGTTACGTAAATTAATCTGTGCATCACAAACATGTTGCTTCAGGAAACATTCTACATTTAAGGTCACGGTGAAGTTTGCATTTAAAATGACAAAATTACTTAATAAGATTAATAAGATATGGTAAGATTAATAAAATAAAAAATAAACGTTTTTTGCCTAAGACTAGTGCACTGCCTCAGGTTTAAATATTTAATGTGCCTCATGCACCAATAAAGTAAAGTTTGCATTTGTGCTGATACTGTTCACCATGTAGTCAATGATATGGTGCAGTTAATGGACTCTCTGTTTCTGCCGCGGAGTAGCTTTCTGTCTCTTAAGTGTAAAGAGTGCTGGAGGATGAAATGAGGTCAGGGTGTAAAAGCAGGGGCGAACCAAAACAAGAAAACCGCTGATAAAACTCTATTTCTCGTGAGCCTCTAACAAACACATTTGTTTGATCCATTTTTAATGTGGGAATATTGATTGTGGAAGCTTTCAAGTGCATTATTCTTGTGGGCAGATTTTGTTCTCTCCTACTTTTTATCCAGGTTCAACAACAAAGACAAGCTGTGATTTAATACAACTGCAAGTTATACCAAATATCAATTCCAGTGTATTATTTGCCGTGTCACATCATATTTCATCTATTTCAAGACTCTTTCTCTGTAGCGCTCTGTTATTTACTCGACTGTGGACTGTTATTTGAATTATCGGGTTAAAGGGGAACTATCTTCTCTGGTGGAGTGTCTGTCTCCATGGAGATATTACTGCTGTGCATAGAATGTTACACAGTACGGCATTATACTTCCATCCATGGAGACTGATGATGTCACCAGGCAATTTTACAGGTTAGAAACCCCACTAAAATGCATGAATGTTTTTTGTTTTGTTTTGTTTTTTTGGCAGCAATAAAAAAACATGTATATATTGAATACAAAATATCAATTTAAAGTTGTACTGTAAAACATTTCAGGCAAAGTAATAATATGTCCATTGAGACAAGAAGGTGGCGTACCCGCACAGAGGTTACACAGTGCCCTTTAAAGGTGCTGTACCTGATGTTCACTGTTTTGAAAAGTGAAATAACAGAACAGCACTGTACAGATATGTTGTAAAGCATCTATTCTGGTGAAAATGAGACCACAGCGCTTTCTCTGCATCTACTTACAGTGTTTTATTCTACGAGAATCAGGAAGTGCACCGTTAGCATGCTAATGTTTGTTAGTTTTACCCGGGACTTCAAACTCGTTCTGGACTCGGAGGCTTGTGAAAAGTGCTCATAAACTCATCGTGGTGAATATTTAGGATGGAACTGCATTAGGAAAGTGAGCGATACATGTGACCAAACTTCAGTCACCTCATCATTTTGTCCAATATATACATTGACTGTGTTGTGTACGTTCTTCTGCACGGATTGGTGGAGCCTTGAGCGACATGTGACCACTTTATTGTTCTCTAATTTTATATTTATATTTTCCAGACCAATTATTGCATTTTGTCTGGTTGTATGATGTTTGTGGGGGATGCCATGTCTGAACAAATCTACCAACGGATACATATAAAGTAACCTTAAACCTTGAACCTTAGTTCTGTTGTTTACGTTTCAAAACAGTAAAACTCAGGTACAGCACCTTTAAGTCAAAATGTATACAATAAACAAGGAATTGTTATCCAGTATAATTATTTAGTATTTTAGTTATGGTGTTCATAAGTTCACATTTGGAGTCATTATACAATAAAGCATTAACTTCCATTTTAAATCCATCTACAGTCTCTGAAATATTCATAATTTGTGCATGTCTTCAGCCTATTCTCTGCTATAAAACATTCAAAAGGCACAAATCTTACAAGTGATTTGTCTTCATTGTCAGATTTAACAGTAATGATTTTGCTTCCTTTGTACATTTGCATTAATTTATAATGTTCAGCACATGCTTTGCTTCCAGGAAATCCAAAATTAGCAACAATCATCCTTTATGCAACCAAGCGTCTCACCTGGGAGACCATCCGAGCCCTCTGATTGGCCGACAGATGTTAGAGCCTGCAGCAGCTAATGTTGTTATGTTAAGAGTAGCATGAACGCTAATGGTCATGGTCAGGATTTTGAGTCTGGCCAATCCTCTCCCCCCAAACACAATCTAACACTATAGACCAATGTGTTAACAGTGAAGAGCTCTAGGCATTATGGGTTACGGCCCCTGTCTAGCACCCGGGGGAAATCACAGCAAAACAATGTAGGGAGATGCTCCGTGACTGATGAGACTGGTGTGGAAAAACAGACAGAGTGTATAGAGAGGGCACGGCTGAGAGAGACAAAGAACTCAACAAGAAGGAGGTTGGAGAACACTTTAATTGGGTCAAGACGGAAAAAAAAAAAACTGAAAAAAAACCCACAATTGTCCTTTTAATCTATTTCAAGTTAAATAAAGTAATGTTCTTCTGAAACTTCACACCTCACTGTGATTGGTTGAATCCAGGTGTCACTCACCCAGAGCCTTACAAAACTGAATAATAGAAATGGATCGGAATAAGTACCTTTGAAACAGAGAAATAGTGAATCACGATGTGACGCTGTCGCCGGATTGTCACAGGATTCAGATCACGATTGCATTTTAATGATCTTCTTTTAATTTCGGATTCAGGCAACCCTTCCATGCTGGTGCTCCTGGATCTAACGGCAGCATTCGATACCGTTGATCATAAAATCTTATTATCTCGCCTTGAGACATGTGCTGGCATCAAGGGTACAGTACTCAAATGGTTCGAATCATATATGTCAGACAGACATTTTACTGTTAATTTACCTCCTTTCAGCTCAAAAGAGGCTCCACTGACTAGCGGAGTGCCTCAGGGTTCGATTCTTGGCCCTTTATTGTTTTCATTATACATGATACCCCTGGGATCGATTTTTAAAAAATACAATGTGTCTTTTCACTGCTTTGCCGATGACGTGCAAATTTACCTACCTCTTAATATGAAATCACCAGAAACGCTACGGGAATGCCTGGATGAAGTCAAAAAGTGGATGTCCCTGAACTTTTTGAATTTGAATGACAAAAAAACTGAATTCATAATATTTGGAAATAACTCAACGCCAAATGAATTCACACCTCATTGTTCCCCAGTAGTGAAAAGCCTTGGTGTCTTCTTTGATGAGAATTTTAATTTCGACAAGCAGATTAGTGCGGTGGTGAAGGCAAGCTTCTTTCAGCTTAGGTTGTTGAGCAAAGTCAAACCGTACTTACCTCAAAACCAACTCGAAAAAATAATACATGCACTGATTTCCTCGCGTTTAGATTATTGCAATTCCTTATATTACGGACTGAATCAATCGTCCATTCATCGCCTCCAGCAGGTTCAAAATGCAGCAGCCCGGCTGTTGACAAGAACAAAGAGGCGTGATCATATCACCCCAGTGCTCGCTTCGCTCCACTGGTTGCCCATGAAGTTTAGAATTGATTTTAAGATTCTGACTATTGTCTTCAAATGCCTGAACGGCCGTGCCCCGGATTATTTAACCGAGCTTCTGTCAGTTTACGCTCCACCGAGAACTATGAGATCGGAAAACCAATTATTGTTAAATGTTCCAAGATCCCGAATGAAGACGCGAGGGGACAGGGCCTTTGCGGTAGCCGCCCCTAAATTGTGGAACAGTCTCCCCCCCCAAATTCGTACGGCTCCTTCTCTGGAATCATTCAAATCAGCTCTCAAGACGCACTTCTTTGCTGAGGCATTCAACACCCGTTAATGAACACTAAATGTAATAAGATTGTATTTTAATGTATGTTTGCATTTTACTGTATGTTTTTAACCGCTGTGTGTAAAGCACTTTGGTCAGCGATTGCTGTGTTAAATGTGCTCTATAAATAAACTTGACATTGACATTGACATTGACATTTTTATTATTAGCTCGCCTGAATTTTTTTCCCCTCTTTTTATTTTTAATTAATTATTACTCCTTCAAGATATTTTAGGACTTACAAGCTGCCATGTGGACAGAATGCATTATATCATACAATACAAAGAAAGTATAATGAAATAGGTAACAATAATGAATGCAATCTAGTGTGTAATAACAATAACAATAATAATAGTAATAGTAATAGTCAAATAATAACAAACACACATTATTTGTACACCTACATACACACACAGATTACAGTATATTATGCTTCCATACAGTACGTGCTCATATTCATAGCATCGGCTACATTACATTTTACTTTTTTTTTCTATCCTTATTTTTTTTCCTAATATCACTTTGTTTGACTTGATTATTTGTCTTGTCAAATCATAGTTCTTTTTCCTCAAGTCATTTTCTCTGTAACTCCTTCAAAGCTTCAAAATTACAAATTCACACTTTGAATTATTATTATTGGTAAATAACTTCAATTCATTATAACTGCTGTGCAAAACTGTTTCATTTTCTTTTCCGGTCGTTGTGCCAATGAAAACACTAAGCTCAAAGGTGGAAAGTAATGAAGTACAAAAGTAAAAGTACTGTACTTAAGTCAACTGTTTAGGTGTTTGTAATAGTTTTTACAGTGGATACTTTTTACTTTTACTTCAATACACTTCAGAGCAATTATCTGTGCTTTCTACTCCAAAGTTTATAATAGACAGTACTTTATTTACGTACATTTGGTTTTGTGTAAAGGTTTTGAGTTCAAATTATCAGAAAAATGAAAGAAATGGATTCAAATTGACCTCTTTTGACCTAAGATCAGCACAATTATCAAAATCACCACATTTAACACTTCTCAAAATCTGTATGAGATACTTTTACTTTTTACTCTTAAAGGTAAGGCAAGTTTATTCGTAAAGCACAATTATTTTTTAAACAGAAACCTTACAACATTTATCTGTATGTATACAGTGATCCCTCGCTCTATCGCGTTTCATCTTTCACGGCTTCGCTGCTTCACGGATTTTTTTTACAGTGCGGATATTTTTACAGTTCGGATATTTTTACAGTGCATCCACTGAACTTCAGCGCACGCACAAGAACGGGACCCTTTGACGAGTCGTTCGTTGCAGTTCTCAAATATAATCGAAGGTGGCATGTTCGTTTATAAAAATCTTCTTGCTCAGAAAAAGAAAGAGCGCCAACAACTACCCATAACAATGTTCTTCTCTCGGAGAAAGACTCCGAGACTGCGCCTTCAGTAGAAAGAGACGCTACAGCGGAGCGGAGTCAGGACGAAGAGGCACAGACTGTGAAATACGCGAGTGACAATGTTTCCAACCTGGTATTACTATATTAAAATGATTGTTTTAAACAAATTTTGGGCTTTAAAACAGGTTTTGATTTTTGGTTTCATTCCATAGTTCAGTATTGCATTGTAAAATAATAAAAAATAAAGCTGTGACTACTTCACGGATTTCACTTTTCGCGTGTTATTTTTGGAACGCAACTCCCGCGATAAACGAGGGATCACTGTACTTAAACTGGGTACTTCTTTCAGTACAGGCACATTCCTGTTTCATATTGGATAAAGTTGTATTCTATTCCACTGCATTTCATACGATCTTTTTGTTTACACTCAGAGGAACTGCTTCTTTATTCACCTTGAGACACACAATGGATAGTTGTGTGGATCTAAGCCCTGCACAGTTAGGCCTGAAAATGCACTTATATAGACATTTAGCTAATATTGTCTACTTTCTTGCCCGTAAGTCACATTCACTGTCTAGACTCTACGACTTGGCGGCCCTTGTGTATGTGGAGGATGAAAGGTGTGGGTGTGCTGGCTGGCCGTGGTGTATTATTGGTGCGTGCATGTCCTCAGGGGCCTGCCGTGACAGAGGGGAGCAGATGCTGAAGCACTCATGGGGAAAATCTGGGACTCCTTTCCTTATTCGCACTGTCCAAACAATACACACACATCCAGCCAGGCACCGTCCGACAAATGTACGTCCCCCGTTATATTCTGTAACGGAAATGTCGCCTTATTTTAGGACGACGAGGTGCTACTGAAAGAGGGAACGTCGTTATTTTTACAATTATTCATCATTTTTGATGTCACCGAACACTAACTCACTTTCGTTCACATTGTTTGTTTGATTCATGTAAGACAAACAGGGAAGAAAGGGTGACACATCATGGACATTTACATTTAAACGTCAAATATTTTGGTTATTTTTTGTTTCATTCCTTTATTTGCTGAAACAGTTAGTGTCATGTGTGTGTTTTTTGTTTCTTTTTGTTTTTTTATGTACCATAGACTCCCAATGTTTGTTTCTTGTTACTGTAATACTTTTTGTCTTCGTAACATGTTTAATCAGTGTTAAAATATACAGTACAAAACAGTAGACGTACAAAACCATAAAACACATAACAATTGAAATTACATGTTTTACTAATTAAAGATATAGAAACAATATAAAAAACAATAAATAAAAATGTGGGCTGTCGCCATCATCTTGCCTTTCCTCCAACTGCGGTGACTCTATTTTGTTTGTTTATTTGCTTTCTTATTATTTATCCGTTCTTTTATTTTGTTTTTATAGTTTCATTCAAATTGTTCGTTGTTTCTTTCAGAATGATAAAGAAAAGTGAATGTGACATAAACGCCCGGATTACAAAGCACTTTTAAGATGCTGTAATTGATTTTTTTCTGTCTTAAAAATGTGAAAAACAGAACCAGTTCACATTTGTGGTTTACTTATGTTATCTGAGCATCCTAAATATTCACCACAATGAGTTTATAAGTGCTTTTCACGTTTTTCTGAGGCCAGAGCGAGTTTTGGCGACACGGTAACAGCTTATTAACAGTGCACTTCCCGCTTCATGGAGAATAAAATGCTCCATAAATAGATGCAAAGAGCACACAATGGACTAATGTTGACCCTAAGAGCTGCTTTTACATTACATCTGCACTGGGACAAAACATACTTTACTTAATTACATGAAACATATGGGTTATATATGGGTCATAGCCCCTTTACATAGGTTTATATTTTTGGAGTGTAGGTTGACTCATTTGTTCTTCTAAAATTGTTGCGTCCACAATTTGTGAAATAAAAAAATAAAAGCATTACATCAACTATTGAATTTTGATGTGAAACAACTGAATATTTTCTCTAAGATTGTAGAATCTAGGTCAAGGAATGTAATTTCCGATGGATTTATTTATGTTCATGGTAATTTCCCGCTTAAGGCTATTATCATTGCAAACAGCCTGTTAGTTTTGGTAGAAAATATTGACAATCTGTAGGGCTGCATTTTTATTGCGGATGTTTTACCATTTCAACATGTCAAAATGTGACAAGGCTCGGCTGAAATGGCAGACTCCGTAAACCAAAAAGTGAGAAAGATGCCATGGTAAAAAAGAGTGAAAGTCCGCAGACAGCATTCATTTCACTTTTTTTCACTTTTGCACATCTTATGAGCAGAGAATCCACTTGGCGACATCTGCTTCATGTTAAGAACTTGTAAGAGTGGTGAGCTCTCCATCTCTCATCGAGGACAAGCATAATTAAAGAAAGTTAGAGTGATTGGTGTGTGTGTTAGGGCTCCACAAATAATCAAAACTGAATAAAATCTAATTGAAATTTGAATGGACACATTTTGCAAAGGTACAATAATTCCACAAACAACTAAATGTCTTGTTTTATTCTGCATAAACACTGCTAAACCTGTAGTTTAGATTTGTTAAAACATGTTCTAAAAGTGACAAAACCATGAGTGACCAAAACATGACAAAAACTTGACTAAAAGTAACAAAAGCACACCTAAAAGCAACAAATGCATGACCAAAATCGCAATGCTGGTCAGAAAATCGCAATTCGATATTTTTCTGAAATTGTGCAGCTCTAGCGTGTGTCTCTGAAGTGTCCAAAGTGAACTTCTTCACCCAAAGCAAAAGCTGCTGGCATTTGCTCACACCTAAAACCTTTTCTAATTCTAACTGAGCGTAGTATTTATTAAGGCTCACAGTTTTGGGAAACAAACTTTAATTATTCTGATAAATAGAGATTAGATTTGCCATTTACTGTTTGTGTTACTATTCAGGATTCAGTTCACGGGCCACATTTAAACACATCCAGAAGCATAAACATTTGAGAGAGAAGATTGAAAGAGGAACCGCTGAACGAATTCAAGAGTCTAGATTTCCATAAATACAGAGGTCTAGCAGGACTACAGAGGTTCAGCAAGTTTCCTTTTCATTTTGGCTTGATATTAAACTGATAAACAATTGTTGTTTTTGCAATTTGATAAATGCATCAAACTAAACTGTTTTTGATTTGTTTGCCTTTGATTGGAGAGCCATAGTTATCATTTTGTACTTTTGATAAAGATAATGTAAAGCCAATCTTGAGTAAAATGACTAGAATTCAGAATATTAATCTTAATTTGAGTTCTTTCAACCAGGTTAGATTTGATTTCGTATGTGATGTAGAATAGTTCACTGGCTTTAGGACATTTTTGACCGGTAACAAGACAATTTAGCTTGAAATAAAAAAATTAATTTGCCCATGAGCTAAGTTTAAAAAAAAAATCCCCACTGGCAAATAATTTGGTTTGACTTTAGAAAAAATATATTGAAAAAAGTCAGAAACACCTTTAAACACATTCAATAATCTAGACCTATCAGTAAACTACATCTTAACTAATCACATTTGTTGAAATTAAAATAAATATGAATTCCAAGTCATTTTAACTTATTTATAGATACATTTTTTTGCATTTTGAAGTATTGTTTCCGCCTGTCTCAGTGAATAGATCTGCCACGTAAAAAGCTAACGCATTTCAAAAAACATTAAAGTACAAATATAATGCATTATTTGTTGGCCTTTAAACATGCTTTATCTTTACTTTTAGAACTAAACAAACAGGATAACTTTGTCACAAGAAGCCAGAGTAACTTAACTGTGGCTCCATCTACTGGCTGCAGAGGCGATTACACACATTTTTAAAGCGTGCTGCTTGTCAATGCCATGTTGTAATGATCGTGATTAGACGGCAGAAGTGCACTGACAATGATTTATGGTCTTTAAAACAGCGCAGAAGATTCTCAAAGCCACGTAACACAGAAAAAACATCACTCATCAAGGAACTTCAGAATGGAGTGTTTTGTCCTCGCTCAAAGGAGAGAGAATTTGCTAATTTTCTAATCCATCACATCAGCGTGAATGGAGGAGCTAAATGCAATCCTAGGTATGTTTTTGCACACGGAACAATGTTAGAAAAAGGTTAAAAGCTCTTTAAAAAATCAATTCTGCATAGTATTTCTCCTTTCAAACTTTTCTCTCTCTCAACACGCGCTCTCACCCAACTCACCACCGTCCAATTGAAACCCGGTTAGCTTTAAAAAGGCCATTACCTTCCCTCAGCGCCGTCAGGCTACATCATATTGGGGTTCTGACCGTACCTCTCTTCCCTCCATCTCGGGGGAGCAGCGGAAGACAAAAGCAGAACAGAGCGCTGGTAAATTGAGGAGAAGCGCTCGGAGGGGGGTTGTACCGGGTTGGATCAGAGGGCAGGATGGCGTTGTGGAGGCAGGGCTCGAGGCAGCGGGCCAACAGATGTGGTTCAGTGGAGCGGCACCAGCCCACAGTCAGAGACAAAGACCTGGGAGCAGAAGTGCATGATCCTCCACAGAGCACTTCAAATCAGGCACTTTGTTTGTGTGTTTGAGCGCGCGCATCTCTGTGTGTGTGTGTGTATTAAAAAGGCAGGAAATATCGAGGTGTACGAGAGGGTGCTTGATCCGAAACGCGCAGCCAGATGGTTACAAGTGTTTTTGCCATTGAGAGGTGGCTAGGATTTCTCGCTCAATATGTCTAGTTAAATCACCTATTTATCACAGCAGAGTTTGGGAGTTACATGATTTAAAAAGCAACGAGAGTTTAACTTAATACGGCAAGAAATTTGTTTAAAGTCAATATGGTATGGTGTGTTTTTGTCAATACAGGGACAGTTTACATATCGTCCAAAAAGGAACTATACATTGTGCTAATTTAAAGCAAAAGGTTCTATTTTCCACCTGTACTGGCTCATGTTACGTTTGTATAAGTTCACCCATTGTATTAAATAACTTTTTTCAGTACTGCCTTAAAATAAGAGTCTTGAATCCTTAGTAAACTAGTTATAAGGCGTTAATAAGCACTTGTTATTAATTTATAAGCACTGGCATTTGTAGATGGCGCATATTGTCTTTTAAATGTTAATAATCCGTTAAACAAAAGCAAGTTTCTGTCACTAAACCATGTACAAAATGTTTACAAGCTGCTTATTGAACTGTTTTTAAGAACCAAGTGATAAATGCTTGTAAAAAAGTGCTTAAAAACAAAACTAGAAACAAGGAAGTATAGACGGAAATGTTTTTCACAGTGGGAGAGCGGAGGATTTTTAATGAACATTCCTCAAAACAGCGTGAATGCAACTGAATGCTACTTCTGGTGTGTTTTTGATGACAGAACATTGATAGAACATGGTTAAAAAGTGTCTGGAGCAGAATATATGTCCTACCAGAACTTCAATGTACTTATTTTTCACTACGGAGAGCAAACAAACATATCAATGCTGTTCCTCAAGTCTGAAATGCTCAAATGCTCAACATAAATGACCTCATCTGTGTTTGCCAAAAGTGTGGTTGTTGTTGTGGACGTGTGCATGATAGCTGTTTTTATTAACAATTATAATTTCCAAGTTTTGGCGCTAATGAACGCCCCTGAAAGCCTCTTGTTCTCACATATTCATCTCCTTAACCTGCACTAGACTTGGATGAGAGTGGTCCGACAGTTTTTTGGACGAGTTCAGTTGTTTAGCGCACTCGGAGTTGTTGTGTGTTTTCATAACGAAGCAAAAGATCATTGGAATCTGATGTAAAATAACAAAACGCAATGGATAATGGCATAAAAAGTGGAAAGTCTTTAATATAATATTACTTAAATGTGAGGTTCCACAATTATCTTCACACTTGTCATGATTTTGTTCTGGTTTGAGCCCAGTTTGGTCCTGATATAGACTTGATTTGGTCCCGTTCTAGTCTAGTTTTTGCCCATAAGGTTTAGTTCCAGGTTTAGTCCCAGTTTCTTTCTGATGTGGTTTAAGTGTGAATGACCTGGACTTCTACTGTAAAAAAAAAAACTAGAAAGCCACACAAAGCCGCACGTTTCTAAATAATGGCCAAATTTAAAACGCCACCCTGGAAGCACAAAGCCATTATGAGTCTATTGTTTGAAGTTTACATGGGGGAGCGTTCAATTTTCGGCCTGACAGAACAACAATGGTGTGCAGCCAAAGCTCATGAAGAGAACATCAATAGTTAGACATTGACACATGAGGCTGGTGATTTCAAAGTCACTCTCAAAATGTTAAAGTTGGCCCATTGTTCATCGCATTTGCTGAACAGAAAATCCAAAGTGTTGCTGCTGCTGCTTAACGAGAAAGTGTGGGAATTTTGCAGCAAACTAAAAATATCAAGAATCGTGATAAAGGCTGAAACAAGTTAATCGATTATTTAAAGAATCATCAACCAATTGATAGCAGTGATCGTGTTTAGAGGCAGAAATGCTCAGAACGAGTCTGTGATGATTTAAGGATTTAAAACAGCGGAAGATTCTCAGATTAAGTGAAATATGAAATATGAAAATCGTCACTGATCGAGGAAGTTCAGCAGGAAGTGTTTTTGATGCTCGGAGGAGGGAGGATTTTCTTATAAACATTCCTCAAAACAGCGTGAATGCAACTCCAGGTATGTTTTTGTTGACGGAACATTGTTAGAACATGATTAAAAGCTCAAAAAAGTCACTGTTGCAGAATACATGTCCTTTAAGTGTTTTTATTGAAAAACCCAATTCGTTGTTCTCTAAAAATGCTGCTTGATAGCATCTTCACAGCTTCCTCTCGATTAAATATTGTAAAAATCTCATTCCCGGCCTTTCACAGTTGAAACAACAAATTAATTAATGGAAAGAATGATCACCAGACTAATCAATTACCAAAGTAATCGTTAGTGGCAGCTCTAATCATGAAATTGGTCTTAATGATCTGGTCTCACTAAATATGTACAAGAGACTGTTAAATATCTTGGATGAACAATTGCCATATTGTAATTGTTTCAAATGAAAAATGTACTGATTTTTCCTGGTTGGTGTGTCATGTTATAGTCCCTACACTTGTCTTTTGCTGTTGATGTTGATTTTGGCTGCCTCTAGGCCAGAACACTCCTGAAAATGATTATTATTTTTTTGTTAATGAGGTTTCCCTGATTAAGTAAAGGTGAAATAAAAATAATGATGATTATTCAGGTTCAAAATGAGCATACAAACAAAAACAGATTGTGTGAGAGTATTTTGTACCAGATTGTTTGTGTGCCAATATTAATACTCTACTGTTATCAGAAAAATGTTATTTTATAAAGCTACAATGGAGGAAGGACATTTACAAGGAAAAATATAATGCATTTTTAAACCTGCTTGAGAGTCTTCAGTTTGACAAAATAAAAAATTTACTTAATCACTGCATTGGGAGATGCCATTTTGACTTTGCTGTGGCTCCATCTACTGGCTGTAGAGGTAGTAGCACACATGTAAATACATACCCACAGTGCTTTGCAGTAAGCAGTGGCTCTGACAGTTGTAGTTATCGTGATTAGAAGGAGGAAATGTTCACACAGTGTTGGGGAGAGAGCATTTACAAACGAGCATCATCAAACAAACGTGAATCAAACTAAATTCTACTACAGGCATGTTTTTAATGATGGAACAATATTAGAACATGGCTAAAATCTCAACTAAATCAATTCTGCATAATATTTGTCCTTCAAACTGAATACTGAATAATCTTAAAATTTCTTCTCACAATAATCGTAACATTAAAATTAAAACAATTGCAGCACGTTTTAGGTAACAGTGTCCTTTGCTGAGACGGAAAAATGTATGGAACACTTTAGACTTTCTTTATACTGTTTTTCACAATGATGCTCTTTGTTTTGCCTGAACACTGTCAACAGATTTTGAAGTATTAGCAAATTTAATCCCGATTTAATATTTAGGAAAATCCCCCAGCCCTGACCTACCTAGGATTGATAGATTGTGGAGGATAGATCTGTCATTGGTTTGTCCTGAACACTTCATCAGGTTATTTTTGATACAACATCTGGCATTTTCTATTTTCCCAAATCTGATTCACACCTCTATCTGTCTCTCAGCTTGACTCTTATTTTCCCCACAATGATTTATTACCATATTTTTATACTCAACGTTATTTCCAGCAGTATAACTTTATTTCCAGTTCTCGGACAGACTTTGACAGCGCTGTGCAATCGCCGGGAGCAGATTTTAATGACCATCACAATTTTAGTCCTAAACACAAGAGGTTTTTATGGTCAGTTTAGGTGGTATTGATCAGAACGGACAAGTGGGCCAGTGGACTGACACTTTCACTGTCACATTTTTTGGCCGTCTAGTCTGGAAAGCTCTTTCTTCGCCAATTCTTTCCACTGAGAGCTATTGCTAATGAATAGTGTCACGCAGTCAGAGGCTTTTGTTGGTTTGTTTGATTGCAGTAAAGTGTTGTACTGGCCGGTGGTGCAGTGGTTTAATGGTTGCACGTGGGTAGCGCTGTCATTTGGCGAATGTCTCTCCCCATTCTCTCTCCCCTCAGTCTCTCCCCTCGCTCTCGCTCCTCTCTCTCCCCGTTACACATTACAGCTGTCGCGCCAAATTAAGCCTTTGGGCCAGAAAAATGAAATATAGAACCAGTAGTGCTGTTCTATTAATTATGTTGAATATAGGGTTGGGAAATGTCCCCCTGTAATTGAGTTAAACTAAATTGACAAATCATGTAATTTGACCCTCCCCCTGCGTGTTTGTTTGGCGCCGTGGATACAAGCGCCGTGTGCGGGTCAGCGATCTGCGGCGCACCAGGCTCTGTGCAGGGAAACTTTAAACCGTCTGCTGCTTGGATTTTGACGCGTGGTTCAATTTTACGTTGAACAATGTCCTGTTATTAAAGTAGTTGTTCTGCGAGTCTGTCAAATGTAACGAGCCTGTGTTAAAGACTCCGCTGTGAATGATCCTCTGTGACTTTATGAGTTAAAGGCAGCAGCTCCTGCAGCACAGGCTCGTGTTCAACAGAGGCGTGTGTCAAAGGACTTTGGTTTATTTCAACACCACATGTGTAGGCAGAACTGAAAACCTAAAACATAACTACATGAATCAAGTCTGCCTATGGTGTCAAATATTATACACAAGCTGATTATATTAATAGGTCAAGCTGAATGGACAGACAGAGTATTATGAACAGCTTTGTTAAAGTCCGTATGACAGGTTTCTATGATTTTCTAATTTTGACTTAATTTAGTGAATTAATATCTGTTGTAAATAGAAATGATAGTTTTACATCAATCGGGTCGCTGTTTGTGGAGAAAAGTTGAAAAACCTGTTGAAAAATACAGGAAGTAAACACCACTGATGACATCACACTGGGGAGACAAAGATTATGCATAATTTACAGAAAAGAAACTACTTTTTTGACGCTTTAGACATTAATTCAACAAAATAAAGGTGTTCACATTTATTTTTATTTGTCAAATAAAAAGAATTTGACATTAGATGAGTTTTGGCCCAGTGTAAAGTGTGGTTTCTACGGTAATTTCCTAGCGTGATGTCATCATTTACAACCAGGAAGTAAAATTAAAAAGCTAAAAATTGCGAAACCGTTGTAAAATTTGTAAAACATTTTAGCTCATTTTGAAATATGTTTATCTGAACTACACTTTGGTTAAATGAGTCATCCAACCTGTCATGGGTACTTTAAAGTGTAACCTCTCATTCAATGTTAAAGCATGCAATGTCTACATTTACAATTTAGTGCATCATAATTAAGAAAACAATTTGATTAATAGTGATTAACTATCTGTTTTTAATCACAATTAATCCTGATATTTTTGTGTCCAATTTTGACCCCCCCCCCCCAAAAAAAAAATATTCCTTTTAAATTGTTTACAAAAATAACCCGGGCAAATGTGTGTGATTCAAAGAAAGACAAGAAAAAAGTCTGATTGCTGCTGTCATTATCATTGATTTCTTTGAGACAGTTGAAGAAATCAAAAATGAAACTTACAAAAACTCAAGTTCTCCCCTAAGTTGCTGGGTTAAACTCAGCCCAGCCCATACATTATCTAGGTCTACGTGTACAATTATATACTTAATGACCTACTTATAAATGTGTAAGAATAGTTCCTTTTGCGTTGGTCTTGGCAAGTGTTGTGAGTTTTCACATTTGAATCTACATCATATGTCACGCTGACCCACTTCCACCGCCCTGGAGTGTGGCAGGAATAGTGTAAGAACTCCAAATATTCCCCGCGCTGCCACCACCACAACTTTTTATAGATTAATGAAGTCGGAAACTATTTAGACCCAATGATCCGCAAGTGGCAGCGCACATTATCAGCTTGACCTTTATGTTAAGTACCTTTTTAATAAAGTCAAGGAAATGGCTTCTCCAATAATAATTACTTTTGTGTGCGTCTTTAAGTGCCCATTAGACAGATATAGACATTATAGTGAAATAATGGTTGTCTATAGAAAAAAGTTTGAGAATAAAATGTATCTTCTTTTGGGGCAAAGCACTGACAGACGAGCGGAAATTTAGAGAGATTTCACGCATTAAAAAGGAGCAGAGGATGATGGCATTAATCAGAGCTCGCTTCTAATTAGGCATTTACTCATTACGCCGAGAAAGAGAGCGGGAGAAGCGGAGGAGGAGATGAGCGGCTTAAACTAACGGCAATATAAAGAATCCAGACAATAATGTTTGTGTGGAGGGCAGATAAACGCAGGTAAAGCTCTGTGTAAAGATCTGCCTCTCGCGCTCTTCGCCGCAATAAGTCACCTTAAATCTGGCTAAAGGCGCGCGGCGGTGAAATGTAGCTTCTTTGCCTCACACTGACTTGATGGCTTTTCCCATGGACCCGTTTAAAACATTGTGTGGTTTAAACTTAAGGCGTTTAAAATGGCCTAATCATGGAAAGAAATGATTGGCAACTAGTCACAGATTTTTACCACATTTCTCCAAACAGTTAAGACGAGTCACTAAAGATTAATGGAAAAAAATATATCAATTTCAAACCTCTCCTGTAGTTTACTCACATAAATGTTAGAAAAATGTATTAGCAGTTTTTCATGTCATGGTTTTATCAAGAAATTAGGTATTTTATGTGTAAAAACAGCCAAAATTACACACATTTGGAACATTTAAAACTGAAAATGCAGAAACAGTTTTAAATTTCTAGGCTCATTTTGTACAAATACTTACAAAAAAAAATGCTGAAGAGATTTTGGATTTCTTATTTTGTTTCTGAGTAAACTAAAACTAAACTAACATTGGCCAAAAAATGTGTCTAAAAAATCTAATTTGTCCTAATTTTTTAGACTTACACTGTAATAAATCAAGCTTGGAATAAAATATCAATAAATCCAAACATCTTTAGGGGCAGATTGGACAAATTTACAGTATTGTTTCCACATGAAAGCCACAGTTGAGAGAGCAAACTAATAAAAAAAAAGGGGGAAAAAAAAGACTTTGTAGTTAAATTTGCAGTTTAGGAGCAATTACGCACTATTGGACAAAATGAAAGCCTGTGTGTGAATTCCTACACAATTATATTTGCTTGTTTCCTCAAACTTCAAACTAAATTCCGATACTAAGGGAAAAACATAATACAGAGCTGCACAATTTTGATGAATATTTAATTGTGATTTTTCTGACAAATATTGCGGGTTTGTTGTTTGTGGATGAAACTATGGTACTTTAAAGATTACTGCCATTGCAATTTGATCATTGTGTCCAAAAAAATTGTGATTTCGCCTCGATTGCAATTAATCTTGCAGCTCTAATGCACTATACAGACTTTGAAAATGAGAATACATACAATACACAAAAAAATTTCAACACATAAATCATTGTAGCTTCTTTTAAATTACCATTATCTCAAATATAGCTCTATAGATCAAAGGAAATTGCACAAGGCTCTTTCGCTGTATGATTTTTTCAGTATTGATACTAGTCAGAGTATTGATACACTTTAAGAGCAGTTGGTGTTACAAAGCGAAAAAGCTAACAGCCGTTGACACGTCTGAATGCCAGAAAGTAATTACAGAATCACCGCTGAGCCAATCATTCACACACAAGCTCATGTGCTGTACGTCGCTGTACATCGAGGTGAATAGTGCTCCGAGCAAAACATCTTCTCAAAAACATCAATTTGAGAAAGGCTATATTGAGAATATTTTCACAGCTTTACTTTGCCATCAAACAGTCTTCTCCAACTGGGAATTGGAGCCCTGAAGCGCTCTTCAAAGCCACCAGACTCTATTGACAAAAACGTCAATTTCACCTGGCAGGAGACGCGCAGGTTTATTGCTGCCACAATAGCTTCATTTTTTTGTCATTTTGTAGCTTTGGTGTTTTAACACATAATGTCTAGTCCAAGCAAAAGAAAAATATAGAGCTAAAACTTGGGCTAACATTTTCACTTTTATTTTGTGTCTGGTCGGGTTTGTTTTGTCTGTCCTGAAAATGTAGAAATGTAACTTTTACATTTTCTGGACAGACTTGGAGGTTTTATAAAATCATTTTGGCTTGTGCTGTATTTTGATCTTCAATGTCAGCTGAGTCCAGAATGAGCAATGACCTTTATTCATATCTGTCATAACTCACCCAATTAAAAAAGTCAATTATGTGACTGTCAACAATATCAAAAATTAGATACTAATGAATAGTAAAACTATTATTGATAAAAATTACATAAACAGAACAACGTTTGACCTTTCCTGCTCAGTTTTAGGATGAACTTGAGCTTCATCAGAACTACTTTAAAACTAATTATTTTGTATTGAAGATGTCAGTCTGTTGTCTAAAAATGTACCTAAAAAAGACAATTTTTTTGTCATCTTGGTATTGAAATTAAGAATTAAGTATTTTCCTTAGTCATAGTGACATACTGTATATCACATCAGTGTTTAACGACACTAATGTTATGTACGACTAATGATACCAACACACTTGAATCACTGAATACAATGAGAATATAACTTCAATAGTCAAGAATAGCATGTATTGTGTATGTTCATATACAGTATATCTCTGTGCAGCGGTGCATGACTAAAAATGTACTCAAATACAAGTGTAAACACTGCTGACAAAATTTGAAAAATGAAGTAGTTTGAACTGAATTAAATTTTGAACAATGCAGTGTTGTTTTGAGTGTTGTGGTTCTGAAAGAAGCAGATACAGCAGTGAGACAACCTGCATTGAGAGGACTGGGACTTTACTCAAGTACAAGTACAAGTACACGTTTAAAGATCTACTCAACAAAAGTGCAATGACTAAAAATAAATACTGAATTACAATAGCGTTACCATGTGTAATTACTTACGTTCCTCCCATGTCTCTGTGTGACTAATAAGATAATCACTTCTGACACCAGTTTGCACAGACCCTGTTGTAAAATCCATATTATTTTGCTTAATTAGTTTGTTCTTCACAAATATGAGCTTTCTCCAACCAAAGTAGTTTGCAGTGTATTTTTCCTTTGGCGTACACTACAGCATTTCCAGCCCAGTAAGTTTGTGTGTGTGGTTTGTGTGCGTGTCATTAGCCCAGCTGTCTCTCAGATGATCTATGTGCGTCCTTGCTAAGTAGAGCCGTTAATATGTGCATTATTTACACCAAGGCGAATATCACAGAGAGAGAGAGAGAGAGAGAGGGGGCATCTCCGAAGAAGGACTTTGCTCCAGAATCCAACTGCATTGCACCTGCAGTGGTCAGGGCCAAACACCATTACCACACTGCACAAAGAAACTCAATTGCAAATCTATTTTTCTTTTCATAATTTCTTAGAGCCACACGCAACATTAGAAAAAAACTAAAATAGAACGAATTAAACTGGTCGGCCAGAATAGAAAGACCTTCAAATACTCATATAGTTCCAAAAGTAACTCAACTCCTTCTAACAACTAAATCTCTAAATCACAATGATGTGCAAAATCAGAATAACAAGTGTATTCTGTATAATTAAATTGATTAAAAATGAGCTAAAAACACAATCACTCAAACAAAGATCCAGTAGAAAGTGATATTTCTGAACTTTTATGTTTAATTTTAGGGTCCATTCACATTTTGTTCTAATCTTTAACCTTAACCAAAAATATTGTCATCAAGATGCAAAAAATATTGAGATATTTATTTTTGTCAATATTCCCATTCCTACACTGAAGATCATAAAGGTCTTTCATATGTAAAGTGCTTTGAATTTTCTGTTTGTTTGTTTTTTTTACATCAGATTTCCTGTGATGTAATCTTCTAGGGTTGCACAATTAATTGAAATAAAGTCAAAATCGCAATTTTAGGCACAATGAGCAAATCGCAAAGGCTGTAATATTTTAAGTGATAGAATATCATCCACAAACAACAAAATATCGGGTCTTATTCTGCATAAAACTGAATCCTATTATTAAACGTGAAATGCAAATCTAATCGCAATCGTAAAACTGGTCAGAAAAATCGCAAACACATATATATTTTTTATATTTATTCTGGCTTAGTTCCTGCATCAAACAGTTTCTCCTTGTTTCTATTGTAGACAGAGCCTTTGCTGATAGAGTGATACCATAAAATGTACAATATTCTGCCCTACAAATCACTTGATCCTTGCTGCCTCTCCGTTCCCACATCTTCAATCTCAAAACCCTTCCGTGCCGTGATTAAGATCTAATCAGACTTATCCCGAATCATTAAAATTATAAATCTGTGAAGTATTTTTAGCTCTCCATCCCTCGCCCCTGTCCAACGCTCAGACTCAGTTATGACACACGGCCCACATTTAATTAAAACATGCTGAAAAGCTGCTTTGACTGTTGACCCGGCTCTCATTCTTGTCCAACCTTTTGTCCCGTCATTGTAATTCAGCGGCTAATATCGCTCCTCTGCTCGTCTCCGCAGGACTCCGACCTGGTGCTGACGTTTAACCTGTCCATGCACCGCTCCTGGTGGATGGAGAACGGGCCGGGGTGCAAGGTGACACCCATCACCCCTCCCCCCTCCTGGGCACCCGAGGATCACCGCTACATCTCTATATCAGGCTGTCTGCTGGACTTCCAGTTCATAGAGGTGGCCCACTCCTCGCTGCAGATACTACTGGCTGTAAGTAGAAGTTCCTCTGTAGAAGAAAGAGGAAAAGGCATGTGTTTGTCTTAATGCTGTCTGGAACATAGAGGCTCACATTATATTTTCTTTCACTTTTATTGTTATATTTTAAAATGAGGTCACTATTGCTATGCCAAAATTCCTACATATTGCCTAGTCCCTTGATTTTCAACCAGTGCGCCGGGGAACACTAGTGCGCCTTGAGGTTTTGCCAGTGTGCCTTGACAAAATGTCCAGTCTGAGTTAACAGACTCATAAATGCGGATTTAATGAACTAATTTACCTTTTTGGAGTGTCCTGAGTGACATTTGCACCAAAGAAAGAATGCAAAACCATAATTAGAACTAGACAGTGCCACAGACATTACTTACCTCATTAATACAATATTTTTAACTAAATGGTATGATTTGGTAATATTTTAGTGGTAGATGGGGTGCCGTGGTTGCTTTTAAACCCAAAACGTGTGCCACAACTCAAAAAAGGTTGAAAAACACTGGCCTAGTCTAATGCAGTGTTCCTGTTTTCTTGTAAATTCACACTGGAAACTCGGGCAACATTTCAGAACCTTGAGTTTATCCAAGTTAGACAATGCAACATGGTTTCGCCCTTGATAAAGTTTTACATCCGACAGTTGAAATATTGATAGTATTAGTGTTATTTTCTGTTTAGTTTCTCTCTGCTGCCCCCTGCTGTCTGTGAAGCTGCTCCTGTGCTGCATTTGAGCATCTGCAGTTATAAATGCTCTGTTATGCTAATGTTGCTAAAGTCTACATGGAGCCAATGATAAAGGCCAAAATTCACGTTCAAATGTTGATTTATAACTAACAGATGTAATAACACTGTCCGGGTTACATACATTAACTTAATTGTATCCATATTTTTGCTTTATTTGAGGACCTTCTTGGTTTATTGTTTGATTTGAGCCATCACAGTCTATAAAGTTGAATGTATTGCTCATACATTTTTCCAACTTGACGCTGGAACACACAAACTCGCAGAAAACATCTCTCTGAGATCCGAGTTCCGACCTCCGAGGACGAGTTGAACGCAGCATAAACCACAGACATATAAATTAGTGGACGCAGCGTTCAATGGTGGGTGTGTTAACCTTTTGGTGTTTTATTTTAGATGATCATTAGTGTGTAAAACTGTCATCTGAGCTAAAAGCTAACTGATTTTACGTTGGGATTTCTGATCTTGTGTGTTTCCTGTAAGAATCTAGTGGTAAGTGAGCCCTGAACATCCTCTTTTACATGTGACTGGTGAGGAGAGCAGATAAATTACTTAAATACCATGAAATAAAAGTGATCTAGCCAAAGGATCAAGCCAAAGTACGTGCTTATGTGAATGATATGACCTGGTATGACCCTCTTGAGAGTTGTAAGTATATTTTGTAGCTGATGGTGGTAAAACGCTGATTGCAATTGAAATAATTCTGCAAATTACCTTCAATTTGAGTAATTACAAAAGCTGATTATTTATTGAAATTCTATAAAAACATGAAAGTGCTTCACCCCAGTTGTCTACACTTGATGTGGAGAACATTTTGTTTTTTCATTAACAGGAAGTGATAAAACCTGTAAGTTTTATTCACCATTCCACAAAATACCCAAAGAAACACAGCTGTGATACATGTAACTGTGTGCTGTTTTGTTCAGCCATTCAACAACTTTTAAAACTTTTATGGTGACATTTTGAATAATGGCTGCTGCATCTGCGTTGTTGTAAAACTGTTTCCACAGAGTACAGATAGTTATAAATATAAGACAACATTCCTGCTGTGTAATAGTGATAAACATTCTTTGTCTTTTGTTCGAAGTAGTGTTGTTTTTCATCTAAAAATATCTTTGGGAGTCAATATTAGCAGTGAGGACAGCTGTGACTGGTTTTATGATCTTGATTGTCTGTAGTCCCATCTGTTCCTTTCACTTTGGGTGAAGCAAATGTTCTGGAGCTCTCCGCCTCCTTCGTCTTTTCTTCTCTCTCAATTTCCACTGCAATATGATCATTATTATTTTTTTTTTAAAACACAGTAATAGTTTTCATATCAGCCACATTCATTTTTCCTTTTTGATGTGGTGTTATCTGTGATATAGGCGACTGATATTCTCAGTGTTCGTTTTATTTTCATTTTAATTCACTTTGCAATTGATTGAAATACAATGCAAGGAATCTGGCAGCTTTATATAGGGCCCAAGAGGAAATCCTCAATATGCCGACCACTAATCTCTTCAAATGATATTCCCCTTTCAGCAACACTTAATAATACCTACACTTCTGGGCCTTAATAAAACATGAACAAAGACTGGATTCATCCTAGTGAACAAATCGTTTTTTAAGAATGATTCAGGGTTAGTAACTACTTAATTAATACCCTAGCCCCTTTATTAAGTCGTTACTGAGCCTGAATCATTCATTTGTTCATCATGAAGTAAGTCTGTTCATGCTTTATTAAGCCATGAATAACTTATAAAGTGGTACCTGTATTTTTTGGCTAAACCCATGTTGGTAATTACTAGAGTTAATGGTACCACTTTATAATAACTACAGTTGCAACAACAACTACCTTAATTTGCCTTAATAAAGCATGAACAATGACTTAATCCATAATCAAGTTATAGTTCATTAAGCATGATTAAGACTTAGTAATTATTTAATTAAGGTTAGGGCTAGGAATAAATAGTTACTAAGCTGGAATCATTCTTAATAAACGTGTGCATCATGAATCAGGATATGCTTTACTATGACAGGAATAATTGTAGTTATTATAAAGTGTTACCGAGTTAATTTATCATTATTCTATTCAATTAGAAGTATATATTGTCATAAAAACACAGTCAATTAATCTCTGTTAGGATGGATGTGAGCACCTGCAACAAAGACACTTCTCTACAGTTAACACTCCAAAACAAAAACGTCACTTATACATATTAATATACTATAAGGCAAGGCAAGGCAAGTTTATTTGTAGAGCACAATTCGTACACAGGGCAATACAAAGTGCTTTACATAACAGGAAAAGTTGCATTAAAATCACAAAACACAAAAAGACATACAGAATCAACCTATAATATTAGGTCTATATGTTCTTTTTGATAGTATAGAAGTAATCGTTTGAAATAGTCGTGATTTCTATTCTGAGTAATTGTGATTATAATTTTGGACTTAATCAAGCAGCTACTACTGATTTATTTACTTCTTTTTTTTTTGCTGACAATACAAACTGGTTGGTTAGATAAGGCTGATTGCTTCTTGAGTCAGTGTATTATGGCATATAGCAACATAGCTCGTACATAGTTTTGTTTTTTCCTTTCCTAATAGCACAGAAAATAGAGAGCAAACCTTTTCACTCATCGAGGAGACATAAGCCCTCCAAGTTCTGTCGAGATACTTAGAGCCATACATCCTCATTAGGTGAATTGTCTGTAAAAGCCGCCTTTAAAACTCTGCTTCGAGCTTCTCCTGTCTTCTTTCATTGCTGCTGAAACGATTTTTCCTCTTGCCTTGTCTCGCGACCTGGCCCTGTGTGCTTCCTCCTCTCCGACACTGTCAAACTGTGATAATTAGCTGGATCAGAAGAGACAGGAGAGGAGTATATACAAAGCCCGAATGAGGGAGGCCTGTCACTTTCATCCCTGTTGTTTGCCTCTAAACACAAACACTTTTGAATTTAGACTCCACTACAAACCCTTACACCAGCAGAACTATCAAAAGATACACGCCCAATGCGGCAAGTAAGGAAACGGCATTTTCCATTCATTTGTACAGCTTTAAGTTGCTGAGTTTGACAAGACTAAAATGTGTTGCTGCTTGTAGTGTGACAGTCGGTTGTTTAGGAAAGTGCTTTGTTGAAGAAAGAATATGTACTTTTGTAGCACATTCAAGACAAGTGGGTTAACAATAGTCATCTTTCCATGTTTTATTGTAAATAGAATGTATGGGCTTTTGCAGAAGAAAAGACTTACTTACACTCAATTTCCTTTTGTAATTTGTCAAGTCAGATCAGTCATTTTGGTAAAGTGTAATTGATAAGGAAATTTTAAAGCGGGTGTACCAAGTTTGTTTTTGTTTTTTATGTAAAGAGTAAATTTTGTGAAAAGTATTTTGCAAAAGTTGCATAAGACTGTTGCATGCCGACTGCATGTAATAATACAGTATTTTATTTCTCATAAACCAGGAAGTATGTGCCAAAAACAGCGCTCTGATTGGCTGCGCTTGAGTGGTTTGAAAATGAATGCTTGTGAATGTTAACGATGTGCCAAAGGTTTGTGAGATCTAGGGACGAGTCAGATTTAAACACCTTCTTCCGGTTTTGTGGTGTAAATTCAAGTTCTCCAGCTTTATTAAGATACCAATTAATTATGGACAAAGTTCAAAATATAGTCATCTGGGCCATGGGAAAAAAAGATGATTGCCTTTGAAACTTGTCTATGGTTCACTCCTGGACTAATGAGGGATCACACCGACCCACAGTTAATGGTAATACATACGAATGCTATAACTATAATCAGCTGAGAGTATAAATTTCACTATTCACTAGTTGACATTTGCCAAAACCAAAATGTTTTGAATTTTGAACTATTTATTTCCCCACAGTTTAAGTGTTTTGCAGGCAGCCTAACTTTCGTTCCCAAAACATGCATTTAGCATCGCTCATGCCGCTTACAAACTCTGAAACAGCACGGAGCGGAATATTCACGTTGTTAACTGTAACTTTTGGGCTCCCGTTTTGCATTCTGCCTCTCCCTCTCTTTCTTTGTCCCTCCTCGCTGTTTTCGGGTATCTCTCCCTCAATCGATACTGGTACTTATAGTGTGGCTGAGTGCCAAGCCACCGCGCAGCTGTAGCACTGTCTAACTGTAATTGGTGTGTGGAAACAGTGTCACGCTTCATGAGCACACACTCCACAATGTGACTGTGGCCGGCCCGGCGCGCTCTGGCTGCTGGCTGCTCTTCTATAATTGGTGGAAACGCTGTCAGGGTTCTTAATAATAACATCCGTTCAACCGGCAGACCGGGTGACTAAGTAGGCTACGCTTGTGGTTGGGGTCACGCTTATACTCGCTGGTTACCTAGTGAGATGCCACGCTAATAGATTCTTCAAAATGCGCCGCTGTATGTGTAAGACGTCTTCTTGTCAGCTGCCAAGATTTGTTTTTGTCCAGCGAATATGAGATGGACTTGTCAAAATAGCTCACTCACTGCCAGGTTTGTTGGAGGTGTGTTGTAGAGGTCAAGCTACAACTTGTAAAATTTTCACAGGATTGCAGAAGGTTTGTCGCTTGGATTTCCGCGCTGTTTCCGAAGGGTTAACGGCTTGTTTACAGTAATGCAGAAGAAGAATAGAACGCTCCAACACAAGTGGTATGTTTTTCTAAAAAGGCAGTAATGAAAGCTCTATTTTTATGTGCCAGCAGGAACACAAGGTCAGGCCACTGTTAACGTGTGAATCCAAAGGGGAGAAGGGTGAACGTATCGCCGCTAGAGAAACGTACAGAAGGCAGTATGTAGCATGATAAATGTAATAAGACGTGTCCTGTAAGAGATAAGCTTAAGGTTAATGCGTACTTTATAGTCCCTGTGGTAGTATTTGTTCTTTGCATTTGTCCAGAGGCGTAGCACCGAATTCTGCGCCCCAGGAAACAAATCTTCTCCTTGGGCTCCTAATACCTAATTTCGTATGTGATTTATTTATCTGCAAATTATAGTTATTTTTCATTGACTTTTGCTAGAATATTCACCCTATGGTTTCTGCATTGCACCTAACATTAACTCGCAAATTTATTGACATCCTGTGTAGCTACCGGCGTCTGGAAACATATTATTACGATAAGAAAACACTCATTTTAAATTAAAATCACTAGTTTTATTTGTTAACTTGGCTCAGAATCAGAAAAGGGTTTATTGCCATTGTCAGTGAACAAAATTCACAAACTAGGAACTTGCTTTGGCAGTAAGGTGCAACATATAACAATTAATAAAATAGTAGCAAAATATATAAAAGAAGGCACGCATTAAATTAAGAATTAGCTAATAAAAGAAAATCGACAAAATTTACTGTTGGCCAGACAGTAGTGCAAACTTAGCAGTGCACTTAGCCGCTTTTATTATATGATTGTTAAAGTGGCAGGTGTTATAAAGTGTTCATGAGTCCAACAGCAAGACTAATATATGAACATTGATTTTCCTCTTTTTAAACGGTGATGCGGCCCTCAGATGTCAAGCATAATTGCATTTAGTCTCTCAAGGACTTTGCTCAACCACAATGTATTTTATTCCAACAAAAAATGATTGAAGTGTAGAAAAATGCAACAACACGGGCTTCTGAGGGCCTTTCCCTGCCCTGTGCCCCGGGGAAACCAGTACCTTTACCCCCCCCAGGAAGATGCCCCTGCATTTGATCTCGAGCTAGGTTTTGTCCGTACATAGCTGGAGGATTAGCCTGTGACCATGTTTATCGGATGGTGGAGGAAACTGGAGCACCCGGAGGAAAGCCACCCACACACCAAGCCCTGCAGGACCTTCTTGCTGGTGAAAATGCAGACCACGGTGCAGGTTAATTCTTATTCTGCCACAAAGGCCCCGTTTAGCACAACAATTGACCCAAAACACTTAAGTATTATGGGTTGAGACTCAAATCAGTGATGGTCCGATATGAATTTTGTAAAGTGAATATCCAATATGTCTTATTGTTGTTGCCGATAACCAATCATTTATGTGGTATTATAGAAAAATTCACAAATTAACTTTTCAAAATAATAACTAAATGTATTTATGTCAATCTCTGGCATGATGGTCATACAGCCATATTTTTTAGCCTAATTCGCCTCCTATTTCTATCTTTACTTACAAGTCTGTTCAAAAAGTCACATCTCGATGCACTGAGGACTAACTTGGAATGACATGAGCGCACACGATCTGCCTGAGGTAGAGCAGAAAAAAAATCAGTGTCAAATATTTCAAATTTTTCAATATCGGACCAACACAGATATCTGCAGAAACCCTCCAATATCACCAATAACCAACATACCATCCGCAAATAAAATGTTGTGTTAGTGATGGTATATTGGAAAGTGGGAAAAACACGTTTGGACTTAACTTAAAAATAGAAAAATTTGAAAGACTTTGGACAAATGTTGGACTAAATATGCTTTAATTTTCTTTGGATGTGTTTTGTTTCCCTTTTTATTTTAAACTTTACTCTGATGTTCTTGTTGTTTCTTTCTTGTGTTTTTGTTGTGTTATGAATACAAAATAAATCAAATCAAATGCAATTGAATCTGTAACATAACTGTCATGAATCATGACATGGCCACGCGGTATTATCATTGTTTTGTACGCGATGGATGCACCTTTAAAAGCTTGCGCTCGCTCATCCTGTCTCCTGCCTCCAGCACTGTTTTCTTATTTTCTACAACACTTCAAACAACCCGACACATAATATATCCTGCACAAACACGCGCATACGCTCCTGACAGACTTTTGCAGTATTTACTGTCGTGACTTGATGCCGGGTTGTGACGTAACCGCTGACCAAAACACTTGAGTATTACGACTAAGATACTGAGTCATCTGTTCAAAAATGCTATTGAATCTGTACAAAATAATTCTGAAAGAGAATAACAGCGCGTTTGTTTTTGTTTCTAATCCTGCCAAACGAATGATGAACTATGCTTTTCATGAACTCAGCTGGGTCCGTATAAAAAAAGCAACAATACGTCCCTTCTGGGCTACCATAGGCGGGAGTGAAATATGATTGGGGTAAACTAAGTAGATGATTGATTTAATATAATGCAGAAACTGAGGCAGGAGACAGGAAGACGAAGTGAGAAGAAAAGTGCATGGAATTGTGATAAAAAGCCGACACAAACGTCTCCATGACACGTTGCTCGGGCACATTATGAAGATCTGAGCAGCCGCAGAACAGAAGGTTTCTCTGGGGAGCTGCGAGAGAGAGAAAGAGAGGGCTTCTGTGTGGGCTCGCATCTTCCCCTGCTGCCAGACTGTGCAAAATACAAGCACAGCTCCTCCAATCACACGCTCTCCTCCACCCTGCCCGCTCAAAGTCCCGCCATGCAACAAATCTCATCTTCAAAAGGTCCCGATATAACTTGTGAGATCTAGAGTCCTGCTGGTGGCGGCCTGGTGCGCCAACTGGAAAATAATGCAAGTGATTAGCATAAGCAGAAAGGAGGAACTAATCAATGGCATTACCTACTGTTGTTTTGAGTCAGAACAGTCGGCTCCAGACGGGTCGAAACTGACTTTTTACACGGAGGGAAATAGAGCTTTAGCCATGCTTGTATGCGCGTCACAGCTGTTACAAAGAAGATGTCCAAATCGAGTCAAGGAGTAGAAAGTATTTGTTTAAGCGAAGAGGGGGAAATCTTAATATGTCAGGATGATGAGCATGGTTGGCAAATTGAATTGAAGAAAACTCCAACAGGGTTTTTTGTTTTCCCACAGGGTTTTTTGTACTTTTTCCTTGTCGAGAAGGAGGGTCAATTGCTAAATCCTCGTGAACATTGTTTATTTAAAATTGCTTTCTACCTGTGGCCCATTGAGGCAACTGTTGTTGTGATTTTGGCTGCTACAAAAACAAATTGATTTGATTTGATTAAAGGGGTTGTACCTGATTTTTACTGCTTTGAAGCGTGAAAAACAGAACTAATTCATTCACAAAGTCTTTACAGCAGTCACATGTATCGCTCACAGTCCCAGCGTCAAGTTTATAAGCAGTGAGTTTCTGAGCCCAGAGCCAGTTTTGCCATCATGGTAAAGCTAACAATCATTAGCATGCTAACGGCACACTTCCTGTTTCTCATAGAGTAAAATGCTCTATAAATAGATGCAGATGCAATTTTCCCCCAAATAGATGCTTTTACAATATACTGTTCTGGGGCAAAACAGATTTTAATTTATTACATGCAAAAACTAGTTTTGTTTTCCACGTTTCAAAACCGTAAAAATCAGGTACAGCCTTTTAAGTTCAAGTCCAGACATAAAAACAAATCATTTACAGATTTTACATTAATCATGAATTAAATTTGTTTTGTACCTTTTTCCCTAATTAATGTAAAATATTTTAGATTCAAATATAGGTATAAACACAGCAATGCCATATGGCGTTTTAGTCTAGAAGTGTTGTTTTTTTTTCAACACTTTGAAACAATAAACTCAGAAAATACTGAACATATTGTAGAAGACGAGCAGAGCAGAATACAAAGAGCAGTGTAGTGTAGAAAAATCATTAAAAAATAAAAACAATTTCAAAATAAAAACCATATACATAACAAATACATTTTTACTTTCAAAAGCAGAAAAAAAAATCAATAAACTACTGATGAAACAATATTTTGGAGGGCACCGTTTTTATTATGTAGTTCCTTGACTTTTCTTTGTTAGGAACGGTGTATTTATTTTGTACCACAATATAATTTGAGTTGTAGAAGGTCAAAAAATGACTCCTTGTAGAAGTGTTGCCTTGTGCTTTTATCATGTTTTTTACTGTATAACGGTTTTCAGAGAATATCCTGCTTCAAGGTGATTTTGTCAGACAAAATAGTTTTAATATTATTGTTCATCATAATATTTTCTGTAGCAATATATCTAAATAAACATGACGATTGTCCATAAAGTTTACATTTAATACGGAAAAGGCTTAGCTAACATAAGGCTTGGACATACAATGACTCTAAAATGAATTAGCACCATTATTTGATGTAGTATTACAGAGATTATTCACTGAAGCTCTGGCTAAATATATTAATCTCGCTTGATTTGCGCAGCGATTTAGCACAGTTTGTTTAGGATACCATCTCGAGCTCATCTGCATGGTCATAATTACTTGTATTCTGTAGCCGCCCTATACAGGAAGAGCCCGTAACAGCCGAGACATGGAGCTATCATTGCTAAACCTTCAGGGAAATAATGATCTTAGTGTCAGCTCCCTCTCTCTCCCTCTGTGTTTGGTCTCTCCTTGCTCCTTGGCAGAGGGCGAGCTGCAATGGTTGGTGGGAGTGTGACCTATAAAAGCAGTTGCGTCGGCGTCTGTCCTTGCTCCGAGTAAAGGTCTCTCCCCCAGTGTCCCGCCCGGAGAGATGGTCCGAAGCCATGCAGAACAAACAGGTTTTCCTTATTGAACTCCAGCTGTTTGACATTCCACTAATTTCTCCCCGAGCTATTTCCGAAATGCCGCAGTGATTCAGGTGTTTCTGGGCAAAGGAGTGTTCATTGTTTTCGAGAGGCTGAAATTAATGGGCCAGTTTATGTGTTTTAAGTTCAGCATTAGCCTTTTATGTTTGAGAAATGTGTTTAATGCATTTGTCTAAGGTCGAACTGATTTTTAACCACAGGCACTTAACACTTTGGTGAAGTATTTGTTACTTGTATTTACCAGTAGTGTTAAGAACATAATTCATACAGGAAAAGTAGGTCAATTGTTTTCCTATAGGGAAACAATTGGGAAGGATTTGAACCTTCTGCTGTTGTGTTTAGTCCATCAGAACACGGACCTATACTAGAAACTAAAATGGCAAAAGAAAACGTATATCTGTCAACTGGAATAACATACGTTTCAGAACTCATCCATAGCTTCTTCACTTCTGAGGAAACTGTCTGGAAGTATTGAGTTATGTAATGATTCTAGCTTTTTACTCTTAGCTGGTTATTTTTCTATTTACATTTTAATCAGGTATTTTTGCATCATGAATGTAGTTTTGAATATATGCAAAATTGGATTATCAAGAATATTGTTTATAAATAACTTTCAAATATGGATATAAAGTTTTATTTCTGCACTTTTTTATTAATTTGACAGACATTTCATATTTGTCTACTAATTAAACCTTAGCTAATACATTTAAAGACATGTTTTAACCCATTTCTGTTGGATTGACGTAATATCCTCTGACTATTGTTATCAGTAACTCCCAAACAGCACAGTAAACATAATCAGTTATCTAGTACGACGGCACAATATATATCGCAAAAGTATTTATATCGCAACATCGGCTGAGCAATAATCAACATTGTAACATACTGAATACACTGCAATAACTGATTTTATTCATGATTTTTTTGTTCAGTTTAAATTCATTTGGATTTAGTCTTGGTTTTGTCTCTATTAAGTTTTTTTTTCTATTTTGAGTGTTTAACTAATACATTAAATCATCACTCTTTTCTTTCTTTTTACAGAGATTGTCAAAATGTGTATTCAGATAATATCGAGATCTCAGCACTTGTTGGATAGCACAATAATTTGCAATATGATGCAGCCCTATTTCAGTCGTTATAACATTTAATACGTGGCTGTAGGCCCTCAGTGATAGAGAGACACGCACACTTTTGCCCCTGCTGTAAACTTTCTCATTTACTTATAAGTGTTGCAGCAGAAACAGTACACACTTTTCAGTAAAACATGTGCAACACGGCCACAAACTGCATACGCTGTATTTTTCTTTCTTGTTTCTGTCTTGTTCTGGTCTGGTTCTAGTCCAGGTTCAGTCACGCCAGTACAGAACCAGTTTTGATAAGAAATGTGAACGTGACTTTCCTTTGGTTGGATGAGCTACCACAATTTATAATAAATACATTTGCTAATTAAGTACTTTACTTGGTGATCCACATACCAAAGTATCTAAATCCAGTTATAACGCTCTTTTTTGTGGCTCACTGTGAAAGTCCCTAAAATGATCTTGGCCTTTGTCATACTGCGTCAATAGTTACATTTTGTCCTGCTCTTTATTACTGCAGGCACTGACCTCATCTGACTGAAAGGCAGCGATACTTTTACGACTCTTTGACTTACTGCTTCTAAAACCGCGCCTGCTAAAACGCTGGACATGAGCTGTAACCCTGGTTTAAAACTCGCTCTTAAACCGAGCCGGGAGTCTGCGTTTTTGCCTCTGAGCCAAAATCATGCAGCAGGTTGCTTGGTGGAGCACTTTTGTGTCATTATCATAGCAAACATTTGATGGGAACGTTCTGTCCGCGCACTGGAGCGAAATGTCGGTGTGAACTAATGTGCGAAGGCAGAACATGGGCAACGGAAAGAATGCGTTCTACTTTTCGCTCATATCAATGTTCATAGCTTTGGATAATGTCACCGGACTCACCAATGCAGAACTAACAGTCGCTGTGTTTACCATGGCAACAGGCACCTGCAGAATATTGTGGAAATGATTGTTTTCAGGCATTTGGGATTGTTCTGTGCAGCCATGTGGCGCGGGAAAGTGACACGTTGTCTGAAGTATTGTCTGAAGTAGAGGTGGGAGACGGATCAAAAAAGGGATAATATTGTATATGTCGCTTTGAAGATGGAATATCGGAGTATCTGGTGCTGCCCGGTGGTCGAGTGGTCTTGATTCTAAACAAGCAGCGTAGTTAACATAAAGTGGGAGTTGTAGTTCTGGTTAGAGGTGGTCGAGATGATGGCCAAAGTATGATCTGACCCTGACGATCTGATCTTTTGGAGAAATGGTTAAATCGGTCACACGTAGTCCCTCTTCTTCTCCTTCAGGGCGGCAGTAGCTCAGTTGGTAGAGTGCTCATCCCTGGCGGTTTGGTCCCAGCTCCCACAAATGAATACTGGAGTTGTGTCCTTGGGCAAAGCACTTAACCCACTTAACCCTCCCCGCTCCCAGTGTCTTCGTACGCTGAATGTTAATGTGTGAACGCATGTGTGAACGATCCGTGCTGTAAAGTGCTTTGAGTGCCTTGAAGATCGAAAACGGCTATAAAAATGTGATCATTATCCTATTTGTCAAGTATTCAGTGAATCTAAGAACCAGTCAGTGGAAGACAGGTGGGCATCGAATCAAGAGAGCAATAATCTTGTGAATATGGCTTTAATGATATGCAAAAAAGTTATTGTTATTATTTATTTATTTATTTTGCACACATACAACACATAACAAAAAAGATACTGTAAGAAGTAGATGCATGAAGAGGAAAAAAAGAAAACAATTACAAGTTAATTTCAATTACAACTTACTTTAAAACAAAAAAAAATCATGATCATGTTGTAATCTTTCAAACAAGGGTTTAAAGGTATATTTCTGGACATTTGTGGATAATTTTACAGCCCTTTCTCATTTGTCTATTACGCATTTCTTCAACTAATACATTTAAAAACATGTTAAGCTCACTCCAAAAAACACAGAGATATTAATTTTATTACAATATCTACCTTCCTTTAGTGCACAAGAATCATGATCGAATTTATTTAAGACAGCATTTTATGGAATAGATTTTTTACATCTCACCCAGTGGTAGAGTTAATTGCTTGTAGTTGTTCCTATTTGTAGCAGTTATCAATAAAATCAGAACTGATAATAGAAGATACTGGCCTCAGAGCTTTTTCACTTTTACTCAAGTATTGAAGTTTTGAGGCTATTGTTAAAAAGTTTGTGCATGAACTTGCGTTGTAGATCCTTGCTATGTTGTACTTTTACCTGAAGATATTGAACTAGTCCAAGCCTGCACAATAGAAACCCCGCTTGTCTCGCACAGCTCGTGTCAGTGAGGTGAAATGTCCGTGTTGTACCAGTTATTGCTTGTCAGGACTATCACAGGACGGCGCTGCTTCGACCTCCCTCTGACTCCAATCCGACCATTTCCATTCCCACTCATCAGACACATCCCTACCTTCTCCGCCTGTAACTAGGTAACTCTAATCCTCTGCCAAAATGAAAAGAGAAGCACTGTCTCTCCTCCCCAAACCGCCATTGGATCAGGGTAATTCGATTCAGGCAAACAGCAGCACAAAGAACAGAGGAGCAGATAGGAACTTAGTCATTATTTCTCCAGAGTGCACAAACTCTGCAACTGTCTCCTCAGCGATGTCATCTTCAATTATTCATGGGGTCATTAAAAATAGTTCCAAGCGCCTGCAGCTCATTTGTGCAAGTTAATTCCTCAATGACCTTTGACGTTTTACACACTATTACACTTTGCCATGCTGCCGACCAAGATTTGGAACGTTACATTAATTGGACATAATTCATATTCAGTAAGTCTCAGTTTGGTGCTATAGAAGGTTTTACATATGTTGTGATAAGTTCCCATGTTCCTCCTCTTTCCTGGCAGAAATTGGACTCACAAAAGTGTACAGGAGGTAGTTGCAATGACAGTGTGGATTATGTTACCGTTAGATTTTGTCCAACATTTATAAAAAGACGGAAGTCCAATTAGACACTTCACCAGAAGAGCGGATTAAAGACTTTTTGGAGATCTGACTTCTGCCAGTGTTCATCTTCCTGTTGAAAGCTCAAAACACATTGATGATTAATTGATTAATTGTTAGGAACGCAAAAATCATGTGATGAAAAGATTTTTACTAAATTTGACCCAGATGAAGCTGAAGCAAAGCCGTCTGAGGATCCTGGTGGAGTTCATCAAATACACAAAATTTTCATGTAATTACTGCTTTTTTGAGTCATAAAACTTCTTTTCCCAGCTCACGTCATGTTCTAGGGCCAATATATAGCACTGTATTGTACAGTTAACAGTTATTTGATTACTAAATTAATTGACTATTGAATTATTTCAATAATCGATTAGTCGCGATTAATCTTTGATCTTTAATCTTCTACCGTAATCCTGAAAGTATGAGCTGTACGCAGCACTAAACTGACTGAGTGCGAGCAGTGTGCGTGCGCCTGGAACGTGGAGGTTTGTGAAAGCTAGGAACGAGTTAGATTTATATACACACTTCCTCCTTTTGAAAATGAGATAATTCAGCTTTCAGCACACACATTTTCTTAACCAACTTTGATGTTAGCAGCTACAGTGCTTCACTTTTCAGAGTTGGAGTCTTTGCTCCTCCTCAACTGATATAAACCACATCAAGTCATGTTGCCTTTTGTCTTAAAACTTATGCACAAAGTAAACACTATTAAAATACTTTCCAAATCTATCCATATACACATATGCTCCACTCTAAAGCTTGTTTGTTTATCTTTAAATACAGCATAAAACCTGAAAGAATAAGTAATCAGCCTATAATAATCTATGTAGCCTAATGAGTTCAAATGAAATCAGAATACCGGATATTACATTTGATTAATTGAAATTTTCAATTAATCCTGAGTCCTTTTTCACCCTGGTCCACCACAAGTCGGACACACTGTGGCTCGCTCCCATTAGCAGATACAATCTGAGTTATTGTAAACAGGATATTATGTTTACTTATGCTGACGTCTGAACCAAATGTGAACAGGATATTGATGTGCGGACAGCTCTGATCAAGAGCTGTGTTGGAGAGTGGCATGGATCTGTGCACTGCGTCAGTGTCGGTACAAAACCCATCCACAGTCGTTTTCTGAGGCAATGAGCCCACACAAGACAAAGAGCTGTGCCTGCTGCTGCCTTTAGTGAAAGTCAAAAGAACTCAGCATCATAACAAACAAATCCTGTTTAGTCTTGTTGCAGTTGGTAGTTCAGATATTTCATCAGGTCAAATACTTATTGTACATGATAGCCAAGTTGTCCAAGTTGTTATTTGGTGTTTTGTTCTCAAGGGGACAGTCAGTCAGTGTGCTCTGTCTGCAGGTTCAGCTGTGACTGTAGCTCCTATTTTAAAGACCTTTTGTGCTTTTGTCTTCTATATAGTTCTAATCTATGACACTCGTGGATCATTGTGGTATATTCAGGACATCCTAAATTAACATTAAACTGTAATACTGATTAACTAAAATGACAAGTTAAAAAAATGTTTACTTCCGTGTTGAAAACTACAGCGCTGATTGGCACAGACCCTCCTTGGAGAACCACAGTTCACTATATTGAGCGAAGGAATTTTTTTCAACTGTGCCAGAATATCTTTCAGAAAAAAAAATTGCTGAATGAAGTCGTCAGTAGTCAGCCTGGACTGACGGAGCAATGGCATCTTGTCCACAGGAGAATAAAGATTTCTCAAATATGCACCAATCTAAATACAACGTTGAGTGGATTAATGATAAAAGTCGACCTTGCATAAGAGGTCGACTTTGCATAAGAGGTCTCCTTTAAAAGGCTTAGATTTACTAAGGCCCCGTCCACACAGAGACAAAACGGCTATAGTTTCCAAAACAAATTACGTAAAGATGGAGCTGGTTTAATAGAGAAGAAGAGAGTAAACAGAAACTTAGGTTTAGGAGTTTTTGTTTTAAACTTTTTTTTATTTTTTATTTTATTTCTGAATGTACAGCAGGATGTATTTATCCCTGGCGTCTGCTCATTGGTGCATGAAGCCAAACATTTCCGAACTTTTTAGTGTGGCCCGCCTAAAGGCCCGTGCAGACAGGACGCCCCCCCATTCATGTGTGTGGGTGTCAGTGCAGGAGCGCACTGCTGTGCCACCAGAGAGAGCGCAAGATTCCCACCTTTGTGAGGCGCTGCTGCTTGTGCTCCAGTTGGATTTATTTTAACTGGAGTGGCGCGCACGGAGAGCCATATCAGCTCCAATCACAGAAACAGAAAAGCTGTTTCCTGAAAGTGGAATGGGGCTTCATTTTACAAAGTTAACAGGGCAGACGGTGCTGTCTTGCTCTGATTCCAAGAGGATCAGTTCTCTTGGTCATGGTTATGATCGATTGAAAGTGGCAAAGGTTGATGCTTATTATTCGTGCTCATAGTCTTCAAGGTTAGAAGATCGGACTGTCTGGTAAATGCAAATGTGCATTGGACGTGTTGGATGCGCCGCATCTTTGCTGGTGACTTTATTTTTTCAGCCGTGTGAGGCATCCAAGATGCACGACCAAAGTGACTGTCCTCAAAATGCAGAGGTAAGCAAATATGGGAGCCTGGCGCAAACTTGACGCTGCGGCCTGAGGTTTGATGAGAATAAACGTATATAAATCTCATACCCCATAGAACCGTGTGTAATTCACCTTGTAACAACAATAAACTGCCCGTTGTTGTTTAACAACTTTAATTGCCTTCTTAACAACAGTTGTAACTCTCAACAATTGACACAACATGACAGAGTGCGCATTTGCACATTATCAGCACTAAAAGGACAACAGATAAATGAAAACGACAGGTCTTGTCTACGTCCCCATAAATTCAAAGCTCAACTCAGATCTCGTAAAGTGCCATTTTTGTTCTCTGAAATTAGTTTAATTCAGAGGGGCATTCTAAAGTTAGCGCGAGGGAGTGACAGCTTTACTTACTAATGATGCAGGTTATCTTGGTATTTTCTATTTTATTATCGTGTGATCTTCCTATACTGTTTTTGTGCTTTGTAATGTACTGTATTGTATTTAATTTATTTGAATTAATTAATAACAATTATATATTTATTATCATTTATAAAATTAGTATATTATTTATGTTAAGCCATATAAAATTAATTTGGCTTCTGGCCCCTATAATGTCTTTTGAGAAAATATCTGACCCTCACCCAAAAGTAATTGAGGATCCCTGCTTTAGGGGCACCACATGACGACAATCCCCCATGATGCTTTGAGCGACGGGAGCGATCACGCAGCTTGCAAGTTTTTGTGTCAACATTTGCTTGTGTGATTGTAATTGTATTCTTCATTTTAGATCATATGTCTGAAATAAAATAAAATATGAGGTATGTATCACTAGTCCAGCCATGTCCACGTGCTTCTGTTTGTATCATCCGACGTGCTCGTTCACACGGCTCACACATGTTTACTGTGACATCACTATTTTAAAAACTGAGTTTTGTTGTCATCTGTGATTTTAGAAACAGTTAATAAGAACATTTCCTTCTATTTTATTTAAATACTGAAAAGAATTAAGTACTGTCTGCAATTTTAATATGCCAATTATACAAAAAGGCTGGGCCCAGGGGGCTGCAATACCTCACACGGCCACTAATCAATCTGGCTCGCAGACAGAGGGGACGTGCCTTAATGTAGTTAATTTAATTGATCCATGGACTTATGCTTCAGATCTCACTGGAATATAATGACAACATTTCAAAGCCTTAATGGAGACAAACTCTGTGGTGGATTTATTTATTTATGTGTCCGTGTCGCCTGTGGCTGTGATGCTGAGGACGATTCTGCAGTAAACATCATATAAAGGAAAACAGTGCTGGGGCTGTGAGGTCCTCATCTAAAAATTGACGGATTTGCCATAACTATGAAGACACTTAAAAGGTTTTTGAAATCTTTGCACTCTGGTACCTAGATTCAAAAAGTGGCGGTTTCAGAGCTTGAAATGCCTGCTCCGTGTGGATGATACACGCTCTGCTCAGGCCCAGGTCCACACCAAACTTGACTGAGGACACATCAGAGTTGCAAAAGACTGCAAAGATGATACTCTTCAATTAAGTGCCATATTTTGCACACCTCAAATAACAGTGCAAACACTTGAAATGAGGGTGCAATGCACCCTTTTGCACCCCTGTTGACCCGGGCACAGGGCCAGGCCCTGTGTGGACATGGACTTAGGCAGGTGCTAAATTGTGAATACAACTTAAAGTTTGCACGTGCTATTTTGTGGGTGTGTTGCACCTTATTTACCAACAGAAACTGCGCATATTATCAGTGGCGCAAATCTGTTATGTAAATGAGTTTACTGCGGGGAAGAGGAAGCGCACGTGCCTCTGCTGCTGCTCCTTTGGGAGATGTGTAAGAAGTCATGTTGATTCATGATGATACTCACTACCTTCAGGCCAGCACCTTTATTAATAAATGAAATCCATTATTTTAATTTTATAGCACATCAGTGTTTTTTAGATCACATCTTAGAGTCAGGACAGAGGGATGTGACAGAGCTACAAGTCCCTGAACAACCAGAATACTTTTTTATGTTTTTTCTGTAATAAAAATCAACAGTAACTGGAAAAAAAAGACAAGATAGGTCATCTTTAAATGCGGTATTGTGGAACATTCCAGCCAAAGCACTAATATCTCTGTGGAGACAAGCCGGGTTGAGGACCCTCCACCATAAAAGTTATAGGTTTACGACAAAAAAAGCCGCTAATGAACACCATTCCTTATGTAATGCACAGCCCAACCTCCTTTTTTCATTCGATTTATCAGAATCCTTTTGATGGTTGACATTTCCAATTTCTCCAACACTCAGCTGAATGACTGGAAAAGTATTGTTACAACTATGCACCGTGTTGCCATCTCAAACATTGATGGAGAAGGTTTTCCCTGCTCCAAATCACCAACACAAGCCGCAAATCTTCATTTTAAAAGTGTTTTTCTAAACCGACACTACATCCGGTACTAGCTGTAGTTTGTTGAGACTATTATTGCTACATAAAGCCTTGTGCGTTATCCAAATTGATTTCCCCATTGCCGTTTATCCCTGCAACACCAGCTGCATTGTCTCGCATTTGGCTCAACTTGAAATAAAAAAAATATTGCTCCACTGAGAAATGCACTATATTTTTACGACTCATTTAGTGACAGGGCTGGAAAGGGAGACGAATTGAAGATAAGGATGCAAAGAGTGGAGAGGATGGAATGAGGAAGCTGGAGAGCAAATAGGGAAAGAACGAGGGGTAGGGAAGGAAATGAGGGACTTAGGGAGCTGAACATTATTTAGACTAAATGGGGTCAGGACCTTGAGAAATCCGCTGAATGGTAAATGCGATGGCTCACGTTTGCAGCTGTCCACGGCATGTATATGTCCTCATTATCAGTCTGGTGGCACGTGGCCCTATGGATAAGTGGAAGGGTTAATGCCAGTTTCCTCTCGTATTCGTAAATGGCTGTTTATTTATACAGTCGCTATATATGAGACAGTCACTATACATATTGTAGTCATAGTTATATACAGCCTGCTATGCTTGGTTGTGTTTTGATTATTATTGTGATTCCAAATATATTCGTTTACAATCAGAATAAGAATCAACTTTTTATTGCCATTGTTAGGGAATAAAAATCACAAACTTGGAACTTGCTTTGGTGGTAAGGTGCAACAAATAGCACCATAATAATAGTGAAAGTAAAAAAAATAGAGATTATGCTAAAATAAGATTTATAAAAGAAACCATATTTAGCCTGCACTAGTTTGTGGAAAGAAGTTGAAAAATCTGTTGAAAATTACAGGAAGTAAAAAACTGATGACATCACACTAGGGAGACTCCTTCTATCCAAAGGTTATGCATAATTTACCTGAAGTAAACAACTTTTTTAGTGTTAAAGCATTAATTCTGCAAAGTAAAGGTGTTCGCATATATTTTGATTTAGTGTGTTACAAAGTAATTTCCTAGTGTGACGTCATCATTTACAACCAGTAAAGGATATTACTAAACAAAAAAAAAGCTAAATCGTGATAAAATGTAAATATATTGTTTTGGCAAAACTTTAAATATATCTTACCCGTATTTTAGTTACAAATTTGTCTCATTCTCTGTGCATGGACAGGCCATGGCTCAGCTCAGAACCTCCAGAACCCCAGGCTCTCTGAGCTGAGAGGCTGTGCTCACTCTGACCCTGGAGTGGTCCAGGAGCTCGGCTTTTGGCAGCGAGCGTTCAGATCAGAGAGAGGACACAGAGGTTTAACTAGATTTCAATGTTGAGACTAGAAACACAGAGGAGATCCTCATGTGAGGCTCATTCTTCTTTCTGATTGGATAATCGTCTTGAGAACACAAAATTACAACAGGCTTGTATAAGCAGCGTCCTGAGGACAGGACATGTCACGTTTGTTAGAAGTGTGACATAGAATACATCGAAATAAAACTCTGTCAATGCGTTCCTGTCTCCCTCACACACTACGGACTGACACGCACATAAACCCAGCACAAAACAATGAGCTCACAGTCATAATACAGTTTAGAAACTTCTTATTGGTGAAAATGACTTTTAACACATCAAGATCTTACATTAATGATAATGATAATGATAATGATAATGATAATGATAATGATTAATGATAAGGCCCAGACTGATGTATAATACATCAGTCTGGGCCTTTTCTGTCTCATTTGGACAATCTGTGGTGATACTAAAGTCGCTTAAACACACCTGGTATAAATAACTTGAACATCATGTCCACTGTTTTTGTTGTTTGAATAAATCAACATTACAATTGTTCAAAGCTGTCCAGCTGGGGACCCAGATAAGTCATGTTCATAAAACTTAAAATAAAACTCTCACATACGGTTCCTTTAAAGACAACATATTATGCTTAAACTGAGACCAAAGTACGTACAGAGCGGTGGTGTTTGGCAGAACAATGGTGTCTTGAAGGCAGGAGAATAAAGCTATTTCAAACATAAATGAATCAGTAAATATGACTGTGAGTGTGTAATTGAGAAGTGGAAACAATTATAGCAAGGTTAAATGCTCTTCAGAGTTTATTTTTGCATAATATGTTCCCTTTAACATCTCCAATTATGAAGATTGTGTACAGCTTTAATTACTCAGAATTCTAATTATTGTATTGTCATTTTAAAAAGAACAGCTTCTTTGATTAACGTTAGCCTTTTTTTTTTTTCAGGCCAGTAGGTGTGCAGTTATACCCTTTTTATATTGTGTTACAACAGAGTAAACAAATACAGCTATTGGTGCACAAATAACAGAACACACTAATTGACTAAATAATGACTGACTCATCCTTCCACGCTGCGTCGTGATCTTAGTAAAGCGTGTGTTGCTGGAGGATAATGCTGCTACATTGATTATGGTTGATGTGGAAAAAATAAACCACTCTGAGTGTGTTAACTCTGCAGACAGGTGTTAAAAACTTTATGAATCTGCATCAAACAATAAGATTGGCAGCTCTTAACTTTGGTGAATGAAAACTTATCTCTGCAGCTGAGGAAAGACGAAGTAATACAAAGAATCTCTCTGTTTGAGGATTAACGTTAAATCCTATATTGCACCTTTAAAACCACACACCTTTTCTCTCTTGTTTCAACATCTGTATTTATCTTGTGTCATTCTATTACTGCTAGATAATAAGGTCACTAAAACACTGACCTCATGTTGACAGTGTCTTCCTGCCCCCTTGTGTCGCCTTGGAAACGAGCAGCCAATGGGAGCAGGGATAAAGGGAGAAGGTGTATTTCTGTCATGCACCACTAAATCACTGCAAACAATTCACAATATCAACAAATTGTAACGTTTTATGCATAAAATTCAATAGATATAGAGGTTTTTGAGGTTCTTTTAGGTATGTGTTTGTCAAAATGTTTGGTTTTCCAGTATTTTAAGACTAGACTAAATCAGTGCGTTTGAAATGTTGTGGTGAAGAGGTGACGTTGTATAAATTGAGAGTAAAAATAGCAAATAAATGCATCGGGGAGACTCAGCTCTTAGTGTTTTTAAGGCCAGCTATTTATAAATCCAGTTTAATTCATTTTCTATTATCAGTTCTTTTTTCTTGCTTCAAAACATTCCAGTGCTTGTCAGGTCTGTCACAATAATTATCGTAATATTCAATTATGGTTCTGTAAAAGTTATAGATGGAGCAATATTTGTAGGGCTTAATAATTATTGTGCACACTTTTCATTGCACTAGCTTTTGTGTTTTGTATTTTAATCACATTTGTCCGGCTTGTTCCAGTTGCTTCAGAAGTGCAGATCTCCTCTTACCGTCATCAAAATGTAAAGATCACACAGCAGAGAGCCATTTACAGGTGGGTAATCACTGGCAGCGTGTTCAGACATTTACGTACGATGTTAAAATGTCACGGGGGAAACCTGTGTTCATTTTTAGTTTTTTTCCCCTCAAAGTTAAAGGCATAAATGAACTAAAATATAAAGCAGATAACTTGATGAAAGTATGAATGCTTAGTCGATTGTTGTTGTTTTCTTTAACCGATGACTTTGTGTAGTTCTTTTATTTTAACACTTAAACCTTTTGCCTTTCGTAAACAAAACTCCTGCAGTATTTACATCACACTTAACATGCTGCCAGTGATTATCCAGTTGTAACTTGTCCCCTTTGTGTTTGAATATTGAATTATTTTAGCAAGACTCCGGTAATTCCCCAAAGAGAATGAATGGACCGGTAAAGTGAAGATCCGCACTTATCTTGACAGCTCCTTCAAAATGGACAAGCAAATCAACTCCGTGATTAATGTTAGCTTGTACCGGCTCGGAATTTTAAGTAAAGTAAAGGCTTACCTTCCAGCAGTGACTTTGAACGAGTTATTCACTTGTTTATCTTCTCGTTTAGATTATTGTAATCCGCTGTAAGGTGGGCTGGACCAATCCTCTTTCCGGCGCCTACAGCAGGTCCAAAATGCTGCTGCCCGTTTGCAGATAGAGACATAGAGTACATCTCCCCTGTGCTCGCCTCCCTCCATTGGCTTCTTGGCACATTCCAGATTGATTTTAAGATGTTGATGTTCATTTTTAAATGTTAAAATAGCTTGTTCCAGACTGAGCTTTTATCATCTTATGTCCCGGCCTAATCAATGAGGTCAGAAAACCAGTTTAAATTTGCTCAGGCTGCCCCCAAACTATGGCACAGTTTACCTTTGCATATCAGAGCTGTCAAGAGTCTTTTGAATCTGCTCTTAAAACACATTTCTTTGCGCTGGCTTTCAAAACAAGTCAGCTGTATTTTGATCTGTTGTTAGGCCTGTCACGACAATTACTATATTGACTCAGTGTTCAGTAACAAATATATTGTTCATAAAAGCTTGAACAATATATTCCGGGCACAAAATGTATCGTTTTTACTTTTTCTTTGCATTAACAAGTAATATTCTAGGAATGTGTTGTACATTATTAGCATTTTGAGCTGAGCTGATCTAGTAATTAACATCCACAGCTCATTAATGATTAAATAACTACTTAAGGCTTTAATTCTGCAATTTATTTATTGCATCTCATGTTTTTTTTTTTTAAATATATATGATATTGTTAATTAACAAAAGGATTAATGAAAACATCCTGCTTTAATGTTATTGGGTCAGACATTGACTCATGAGCAGTTGGACTTAGGAATCAAGGCCAAATTAAGGACAGGACCCTCCTCATCAAGTCTGATTTTCTATAACTTTTCAACCTGTCACTTGAATTGTTCTTGAAAGGAAGCTTTTGTTTTTTGCTGTGTCTGACCGGACAGGTTCATATTTGGGGTGGTCTCTCTTGGAGAATTCGTATGTGCAATAGTTTACATGTTCTAAACAGCTTTAAACAGGGATTTGAAGGTCCTTCCCCAAAAGAATATTCAAGAAATCAGACCATATTTCCCGTTTGCTGGTGCACATGTTCAAGCTGATTTAAAGCAGATCTAAGGAACATTTTTACATCATTTAACATCTTTGTAAGTCTGTGTAGAGTACATATGTATTTCTGGGGCATTTAAAACTCCCGTTGTCCCGCCCTGCTGTCTCAACAACTCTCCCGAGAAACCCTGGCTCTTTTTTTATATTTGGCAACATTTTTTAAATGTGATTGTACTTCCTTATTTCCACAGAAGAAGAAAAGAAGGTTTTACATTTTTTCACTAGCCGGGTATTTTCACAAGAGGGACTACAGGGGGAGCTCTGTCTGCTTTAAATACATGGTTTTGATTTGTAATTTTATAATTTAAATGTAATGTTGATATTTTTCAAGTTCAAAAGTACACTGCACTACTTTACTGTGATATTGAGCCTAGCTTCTATGATGATCGTGAACTTACTGGGGGCCCCTTCGTTTGGGGCCAAAAGTAATCGTGGCCTGTTGCCTAATGATAAGTTGAATATAAGGCAATATTGTGAAAAGAGCCCATATTGTTCATTAGATAACAGTCCCCTGGTTTTATCTTGCTTCACAGCTATTGTCTTATTTTAGTTTCAATATTATCATGTATCGTGATATTCTCTGTTGCAACACATCGCTTTTCAAAGTGCAATACTGTGACAGGCCTGGCACCTGTTTTCTTAAGCTGAAAACAACAAAACACGTTGAGTTACAGGCCACAAACAGCAAAAGCCAAACGTGATGTCGACGCCAGAGACAAATCTGAACTATCTGGCGTGACATCGTAAAATGAAAGCTACTTGCTGCTGGAAATTCAATTTTCAGCGATCGCTATCTTGCTTTACTCGCCGCACAATAAGGCTGACACGGGGCTGACATATTTTTATTTAAGTTATGAGCCTCGAGGTTACGTACTAAACCGGAGTTAATGCAGCCTAACCTTGCGCCTGTCATTGTGGATGCCAAACAGTGTCAGCGCGCACATTGATTTGAGTGTTTTATTTGTGCGCGGAATACGTGGAAGCTAAAGTATATCTCTGCTCCACTTGTAACACCTGTTTTTCTTCTGGTTTGGGCTCTTTTTTCACCGTGATCTATCTATCTCCAGACTGCTGTTGCTATCTGTGTACCGTTGCTGGGCATTGGCTGTGATTTATGTATCTGTCTCTGTGTCTCTCTCTTTAGTTGGTGGGCTTCATCTACGCCTGTTATGTGGTCAAGCTCATCTCAGAGGAAGAAGACAGCTGTAAGTGACAATCACACCGAATACACGCTCACAATTATGTGCTTGTTAAAGAAGACATATTGCAGCTTATGATGTTAAGTTATACATCTATCAGTGCTCAGAACTGATTCTCTGCTGCCTCTTCAAATCAAAATCTAATCAAAATCACTTTATTAATCCGGAACTTTGTTGGCAGACAGAGCGCCAGCACAAAAAATGTTGTTTTTTACCGTAGCAAGCAGCAGATTTTCATTTATTTATTTATTTTTTTAATGTTACGAGAATTAGTTTTAGTCTACATTTTTCGAAGAATCGCTAATAAGTATAGAGCAATGGGAACAACATTATAACATGGTTAAAAAAAGTTACTTCTTCCTACTCCTTTTTATTAAGTAAACCTACATAAAACTGCAAGGGACAAAAAGCTCAAACAAACATTGCAAATAACAATAAAATACAATTTGTTGTCATAGCTATTGAGAATGTGAGTTTGTTGACTGAAACATGCCCCTGAGCACAAGCTAAAAACCTCCTCATTTGGCCCTAATCCTATTCAAACACGCATCATATGGAGACTTCAACTTAAAAAAATACCACAACTGAAATGGGTTTCTGCAAAAACACTACAATAGAATGTCGTCTTCAAACAAAAATGGAGAATCTTATTGAATATATACCTTGAAAACAGTCATATGTCCCAAGTGGAGAATGAAAAACACTTCAATAAGCGCTTTAATTGTAATCAAATGAGTAAATATGTGCTCAAAAGCTTAGTTTTTTTGTTGTTGTTGATTAAGACAAACCCAACGTTTGGTTTACCACTTCGATAGTATTTCATGTAAATAAATGTATTTTAACACAGCCACACCACAACATTTAGCGTATATTTAGTAGTTTTAATAACACTGAACACTTATGAACACTTATTTCTCGGCCTATTATATATATATATCAACGCGTTTCTGAGTGTAGCAGGTATAGTTACGATCCAGCGCTCTTCAACATTTCAAAATAAGAGCACAGAATAGACACTGAATAGAATCTCCTGCTCCATCTTCATATTCATGCATCCTTTATATCCATCTTGGTGGGCGAATCAAGCCAGTCCAATCCCAGAGACTCAGAAAACTTAGCTTCTCCTGTTGCACCGTTAGCGATACACACTGTGCTTTCAATGTAAGGATCCCTGAGCAAAAGATACAATACAATACAATACGACACGATAAGATAAATAAGATGTACTTCATAAGATTTGGGGAATCAATTGACTCAGGAAGCTTTTTCTGTTGTGTTTTAGTAACTATTACAGCCTACAGCCTTTTTTCTTTCCTTTTTTGTTGAGAGAGAGAGAGAGGGAAAGAAAGAAAAACACCTCTCATTTCGAGTTGAACTTTTAAACACGCACCGCATTGTTTTGTTTGAAAGGAACATCCGCCCCAAACATTACTGTAATCACTGTAAAAGTAGTTAATCTGCATATTCAAATATTCTTACATTACCAATCATATTTCAAATTTAGCTCTAATGAAAAACAATCAGGAAGAACACCTCGGAATTAGCTTCGATTTGGAAGGATGCCTGTTTCCCCGCGGCTCCGGCTGAACTATAGCTGTTGACATTAGGTTGAGCCAGCAGTCAATTTGGAGAAGAGTTTGTAAAGTGGTTGTGGGCGGTTGTGTGGAGTTGTGAGGCGTGCGAAATGAAAAGTGTGAACTAAATCAAATCTGTTCCTGAGTTTTCTCCTCCTTTCCTCTCCTCGTCTCCTCGTGTCCTTTTAGCGTCTGTCTGATGTTGACGGAGCGACTGTGAATGAAGCCATTTTTGAGGCAGGTCCATGACTGACAGGAAGACAGCTCCACAGCACGTCTCGGATCTTTTGAAATTACCCAAAAAGAGGGAGGACATGTTTTAGAGGACGCGCTGAGTCATAGGTAGATACTCCGAGTTCAAATTGAAATTTCTCATTTAAAGTTGGAGACGGTTGTATTTCAGTCAAGTGACTTAATAACTATTTTGAAAACCTGCATTAGAAAGTATATAAAACATGCTTATTATGTGTTTGCTTGTGCTGTGTTCGGTCTGTACAAATAAAATGTTCTAGCGTTAAATATAAAATGTATGCTTTGAGCTGCTTCCAGTCTGAAAACACATATTTGTTCGAGGCAACAAGGACTGAAAGTGCCAATATGTAGGAGTGGAATTTATTGCTGTTAAAAACAAACCAAAAGTCCAGTTACAAACTTTCTTTGTTTTTCTGTTAAAAGTGAATGTTAACATGTAGTTTTAGTTTAGAAACATTTAGGTCAGTTATGATTTAACTGAATGTCATGTTATATTTTAACTTTTCTTATTTGTTGTTAGTAGGCCTCAATAGGTCCCAATAAAATTTTCAAAGAGCAATATATTGTACACAAAATATCACGGTAAACCATAATATTGAATCTTCTTTATACCACTGATACAACTTTAAAAGCAAGAAATTCCCAGTAAACTATTCTAAATGAACCATTTCATAAAAAATCATAAGCTATAATCAGTGGGCGATTTGTTTTTTTTTTTTAGGAGGAGGGATGGGGGTTCAAAGGGGGGGGTCAAACGTGGTCAGTCTTGAAAAGCCTTGCACGGGACTGACTTTTCAACCCGCCCCAGCCTGATCCTGAAGCTCCTTTGACCGCTCCCTCCCGGTCCTGAGAGCCAGAAAGATTCAGGTTATTTTTTTAAACGGCGCCGAAGGCTGCAGTGTTGCCGCGCGCCCTCAGAGTGAGCTGTGCCTCATTTGTGTCACTTAAATAGGTCTATAATAATGCATAGGGAACTTGTTCTGAGGGACAAAAGTACAACACCAAACGTCTCACACATGGACACGCCGCAGTCACACCCACCTCTCACAGCATTCATTCATAGTTAGTTCCATTCACCAGCGTGTGCTCTGTTTTACACACATGGTTCAAGACACTGTCCTGCATCCACTCACACACACATGACACGCACACGACACGCACATGTCACACACTCACGAGGTGCGCACTGCCCTGTGTATCCGCTGTTTCCACTCCGCTTTGACTGTGCGTGTTGTGGTCTGACCGTCCGATCTAATAATTTAATGTAAACACCCTCAATGCGAAATTGTGTTTTTTCGACATTTGGAGCAGATCGATACAGTTTTGCGAAAAGAAGGAAACTCAGCTACTGTTCCGTCTGAGAGTTCAATCAAAACTCCCCTACATTGCGTTTCTGTGCTAGCTGCAGTGAAATGTTCATGTGTTTATTACACACATTGTTGTTTGTTAATTGTCACATTTCGGGTGTCAGTGATGTGGAAACCTGTGTTTATCGGAAAATAGTTGTTTAGAACGGCCTCCTGCGTCATCTGTTTCTGTTCCGAGGGCTGACGGCAGAAGGAAATAGGCAAAAGTGAATATCATGTGCGTTTTTTAAATAAAACAAAAATGAGCAATGCTTTTGAATTATTTTGTATAAAAACAAAACAAAAATGTGTCCGCCTTCAAATCGCCTACTGGCTGTAATAAATAAATAGTAGAATAAAACATTTACATTATCATTTATAAGCCTAATTTATTAATTATTCAACCCTTTACAGCTGAAATTTGAATATATTACCAAAAAATAACAAAATTTTTCCTACTAGTTTAAATAAAGGTTACACACGATTAACATTGAGCCCTAAAAAGCTTTCATTTATTGAATGATAAGTCAATGCAGTGATTATCGTGACAGGCGTAGTTTTTAGTTTTTCAAATGTCATCAAGCCAGAGACAGTGTATGTGGAAGTTCAGAGACTGACACTATAATATTACCTTTATCAACCGCGGCACGAGGTTCCTAGAAGGGCCTGAGGACTTAGCAGTGCAACTAGGAATGGTTTCAGAAAGAGCAGAGAGAAGCTTCAAAAAGAGGTGAAAATCAATAGTATTTGAAGAAAACTATCTTTGTAGTATAAATTATACATCCTTAAAATTGTTTTTGGAAGATTTGTGACAGAAATATCATTGAAACAAGAATTTAATAGCAATAATTGATGCTTAACATTTGTATTTACCCAAAACCTGACTCAACATGTGCGACAAAAGGCGTTTTTGCACATAACAGTATCAAGAAGTAAGTCTCTCTTGCTCGCGTTCACACAGGGACAGAGGCTGAAAGTGGTTATAACTGACTATAAACTTACAACATTTACGTTTTTTTAACTTAACTACTCCTTTTGAGCTCTGTAAACCTGCACATAAAACTGCAACGCACAAAAAGCTCAAAGAAACAATGAAAACAACGATAAAATACAATTTGTTTTGGCTGTTATTGAGAGTTTTAGTATGTAGACTGAAAAGTACTTGCCCCTGAGCATGAGCTAAAATCGTCCTCATTTGGCCTTAATCCTGCTCTGTACGAACACGCATCAAATGGAGACTTGAACTTGAACTGAAAAGGGTTCCAACAGCGAGAAAACCACTACAGTTTAGGGAGAAGTCGAGACAAAAAAAGCACGTGAACCCCTGATCTATGTGACAGTGAATATTGAATAAGAAATATATCACAACAACACTCAAATGAAATGTGTAAAATCAATGTGCTAACCTTGTACTTATTGCAGCAGGTCTGTCAACATTAACATGATTGAGATGTGCACCTGGGGCCACGACTTGAATTATTCCATTAAAGCAGACTAGACCATCACAGCGATCAATATCTAAGCATGTCTTATTCAGCACAGGAATCAGCATGCACTTTGCCCCGCGCATTAATATTGATAGCTTATAAATGCATTCTGAACCCAGGGAACGGTCCGCAAAGGCAACAAGTTCTCTGACTGGGAAATGTATAGGAAGTCTATACAGTGTACGATTGGAAGACGATTCACACATTTAACTAAAACTAATATAGAGCATCTGTCGTTGTCCGCCTTTATTTAGCTGTAAGTGATTACATTTTTATAAATCTGCATCTATGTTGTGTGCGCATATTCAAAGTTCACTGCTATTTTGCACAGATTCTTTGCCCTTGGGAGAAAAAAACAAGTATTATGCACACCTATAATAAATATGAATAAATATGGCATTTTCACAACTCTCTTCATTGCATACAATAGAATGGAAAATAGGCATAATGGTCGATTTTTTCATTTCTGGTGAAAAGTTAAACAAATTAGAATAATTTTACTTTAGATAAAGATAAACGTTGAGGCTAGAATAAGCAGATGATACTGACTAGAAAGAGTAACTTGTGTCAGAGACAGATAAAAAATGTGTTTGTGCAAAGATAAACAAGTATACATTCGTTACTATAATTTACATAGTTGTCTACTTTAAATATGAAAAAATACAAGTTTTATGATGTTATTCAAAGTGCGTCCTGCGGTGAGACATGAAAAATCACACTTAAAAAAAACAGCTACAGAAAAACCAGAAGGAGCTCATCTGTTGTTTATGCTGCAGGACAAACTTGAGTTCAGTGTTTAAGCCACAGGTAAAAATAAATAATTATCATATTTGTATTTTGTAAAATAGAATTTTTCTGAAAAACTTTTTTTTTGTTCTGCAGAGTGACAGCGTATTCCCCCCCTAAAAAAATTAATTAAAAAAAAAAAGTTTAGGAATCGCCAGTTTCATAATACAACAAAACCAATACTATTAGACGTATTAGGAAATGTATGGTCTTTTTAATATGTGGTAATTGTCATGAATGTGACAGGTCACGTTACATCGCAGCACATGTAAGAAGCAGAGCTAAGTAACATATTTATCTTGTTAAACTTGTAAGTCGCGTGGTGGTTGCAAATGTATTTCCCGTCGTCTCCCCCTGCTGTCTCTGCGCAGAAAACCAGCCGTGCAATATTTGCCGGCATCAACCCTGTTTCTTTAAATATTTGGAAACGTGAAATGTTTCTGTATATAATTTAACAACTTTCAATAAAACTCAACTTTCAATAAAAAGACGGGGGAAAAAAAAGCTTTTGCGTCTTTTCACTAGCACTGTATTTTCACAAGAGAGCTGCAGGGGGAGCTCTGTCGCTGACATTACTTAGTTCTGTTTTAAACAAGTTAAACCCACAATTACCCTTACACTGAGTTGTTTTTGAAAAAATAATTAATACTTTTCCACACAGGCGCGTCACACTGCAGGCAAAAACCATCCCCATTTGTCTACAGAAATGCACTTGTCCAAATAGTGAGAGTGAATTGTTGTACAGTAATAATAAAATACATAAATGGAAGGCACGTTCTTTATGACAGCAAAGCTCAGAAAACAGATTTACTTTTGCTCCTACTAAAGTGAGACAGCCTAAAGGAAATAAGATAGCGAACAATAAATAAATGATTGGCAATATAAGCTTAGTTTAATTACTACAGAACACAGTTAAAAGTGTGTATGTTGTTAATGAGCACATCCATTAGTAATATAGACGCAGACACGAGTTCTTTTGAATGACCATTAAGATAAAACATACCTGCAGGCTCGCAATTTGGCAGCCATTGCAACGTGGCGTCCAATTATCTGCCTAATTAACTCAAGTGTTACAATATGATGAAAAGTAAAGACAATTTGAATCCTTGTAATCTCGCTGCAAACTCTTTTCTCACTATCAGAGAGATCTTTTTGCGACAAATCTTAATTCCCCTCGTTTTCTCTCGTAACAGTGCATTTGCAGCTTAAGCCGTGGCTGTAGAAAAGCTGCTATAATGCATTCCCGCGCGCTGAACAATGATGTGTGTGCGGCGTATGGAAAAGGCGCTCTGGGTGAAGGAGCTCGAACCCACAGAGGAGCCATGAAGATTTGGAGTTGCTGAGAAAGCTAATTACGGTGATAATTATTCAGCCCGTGTGTGCGCTTGTGCGGGAGAGCGGTGTGGAGTGGCAGAGAGGGGGAGATTAATCATCATTTTCACTGCTGTGTCTGTCTCAGGACTGCAGACAAGTCCCTATCAAATACACAGGTGCATAATCGAGTAACAAACAAACACACACGAAGCTGCGCAGGAGGCAGACGCGTGCACAATATGAACCAAGGGCAGAGTGTGCAATGGCTCTGGTGGAACATACAGGCACTAAATATAAATATTGATATGTTGTTGTTGTGTGTCCATTTTGATCAACTGACTTTGTGCCACTCTCAATCGAAAACGCTTTTTCGTTTTTGGAAATATTTTAAACTGTTTGGCCGGCAGTAAGTGACAACTTTAAGGCGAGCCAGTGTAAATACTGTCAAGCTTTCATCGTTATTTTTGGACGTTTAGCCAAGCTAGCATTGGATCTACTTTTGAACTTTGAACCATTTTTAAAACGTATGCAGCTTTATGTTCATGGAAAGATTTCAGTGCATCATTGGCTCAATCTTTTGCAAGTCAAGGCCAGCTACCGTCTCATTAAAATCCCCCACCCTCCTTACAATTAAATTCTGTTTTCAATACATTCCTGGCTTGAATGTTGGCCAGAATTTTTACCCATAACAAAGATCTTGAAATTAAATGGAAAAACTGAGATAATGCAATAACAGTAAGAATGACAGGTTGTCTGGTTCTTTGTGCATCGTACATTTTGATGAATATATACCTTGCCGCTTGTGTTGATTGACTTGATTGAGTGTTTTAATCAAAAACACTACATTTGCATTTCCCCGTCATCTTTGTGTCATTTTGGTTCCCTCTAAGTAATAAACCCTCTGTCAGCTCATGGCATGTTTTGGAGCCTGTGTATTGATCAGTTAACGATTATACACTTACTTAATTAGTTATTGTTAGCTAACTATTTTTATTATTGATTATTTGTGATTAATCAATTAACTTGCATTATCTTGTCCAAAGAACAAGAACAATGTTATTGCAGGAGGTTGGAAAGTTAATGAGCACTGTCTTTATCATCTCTCCAGCCTATTGGAGAGGATATAAACAATGAAGGTGCAATTTTTATAACATTTTTAGACAATAAATATGCAAATGAATAGTAAAATTGGAACTGCATTATGGGAATATTTTAATGATTCAGGCGTTATTCAAAGTCACAAAGCCAAAATCCCAAATCCCCAGATTATGCATTTTGGTCCATTGTCATTTTACGACTTTTCATTAGTTCTTGCCGTTGGAGAAGAACATTCCTCCCCAATCATTCATGACCAGCACGTTTCCCTTCTTTAATGCAGCTGTTCTCAGCGGAGGCGAGTTTTGGGGGGCTCCATTTTCTCTTGTTCAAAGGGTCGAGAGCGGGCTGTGCTCAGACTATTTGACTGCAGCATGAATCAGCAGGAAAACTCTTAGCGTTCACATCGGGCTACATTCTGAACAAAAGGATCCGCACAAAGAGAGGAAGTATATCAAGCGTGGCCAATGGGTGGGTATTGTCTGGTGGAAAAAACTGTAATGAGGCGAATGATCCTAAAACACAGCGCTGGTTAAACAGACAGACGGCGATGGTGTGTGTTGTCCCGGTGAGTGCTATAATGAAGATTTCACACGCATACATCAAGAGGATAAAGCAGGAGGGATGTGCGAGGTTTATTGGGAGGTGACAGCGAGGAACTCTGTAGAAAGTTTTAAAGCTCTTTTATTTTGCCAATGCAACTTTTCCGAGCTTTTAACCCACGTTCTAATGATGTTTACATTTTAACAGCAACACAACCTGAGTAGTGTTTTGTTTCTTTCTCAGTGAGTAATTGTTCAAACATCGTCTCCACCATTCGAAGAAACCGAGTGATACACCAAACCTTTATGTGTCTCTGTTGTTTCATGTCGGTAATTAACCACGCTACTAATACGCCTTTTTGTACCTTTTGCTACCCACTGTTGCCAGAAGAGGGCGACTGACAACAATTGAGCTCGGTGAAAGCGAAAGAGCCCCAAAGACATTTACCATATACATTGTTTTGAGTGACAAAATGTAAAAAAAAATATATGGTAAGGACTCTATAGATGCCTTTCATGAAGCTTTCAACAGGTGTAATGAGTCACTGTTATCTGAATAAAGTTTGAAGAGGACATGCCCATTAGTAGAGGAATATGTGTGTGTTCTGAAATCTCTCTCTCTCTCTCTGAAAGGTTTTTTGGCCTGAATTCTGGTTTCAAAGCACATTACACAGCGGAATAAAGACATGACTTTAGAGTGAATCCAACAGTTTTTACCTCAGGGTGGAGAAATATAAGTTATATCCACAAATTATGGACGACACCAGTGATTTTTGTTTGTGACAGAGCCAGTATTACACTATTGATCCTTTAAGCTAATAACGTATTAAAATGCATCAAGAGTCCTCTACTGTAAAGCTTGGACTGATTAAAATTTGATTAAAAAAAAACAGACATTTGAATAAGTATAGCTTTTGCCTTAGAAGTGATACTTTTAATACCTTGTCAGTATTAAAAGACACTTAAGCCAGTCGTATTGATGTACAAGCAGGCAATTAAGATCTTTGACATCTCTGTGATATCAACCCAAAACATAATCTTTTCACGTTTAAACATTTTAACACATTGAAACTGTTAAATGTTTGACAAATCATGTGTCACCACGGGTGTCTGGTCTGGCTCTGAGGCGTCAGGGCTCTCAGACTTAATATCAGAGCCTCTGTCGGAGATTACGTGGTTCCAAAGTTCAGAACATCTTTTGGACAGTCCACTTTCTCCACAAATGGACGCAGACTGTAGAACTCTCTTCCCTCTGACCTAAAACTGCAGACTGACATCTTTAACAAACGTCTGAAATGGTGGCTGAAATCGGGGCAGAGCTGCACACATGACAAAGAGTGAAATGCAGGTTGTTAATATTGTTATCTTTGCTAATTTAGAAATATTTTTGTTTTGAATTGTTCTAAAAGCCTTCGTGGGCAGAAAATTGACGTTTTTGCCTTTAAACACTGCCTTTGTTCAAAAAAAGTCAATCAGTCAATCACTATAAAGAGCTCACGGTTCTTTATTGTAAGATTTATGACAAAATATTGCTGCAAATGGAGTAAATTTATTGAGTAATACAAAGTGAAATCACTGGTTATCAATCACATTTACATAGAGAACTTCTTTATTCATATACATACATCAATGAACCTTTACATGTAATTGCTCAGTTTTAATTAGTTCCTATGTCCTTACATGGCTGCAGGCTTTGACTGTCACTCTGATGTAAATCTCTGACAGTGACTTGCATTACACCCTTTGTATGAATTGAACGCACACTGACTGCACTTACGAGGTCCCTGCAAGACTGAATCTGTAATGTTCAGTAAAACTTTAAATATCATTGCTTGTATTTGTTGTGAGCTTCAACATATGCATCATAAGCTGCAGGAGTGAACATATATTCTCACTAAAAGGAACGCCTGGCAGCATTAATTCACCAAATTACCCACAATACAGCGCATTTTACTGCCTGCTTGCTTAGTAGTAATTCAGCTGGACAGTGTTTGCTTACTCAGGTGTATATTTTAATTAGCCTGGATATTTTTGCCCTTCCTCAAGCCAAGTCTAACATCTAAAGAATCCATAAGAGCCTAATTATATTCTCACCACAATTCAACGCCACGATAACACCCCTCAATCACGCCTATTTCCTTCTTGTTTACCAGCATCGCCTTAATGTATAGTGTCTTTTATCTCGCCGATGACAGCCTCCACATTGTTCTTGATGTTACAAAATCTGGCTGAATAAATAGGAAAAAGTATGCCACTGATCAAGGCTAGGAAGTACCCTTTTATGAGCCTGCACTACATCAAAGTGAGGGGGAAGAAATGGTTTCCCAGCTTCAAAAGTCCACGTTGGCTGTCTGAAAATCTGGAAGGCAAACCACCTGCTGGCAGCTCACAGCACGCAAACGTGTTGAGGCCTCCTAGATAATTTAGCAGTTAAGAGTATTCTCCAGGCTTAAATATATCGCCGCAAAAGTCCTCTCTGCTAAAAATAGATTGTCAGAGATGTCTTCACTGATTGAAATAGAGTTTGGGTGTTGCAGAAATTGCCAGTGAATCAGGGCACGGTCTAATTAATGGTGTTTTCTCTTTGTGTTTTTGTGCAGTTGATTTTATAGGAGGCTTCGATTCGTACGGTTACCAGGGGCCCCAGAAGACCTCCCATCTGCAGCTTCAGCCCATGTACATGTAAGTATCATCAGTGTAATTATATGCAGCTCAGATGAGGGTGTTTGCGTTCGAAGTGAGGGCGAGGTGAGGTTAGTGGGGAAGGATGGCAGCCTGTAAGAGAGAAAATGCACGCTGGAAAATAAAAAAACACATATTCCTATAACCAGGCTATTTTAATAGCAAATCTTATTTTTTTTAATGGTGCATCATGCAACTTTTCTGATGTTTTCTGACTTTTCTGAGTGTCCGCCCCCTGGTTGCCTCCATGGAGATGCTATTTCTTTGCTATATATCATACATTTTTTTCAGTTACATTTGTAATACCTTTAAAAACATGCATTCTTTATGTGTGTGCACCCTTCAGAATCTTTCAGTTTTTTGTCAGTGAACAAAATGGAACAAACTGGAACTTAGGTGCAACATAAAACAATGAATAATAATAGTAAAATATAGCCGCAAGCGGCAATGATCGCCCTTCGCCACGCCGCTCTATAGCAGAGGGGCGCTTTACGCCGCCTAATTTCCTCCTCATAAAATACCTGCTGTCCGAATCCGCATGCGCTACCGCGCTCCTACTGCTCATATTTCACTGAAAATGTGTAAAAGTTGGTCAAAGTTTGTGCTCTACACATAGACTGTAATACTTGTGCTAAAATCATGGATAAGTTTAGATGGCCCACTCTCAAGATCATTTTCACCAAATTTCAGGATGGTTTGGCTTACGCCCGAGGAGGAGTTCAAGTTAAAATACAAAGTTTCATTTGAGCGATTTGGAGATTTTCCCATAGGAATAACATGGGTTTTTTCTGTCTATTCAAAAATGTTGCATAAATTTGGGGCTTCGCCACACGGAGACCGTAATACTTATCCCAACAATTTGGATAACTTTTAGTGCCCCACTCCTCAGGAAGATGTTCACCAAATTTCAGGTTGTTGGGCTTTACGCCCGAGGAGGAGTTCGTTAAAATGCGTAGTAAAATAATATGCAAATTTGAGACATTTTTCAATTTTCCCATAAGAATAACATGGGATGTTTTTGTCATTGGTATGGCCGCACAAAATATGACATGGGTCTAATTGGCTTTTGATCGGTAGGCCAAAATGGAATTTTGTGCAAAATTTCAAAAAATCTAAAAACTAAATTTTTGCTCCCATATAAAAGTTTGCTTTAATCTGTAGGGCGCTAACGCGCGGAATTTAATTATTTCACTTCTAGTAGGTTTCAGGCAGGGAGTTTAACAACTGATTCAAATTTGATGCAATTCGGACTTTATATGTGGAAATGGGAGCAAAATTAAAAAATTTTAAAATTTCAGGAATTGTGGGCAAATTTTGCGGCTTCACAAGACAAAGACCGTGAAACGTAGGTTCCTGATTTGGATAACTTATAATGCCACACTCCTCAACTTCATTTTGACCAATTTCAGCTCGTTCGCAAACGCCCTGGGAGTGAGTTCGTAAAAGTACTAAGTTTAAAAAAAACGCTGAATCAGGTTTAGCTAATTTGATCCAATATGGCCGACAATTGAGTTGGGCGGACGGCGTTGTCGTAATTATATTTTTTGCTTTTCTTGTCACTATCTACCTCTCTTCCAAATTTCATGATTCTACGATCAAATTTTTTTTTGGCACTTTCCTATCCCGTAATGCATTTTTTGTACACTTGGGGGCGCTGACGCGCCATATTTTTGAATTTTGGAAATCGGAAATAGCCAGAATGTAGAGAGGCACGATTTTTAGAGGTGTGCAAATTTTCCTGACTTTTCGCCAATGTTCACTGGGTGAAAAATAGGGGTTGGTCCCAAGAAGAAGAAAGAAGAAAGAAGAAAGAAGAATAATATTCCGACACGAAAACAATGTTTCCGCTTTTTTTTAGTACACAACTATACATTTTCGGAAAGCGCACGCTTTCCTACGTTTTGGTATGGGTCCCTGGTCACTGGGAGACACTTTCGAGATTTTTTAGTGGGCTCCGCCCACTTTCTGTTATTGGCCCTATTTACAATAGTAATGTTCCATTTTTACATTACATTGTTATATGCACGGAACGTGCATGAGTTGGGAACGACATTGGGCGACTCAGCGCACATGGCGTTTATGTGGGGATGACGACGCCTACGTCGTCATCCCCACATAAAGCCCCCACACTTCGTAAGATTTCGCACGGCTTCGCCGCTTACAGCGATAATGTTCAATTTTCCCACTACTAATGAGTTGGGGAATGCGTTAGTGAGTGTTTGAAGCGGGCGAGCGCTTCGCGCTGATTCGTGCGCGCCGTGCATTTTCGCAGTCGCAGTGCACGGCACTGCGAAACTAATAGGCCTCTCGCCAGCTTGTGGCGCTCGGGCCTAATAATTATGATGAAATGTACGCAAAAGAAATTATGAGTTTACTGAAATAAAATTTAAACTACCTTCGTCACCTGCTTGTCTCATGGAGTTAATTCCATACAAAACAATACAAGAGATCACAACGAGATCAAGTCCGGCTGCAGAAGCCTGTGGTCGGCAAAAACACACATGGCGAACAGAGCAACGCCAACCAGTCGAGCTATAAACCGTCAAATCGTCACATCTGATGTCGCTGTCTCGATTGTGGTCGAGGGCAAAAATAAGGAGGGTTTCTTTAAAGGTTTATAGAAAGTTTGAGGGAATTTTTAACACTCAACTTATATGTCAGTGGGATAAGGCACGCAGCCACGTCACAGTGTCACATCAGCCTGTAATAAGCAATGCTCCTAATATTGAACTATTAAAACAAGTGCTTTCAAACATAAAGGTGGGATACCGTATAGTGGAAATGGGGCGTAATAAAAGTCTGAAGCTCACTGTAGAAGTTGCGCCTCTGTCTCTTGTCTAATGGCGTTGGTAGGCAGCAGGCTCTGCTCCAGTTCACATAAAACTAGCAGGTTCTGTCTGAGTCAGATGGCTTTATTTTAGTTCCACACGCCACATGTTAAAGCCCATTTTGCTTACAATAATAATGGCCTGAGTTCTGGCGATAGATGGAGGAGTAATGTGAAGCTGCATTTATTATTGGAGTAGGTGACATACTGACAAATTATGTAATACAGACTGTTATATACAACAAAATCAACAGAAATGTCAAACATAAACAGCAAAAACATTTCCCAAACAGACCGTGCTGCACTTACTCTATGCCAACTAGCGGTGGCCGAGTGGATTACATATTTACCAGACTCCATGTGCAGCCAGCCGCAGCGTCGTGAGTTTGATTCAAGCTATGACAATTTGCTGAATGTCCTTCCCTCTCTCATCCCCTTCTCACTCTACACTGTCTAATAAAGCCTATATGGGCCAAAAACAAAACCTTTAAAATAAATGAAAGGGTACTACAACATACCCACAATTTCACAGTTCAACCAAAGTGCTTTCCCACATTCTATTTATTTGGCAGGTAGCCACTGTCCACAGTAACATGTGGAACTGCATATTTAGCTTTGACGCACATCACGGTTGTTGTTGCTGCAAAACACGTAGAGAGAGCAACAGTGCAATGTCCTTGAAACAGTCCTTTTTTTCGAGAATGGCCCTGATTTCAGTCAGAAATAGAAGGGAGAGGGGCAGGTGATGTGGGAGGTGACGCCGGCGCTGATGCATGTGCTGCCTACTCTTCTGTTCATTCCTGTGCAACATTAAATCAGCTGAACTTTAAGAATGGTTTTACATTACCAATTAGTAGAAAATAAAAACTTATAATTGAGGTCAAAACATCTAAAGCACAGGAAGAGAGTGGTCTGTCATAACTCCATCTTTAAGGCAAGAAAAAATGCCATCTCATAGAAATATTAAAAGTTATGAACACAAATGGAGACAAGACAAGAATTACATTTACCATTCATGTTTCCTACAAACCTTAGAAATAGTTGTGCTTAAATGTTTTAGGGAAGAATCAGTCATGGGGTACATAAACACCATTAAAATATTATCTAAATGTGGACTTTCTGGAAACTGCAAAGCCATATTTTGCCAAATTTTGATTTTGTCTTTATCTATTAAGTGCCTTAAACATCGTACAACAAAGCAATGGTATTAATTCATTTTGTGAACTGAATCCAATCCAACTCACTTTATTTATATAACACATTTTATGCACTTGTAAAGAAAGCCATTAAAACAAATAAACAATTGCTCTACCAGTGCCCATAAAAATGATCAAAACAAGCACGAAAAACAATAAAAAATAAGCACTTCCATTACCTGTATGCTCATGTAACTGCTGCACTGAATGAAATCAACATTGCTGACATTTAAAAAGGAGACAAACTTGCCTTAATCCTTCTTAATTGTCAGCCACAGAGAGCATTTAAGGACTCACGAGCACAGGTCTAAGATGGTGGTGAATTATGTCAGGCTTAAGCAGGCGGGTTGTGTCTGCATCTGGCTATGAGAGCATTACTTATCAGCTCAAGGTCTCATCAGTGGAGACTTCTCAAGCATTGTAGCGCGATCCCTCACAAGTTAAGTTGAAAAAGTGCTCTATCCTTGACGCCGCTGCCGCTGCTTCTCTCTCGGCTGTTGTTGCTGCAGCCGAAATGGATTTTGTAGTTTGCATCCTGCAGTCGTACGCGGTAGATCCTCGCTCGTCATGTAGTGATTTCCCGAGACTGGAGGCATGGATTTCAATTTCAACCGGGGGCTATTCTTAGAGTCAGGACGAGCCAATAGGAAATCACAAAATACATCTGAGTTCGGGCTTAGGCGTCCCCCGCATCAATCTCACTGTCTGTCCTGAGACGAGCAGCGCGGCCGGGCCAGATAATGAGCGCGCTACTGATGTGGACGGGACAGCTGATCGATAAGTGTTCTCATCAGGAGAGGTATTCCAAACCTGTACTTGAGTATGGAATATGGAGAGGTTTACAGTTGAAGTAAGGTTGAATCCCTGCTAACTGCGTCGCTGTCATTGCGTCATTTGGTGATGGACACTTCTCCTCATAGACATAAAAAGCGTCGATGCTTCTACTCATCTCCCTGTTTAAGAACGACCTTGTTTGACTTTCCTCCTTTGCTTGTATTTTTGTTGCGAGCTTATGCTGTGTTCTAGTTCAGACCTCAAAGTGATGAACTTTCTGCTCTGTGTACAGCAGCACTTGGCTAAGCTAAATATTTCTAGCAGCTAATGCTATATACATAGATTACCACAGTTTTTTTTTTTTTTTTTTTTTTAGCTTTATTATGATTCTAAATGAGTATTAGTGTTAGTATTGATCCACCTCCATTTATCAACACGAAAGTGTCAAAGTGACATCCACCGGCAGCTCACTGTTCACTGCCTGATCTTTAAGTATTTATTCATTTTAGAGTGACTTTAACCCCAGACAAAACTGGACAGGAAGTACTCACCAGTAGCCTATTCACCTTATCCCACCCGCCCACTTTGCCTCTTGTTGCCACAGATCCGCACTCCTGTAGTAAATGCACTTCCAGTTTGACGAGAACCCCATTCACGCAAATGGCGAACAAGGGAAAAGTCTCGCCCCTAAAACATTATAAAAAGTAGATTGATTTGTGTAAAATGTTTATTGTACACATGCAACAAGTTTTTTTTAGTTAATGTAGAACAAATTTTCTGTTGAGCTCGTCTGCCCCATGTAAACTAATACAACGGAAAAAAGATGGATAATAAAAACTAGGAAAGTGCCCAATCAGTCAAATTTCAGATTCATTCAAGTTAATTAATTACCCGGACGTTGTTATTGTATTTAGAGTTTATAAAACTTTATAATATATTTTTGCTTTTGGGCGGCAGTAGCTCAGTTGGCAGAGGGATCTTCTTCTGATTCGAAGGTCAATGTTCGCATTCCGCTCTAGACATGAACATCCTTGGTTGGTTGGTCAGATCCACTGGCTCACAGGTCGGTGGTGCAATTGCTCCCTCAGGTGAATACTGCTGCTGTGTCCTTAACCCGCCTCATCCCCAGTGTGTGCGTACACTGCTGTGTTAATGTGTGAGTGAATGAGTCCCTTGAAGGTGAAAAGGCGCTGTATAAAAATGTGACCATTTACCATTTTGTTGACAGTTCTGTGTAGACGTTAACAACATTAGCATAACAGAGCATACAGTGCATTTATAACGGCAGAGGCTCAACAGCAGCTCAGGAGCAGCTTCACAGACGCCAGAGAACTACCAAAGGGATAATAACACAAGGACTATCAATAGTTTAACTGTCGGGTTTTAACCTTCACCAAATGCAGGGCACCGCATGTTGGATTTTTTAACCCGGGCTCTGAAATGTTTTCCAAGTAGGAGACAGAAGGTTGTTCCAGTTTAAATTTTACAAGTCGGAAAATCCAACCTCTGATAAGGACTGGAACGCACCATTAAACATGTCCCTTAAAAACTGCTTTTTTAGCAAATGTGTTCCAAATGTGTACTCAAGCAGTCAATGTGTGCGGGACTGGGATTGTCAGTGTCATGTAAATAATGCTAGTATTTCTGCCATTATGACATTTAGCAAGACACTACACATCTATTACTTACAATAAAATAGACTACAGATGAGGAAAAAGTACAAATCAAATTCAATAAGAATCCATCCATCTATCCATACATACATACATACATACATACATACATACATACATACATACTTACATGTATCCATCCATCCATCCATACATACATACATACATACATACATACATACATACATACAATGTATACAGTATTAATAGAACACAAAATTATACTCAATTTAAAATGAATATAATTAGTTTTGACATTGTAAGTAATTGGTCTAATAGCACATTTTTATTTGGCAGCTTGCTCAAAATGCTACAAAAGAAATAAAAAGCATTCCATTTATTTATGTGGTTGTTCTACAGTAAATATAAAATTAAAAGGAATCTACAGACCATTGCTTTTGCACAATACACACAACTTTTTTTGACATTGTATCAAAAGGTCCCTGCATAAGAGAATCTGAGGTCAGAATTTAAAGAGCTAAAGAAGAGAAACTCAGAGTGATGGATGGACCTTGGGCCTAAACAAAGCCCAATAAAGGAGTGTTGTGTAGTTTTATGCGTCCCCTGTGGAAAACACAACATAGATCATAAATCATAGAGTCGGTGAGATAATAGACGCACTCTCTCTGCCCACACAAATATGGCTGACCTGACCCACCATGTGATCTGATGGACACCTTATGCAGCAAACCACACGCTAAAAGAGCCCCAAACACCATCAATATGCTATCATTGTTCCCCAGCTGTTTCCCCCGCGCGCTCTTGTTTATTGGCTCCGGCCAGAGGGACCAATAAAAGGCATCAGCTGCACCATCCCAAAGGAGAACGGAAGAGCCTCTGTTACTGAGGCAAACTCACTCCCACCCACCCACACGCTACGCACAAAATAACTTTACAACAATTACTGCCTGCAGGATTTGTAACAATATGCACTTGTTTCTGGAGAACATAAAACTCTACTTATTAGTGACCTTAAAGAAAAGTTGCTCCTACAAAAAAAAAAAAGATACAACACAGCCACAGAAAACAGTGCTAAAGGAGTGATTCAATTATTTTTGGGGAAAAACTGGGAAAGCACCGCAGTCTTTTGCCTAATGTTTTTTATAATTGAGAACAACATGCAAACCATCTCTTTTAAGTGAGAAGTAGATTTTGAATCCAAAGCACTACATGAATTGTTGTATCAGATTAAAGCAACACTGCGTGACATTTCAGCCGATAAATAGATAAGAATTAAAAGAAGCAAACAAGCAATGCGTGTGGTTTTATGGCTCATGTGAGTGTGTTTGGCTGACTCATTACTTGCTGCTTTTCTCCGTATGGACATGCTTTTCCCAGGATATTCCACAGTATGGCTTTAACTTATTTAGAACCTTGTTATACACACACTGGTGTATCCCCCATCAGGAAGTAATGTCCTAGACCTGATTGCAAACCACTCTGGGGCATCCTTTTCTGTGCCGGTGACGTTAATTTCCATATTCAGCCTACATTAAACGTCTCAAACTCCTAAACCTCTTGTAAAATTATATAGTATTGTGTTTGTGAAAGTCTAAAAATGCCTCGTTTTGTAGGTTTCATGCAAAATATTACATTTTTAGATCATTTTAATTGTGCACAATAGCTGAGGTATTGTATCATTAATGTATAACTATCCTAAAATACCTAAGCACTACATAAAATATCCAAGCAGTTAGTTTGTATAATGTCTTGTTTGAATAATAGTCTGAACTCTCTGAACAGACACAGCATCCCTATTTTCTTTAAGACTCTGGAGACAAACTGTTATCTTTTCTGCATCGTGAAACAACCATCACAGGCTCATAATTTAGCCCTTGATTGTGACTAATGATTAGCTTCAAATGGTGAAAATGAGTAGGAAATTTCCCCCAATAAGCCAAGTCACTGAGAAAAGACGTATTGACGCTGTGTAATTAAACACCGGGTGAAAGCCAGGCCATCGGTTCCAATAAAACAGCCAGCGTTTACAATGTGTCAACAGAGGAATTGATTGGTCGGTCGTAATATTTTTTCCGCTTTGAATGTCTGCGATATGGTGGGCCTCATTATACTAAATGCAACCACGCTCTTTCATCTCAGGCTGTCCTTAAGGCATACTGTATGTACTGAAAGGGTTAGAGTGCTATATGTAGATGCTTATGAAAATATAGGACTTAAAAATACACGGTTTTCTGATGAGATAAAATGTAAAACGGATGACATTTCTCATTATTTACAAAGATGATTTTAATGCCGATCTATTTTGATTTCAGAAGTTGAACACTTGGGGCCTCTGTAGGGCTTTTGTTTGAGGTTGGTGACACAATATTAGCTTTGGTATTGAGTATAGAGGAACCTAGCTCACTTTTGAAGGTTTATCAAAGAAGTAATGTTCTTGTGAGCGCTGTAGACTTTCTTCAATGGTACCCTTTATGAAATAGCAAAGGAAATTGCTTTTAAGGGAGACAAAAGACACTAGATCAATACGACACTTTAGCACACAGAGTGAAAGAGGTTAGAAGCAACTTATATGTAAATTAACCATTGTGTTTTGTACATGAAATATTGATGTCATTGTACAAGAGGTATTAGTAACATTTAAGAACCTGGTGCATAATTTTGATTTAAAGAAAGTAAGAATAAATACAGCCTTGGACTTTTATGGGGGAGTGGGATTCAATCTGAGCTGAAGGACGAGTAGTAGTAGTAGTAGTAGTAGTTGTAGTACAAAGTAGATGTTCTAGTAGTAGTAGCTGTAGTAGTAGTAGTAGTAGTAGTAGTAGTAGTAGTAGTAGTAGTAGTTGTAGTACAAAGTAGATGTTCTAGAAGTAGTAGTAGTAGTAGTAGTAGTAGTAGTAGAAGTTGTAGTTGTAGTACAAAGTAGATGTTCTAGTAGTAGTAGTAGTAGTAGAAGTAGTAGAAGTTGTAGTTGTAGTACAAAGTAGATGTTCTAGTAGTAGTAGTAGTAGTAGTAGTAGTAGTAGTAGTAGTAGTAGTAAAAAGTAGAGGTTCTAGTAGTAAAATAAGTTTAAGTAGTAGTAATATAATGGCAGTAGTAGTAGTAGTGATAATAGTAGTAGTAGTAGCAGTATTAGTAGAGGTAGTAGCAGCAGATGTTGTAGTAGTAGCAGTGCAAAGTAGAGGTTCTAGTGGTAGTAGTAGTAGTAGTAGTAGTAGAAGTTATAGTTATAGTACAAAGTAGAGGTTTGAGTAGTTGTAGTAGTAGAAGTTGTAGTACAAAGTAGATGTTCTAGTAGTAGTTGTAGTTGTAGTTGTAGTACAAAAGAGATGTTCTAGTAGTAGTAGTAGTAAAAAGTAGAGGTTCTAGTAGTAAACTTGGGGGCGGGATCACATTACACCGGTTTTAAAATCACTGCATTGGCTCCCCGTGAGTTTCAGGATTGATTTTAAGGTTCTTTTGCTGGTTTATAAATGTCTTAATGGTCTTGGGCCTTCTTATCAGAACTGCTTTTACCATATGAACCCTCGGGCCCCTGCGCTCCTCCGGCAGCCGGCTCCTAGTCATTCCCAAAGTCAGGACACACACTCACGGAGAGGCGTCCTTCCAGTACTACAGCCCTCGTCTGTGGAACAGCCTGCCGGAGAACCTCAGGGCCGCAGAGAACATTCAGGTTTTTAAGAGTAGGCTCAAGACCCACCTTTTTAGCATAGCTTTTGACTAATGTTTTATTTAATTGGTGCATTTACTTTTTTTTTTTTTTCATTCATTTTCTACCGCTTATTCCCGTTCCCGGGGTCGCGGGTGACTGGAGCCTATCCCAGTGACTTTGGGCCTTAGGCGGGGTACACCCTGGACAGTGGCCAACTCGTCACAGGGTTATATTTAGTAAATTTATTTATCCTAATAATTGTGTTTACTTATTTTAGGCTTACCATTTCAGATATATTTATTTATGTATTTATTTAGTATTACTCTATTTCTACCAAATTCTTGGCTTATCTTCACTTATTCTTCATTATTATTATATTATCATTATTTATTTATCTATTCTTTTATCCATTTTAGGCTCTCCTAAAGGTGTTTCCTCTGAGGGGCCCTCTGTACTAGGAGCAGTGTTTGTCTGTGGCTGCTGGGCCCTGGCTCATGGGCCCCTGGTGGAGGTGTGTGCCTCATCTCTCCTCTAGGCCCTGAGTCTGTGTCCTGTGGCTGCAGATCACTCTCTGCTCCTGGTGCAGACGGCTCCTCTGATTGTGCTTCTTCAACTGGTGCATCTGTACTCAGCCTTATGTGTCTTAGAATGTGCGTGTGCAAGTGTGTGTGTGCGTGTGCGTGTGTGTGCAGACGCGTGCGTGTGTGCGTGTGTGTGCAGACGCGTGCGTGTGTGAATGTACGGGTATGTATATGGGGGGGTTGTTTGTTTGTGTGGGTCAGGTGGTTGTGGGGGTGGTTGGGTAGGAAAAGGCATATGGGAATGTTTTTAATGCACTGTAAATCACTTTGTGTTACATTTTTATGTATGAAAAGCGCTATATGAATTAAGTTTGATTTGATTTGAAAAGAAGTTTAAGTAGCAGTAATATAATAGTAGTAGTAATAATAATAGTAGTAGTAGAAGTACAAAGTAGAGGTTCTAGTAGTAGTAGTTGTAGTAGTAGTGGTTGTAGTGGTAGTAGTGGTAGCGGTGGTAGAAGTTGTAGTAGTAGTAGTTTTTACACTACTTGCACATTGTTGTAATTTAGTTATATTTACACCTTTTTGTAGCTTTACTGAAGTATATTCTAATGATTACATTTAAGTCTAGTTTTCATAGTTATTTATGTTATGTTATATTCTTGTACCTTGCGTTGCATTACTGGAATTACCAGTGTGGGACAAACAAATTCTTTTATAGTAGTTACAGTGGTAACAGCAGTAGTAGCAGTGTAGTAGTAAAAGCAGTGTTACTACCAGTTGTAACATACTTGAAGCACTAGTCTATAAACAGTATGTAGTTGTACTTATGGTGAGTGTAAGTGGAATCTGGACTGAAAGAAAGAGATTAGAGATTAAGAGATGTTTGTTGACAAACCACTAAGTTTGACATGATTTTGACTACGCCTCTGTTTGTCTGTTTGTTTTTGCAGGTCGAAGTAACTCCAGCCTCCTGTTGGACCAGTCACCTTTGCTTAAAATCCTGCTTCTGCTCCTTTTTTACCACAAGACTGAACAAAAAGTCAAGTGTACAACCCCCCACAGTGCTGACTTCTTCTTCTTCCCTTTGCTCTATGTGCTGTGTGGTAAACTGGAGTCTGGCCGTTTCCTGATCAAACACTGCCCCCTGTGGCTCAGGCCTGGACACTGCGTTTGGAGCCAGACTTGTTTTCTGCATTATGAAGGAAACCAAAGTTGGGAGGACACACAAGGGTTTTAAACCTATCAATGTTACAGTCAAGCCATCACTCAACAAAGCTTGTGAAATGTACAGTATTGGTATCTTGAGTGCAGATAAGCATGACCAAAGAGTTCGGACACACTTGGACAATAAAAGCAACTTTACATTGACAAATTCCTACAGATCAAAACAAATCATGGAATGTCACCTCTTTTCATTGCTGGAAGCACTCTCGAGATGGACGATATCTTCTGAATGTGAAAACACATGCATGTACAGAACGCAGGCTCCATTGTTACTAATAATGTGAATCTTAACAATGTTTACAATAGCATTTCTGTCTGTCTTGTGGAAAGAAACACCAGAGAGAGGCTTCCCAGGATAGGACAGACCATAGATATGTGCTGCAGTTTCCCAAAAGCCTTGGGATGTTCCCTGCCATATACTACACATTGTTTTATTCAGCACAGGTACAATGATGGTACAATGATGAATGGTGCAGTTCACAAGTCCAAAACACATTCAGCCTCTACTACTAACATAATGCAAGTAACTGTACTCCTATAAATGAACAGGTGCATAGAAAATATGCTCCCCAAATCGACAATCACAAAGTGGCCTGAATAATTGTTGACTGACTTTGATGTTGTCAAAGAAAGTTGATTTAGGGGTGTAACGGTACATACAGTTTTTTCAGCGCCCATTTTTGTCCTCCAAAAAGGTTTTTACAATAGAACTATCGAAATATATACATATGAGTAAATTTGGACATACAAACATTATAGATATCAGAAATATCAGTATTTTACCTTTTTTCTTTATTCTGAGAAATTTGTGCTTTCACACACTTGAAGCCAGAGCTAACCACATTTGTGTGTTAGGTAGCATGACCGTGAATGTAGCTACATGGCTCTGTTAGCACCAATTATAATTATTTATTTTTGTGTATTTAATATTAGTCCTATTTATTGTTTTGCACTATTGTTGTGCACCATTACATCCCTATTGAATGTGCTTGCTTTCATGGAGCTATATGATAGTTGTGATCTTCCAGAAATATTTTAGTAAAAATGGCTCCAAATATTGGTTGTTCAAACCGAAAATAAGTAAGACTGAGCATCTTCAACTTTTACCTGATTCCTGACTGTGAAGTGCCAACACCAGAATGACAGCCTCTTCAGTATTAAGTCCACTCATTGTGCATTCCATATTTAAACCCATGATAAAGACGGCTTCTAACCTGTCCCTTTTTACTCTGCAAAAAAGATCCCTTTGTAAAATGTGACTTTTGTTTTGTTGTTTTGTTTGTTTTGTGATCATCGGACCAAACATTCGAGGCCTTTTGTTTTTCAACCAACTATGAAATTTCTTTGTTGTGAAGGGAAAATCTATTTGGGACGGACTAACAGCCTTTCACAAACTTGATCTCAAAGTCCACCTTCCTTCTCTCACTGTACGTGGCTTTGTTTTAAAACAGCTCAGTGGGTCACATTCGCTGGAGCCACAATCGACGAAACTATTACCAACGATTCAGAACGGCATTTGTGTGTTTGCATGAGGTGTTTGGAAACCTATTTAATCTCATGCGACGTGTGGCTATAAACTATAGTTACTACACGCTCCTCGACTCTCAAAGCCCTCAATGTGAACTCTGTGATCATTTCTAGACTATATGTAACAAGAAATGTCTGCAAGAGTTAAAGGAGAAAATAGCTACTGTAAAAATCTGTAACTTTGAACTTCTAGACGTTTTTTAATCACATGTGGCCGTGTTTACTGTTTTTTCTAGTTGACTAATACCGTACGATGTTGTGTACGTAAGTGGGATGTTTTATTTCTTCTAAGTGTACAGTGCTTTTTGATAGAAGAGACGAAAGAGCAGAGAATTAGATGCACTATAGAAACATGTCATTCTATGTTGGTGTCCAGATGATGGTTAATTTAACATTATTAATTTATATTTAAATTGTCAACAAAGACTGCACATTGCTTTTTAATAAATAAAGTGATTAAAGATGGAATGTCTTTGGGCTAAATTGCAGTGGAAAAGGGGGGTCACTAACGGCGTTCATTACATTTATAGGTTTAATTAAGAAACAGGGGTGGCATTAGCAAATGAGTTTAATTAGAGTTGAAAGGGACTCATTTACACCCTTTGAACAGCGGTAAAAGTGAATGAAAATACTGCGGTGGATCTGTGTGGTTAAACTACAAGTGAGGAATTTGTCAACACGTACGTTTGTTTGATTAGGAAAAGAAATTTAAATCCAGGAATTGTTGCATTACAGAGAAAATACAGCCATTTTTGGAAGCATATTAAGACTTATTTTTTAGTCAAATTTGGTTTACAAATTCACTTTAACGTGTATGTTTTTATTCTGTGATACATTTCTCTATTAAAGGGGCGCGCTGCCGTTTTCAGATGGAGGGTCTGCCACCTGCTCATACAGAGATGTCATTGCTTTGGAATGTTCCACATTATTGCATTAACTTTATCCGTCACCATAAAGACAAACATGTAATATCAATAGACCAAGCTGCAGGTCAGATCTGTGGAGAGGCGAGCCTGCTCACAGAAAGAAGACCTAACCCCAACACCAGTAATGACATAAATGCTTGGAAGATAAATTAAGGTAAACATTATTGCAGTGCCACTTTGCACGACACACAATTCTACAGTCACAGTCACATTTTTACAAAGTGATTGACACTTTTACATCTAACATTTACACAGAAATATTATTTCAGCACCATATACAATATATGCTTCCTGCTACGACGACAAATGCACAAATGTTCAGGTCATAAACGCTGTCACAACAATTCAGAGCATAATACCAGCACTGAGTGAAATTCAAATACAAAACAGCAATAAATACTGATAAGTTACAACTATCTATCATTCATTAACTGCAAAAAAAGTATATTGGTAAATTGAAAGCACTTAAATTAGGAACATATTATTTTGATGTTTTGAGTAAATTATCAAGTAAAATTATAACATCAGATTGTTTCAAGTTGAGTTGTTGATTTTCTCATTTTAAGCACAAACAGTATTGTTTCATTGATAGATCATTTTACTTGTCAAGTTAAATCTACAAATCAAGGTTATTTCAACTTGCCTTGAAATACCTTTTTGCAGTGCAATCTCGTACCATGGGATATTTCAGGCAAAGCACAGGAGACAAGCACAGACCTCCCACCAGAAACGTCACGCTGTGCACGTCGAGAGGGCGGGCAACTTACACAAAGGGCCTAGTCGCTGTTATGAATGAGCAGCTGTTAGATGAATGACTAAACTTTTCATAACGTCTTTAACGCTCTGAAAAACCATTACTTTATATAAACCTAAGCCTTTACGAAACAAATCCAGTGCGGGGCCATTTACTTTTTGGAAGCAGTGTGTCAATAAACATTAAGTCATGCTTTTGTAAGTCTGTTCTGAAGTGTGATTAGAGCTCAGAAAATCTCTGTTAATCTCTTTATTATGAGACTTTTGAGTTAACACCCAGTGCATACAGGCGCCTGAATATGCAGCTGATTAAATGTATAAATAATAGAGATGTCTGCTGGCAGTGTCTTTGTAGAATTGGAAATAGTACAATTTTGTAGGACAAATGCAACATCTGCAGCTTCATTAAATTGAGTTGGTTTCAAGTGCCCCAGCTATTCACATTCTCATTTGTATGTGAGAACAGCCATTTAAAAAGGGGTTTGTGAACTATCAATAATCAGCTTACATTAATGTCCACGTCTTCCCTAAAGGCTCTGGGCTGATTTGTAATTGCTCACCTGTTACTTAAAGAGTCTGTGTTAGTCTAAGGCCTATTTTTATGAGGGATTTCCACAGGTGACTGGCTCAGAGTAGACCGTGGGGAATATGGCAGGGCAAGCGGCTGAGAAGTCTAATTGTGTGCCTTTGCCTGACACATCGCCAACATTATTTCTTATTAGGACGAAAAGAGGACGCTTCAATGAGAGACAGTGTTCTAGAGGGATTCGGTCTTTCTTGTCGGGCCAAGTGAGTCCAATACTTAAGGGCGACGAGAGCGGATAATGTTAATCAACATTTTACAGCAAACTGTTTCAGTCTGGATTTTAACAGGGCTGTATGTTCAAAATGTACAGCTGAAATAGTGAACTGATGCTGTGCGGTGTTGGATGTTTGAGGATTATTATGGTAGAACATTGGACTTTTAGATTGTATTGGTGATTTGAAATGTTGATGCACAGTTAAGCAAAAAGAGCAGTAGAAGCAGTCAAATAGGACAAAAAACAAAACATTGTAGGGTATATACAGCAGTTTATTGTAACAGACAATAAATATGCGTCTCGACAAAGAGTTGTATTTTGAAACCATGTTAAATTAAACACTTAAAGCATTCATTTTCAGGTCCGTGCAAAGATGCAAAGTGGAACTCAGCCGGACCACACTTGCGCAGCCAATCAGAGCGCTGCTTTCATCTTTTTACATAAACACATTTTTTCCCCTAATTTTTGGAACAAAGTGCTGCTTTTACAACATTTACTAATTTACAAGAAAAAGTCGAGTATCCCAGTTGTACTGAGGCTAAATCTTTTGAGTTATTCATTAGTCAATTTCAGCTATCAACACCATTGTAGACATGAAATTCCAGTCCATTTTGTTATCCAGAACAAGGAAAACCTCATTTTAGAAAACATTCCTTGGTTCTTGGCAATACTCAGCCATTCTGTATGCATTTCCAAATCCAGCTTTTTTCTCTAGGCTCTAATATATCAAACAGCTTGGTAATTTCGGAAGAGTGGTCCAAATTTGCTCTCAAGTACAAGCGCTTATAAATATTAGCCAACAAAGTATAATATTGACTATAATGAAACTATAATACAGTTTGTGACTCACTTACTGGCCTCTGGCTGTCGTAGAGAATAGATATTGTTTCAGCTTGTTGGCGATACACTGGTAAAAAGTAAGAGGAGACGAGTGGGTGGTGACGTACTTTAGAGTTTTTAAGGGAAATTCAATAAATGGCTGAGAACAAGTGAAAAAGTACACCATCCAAAATAGATTTAAAAGCCTGAAGTCATAGCTGTATAGTAAATAATAATTGATATAACCTACCATTGTTCATCCACTCTGGGCCTTTTACATCAAATATCTAAGGAGTTGGCTATTTTGGCTTACAAAGCATGCACTGTTGGCATTCTACATGAAAAACCAATTGAGCCGAGCCAGGACGAGAGAACTAATTACAGTTTGCCTGGCGCTTGTGTCATTAATGAGGAATTGTAACACGGCTAACAAGGCTTTTCACAGGCACTGGCCCAAATAGGCTCATTTGAAACACACCAACAGCCCTGAACTAAAAATGTACCCGTCCAATTTAATTTTACTCTGCTTTGTTGAAGTGTCACTTATGAGGTAAAGGCTCTGGTAAAACGCAGAGGAAATGGGGCATTCTGAATGGATGTGATCACAACACAAGAATAGATATTAGTCTGCCATTTGACACTGACAAAATCCAATTATCGCCAATAGATTGCATTATTAGTCTTTTCACTAGCTATGTTAATTTAAAAAATCATAGCAAGCAATTATGTTATTATTATAATTTTTTTACATGTTGAAAATTGAAAAACAAAAAAAAAATCAAATCTATTGATATAAAGTACTTATTTGGCTCATTTTGAACATTTCACATTTTTCCACATTATCATTGGGTGTGGTTTCATGCTATTCAAAATCAGATTTATGGCATTGTTGAAGTAAATTATTATTAAAATTATATGTAAACAGCTGAAACAATGGACTTTTTCTGATTGTTCACCTGCAGATTATCACAGGGAATTATTCAAAAAGGGCAAAACGAAATTACAGCAAAAATATTAAAGATCAAATAAATGATCAAAAGAGTTTAAAATTAATTGTAGGCCTCTTTAGTTTTTCAAACAACAGTTAGGCCTACTCTAACACATCACCAGGTCTTTATCATTATCAGATTTCTTCTGTGCATGTTTAAAATAAAATCTAAATATGGGTTATTCGACTATTAGTCTGGTTTTACTGGCCATGTAAATGTATGATGTTGACCGTCTGCCAACTGTACATTTCTGTAGTCTTAGTCTGTCTTAGTCTATTTTCTTCTTAATTTTATGCATGCCTCTTTTATATATTTTATTCATTGTTTTATGTTGCACCTTACGCCGAAGCAAGTTCCTATGTTTGTGAATTTTGATCACTGACAATAATATATATATATATAATATATATAATATATATAAAAAATAAATCATTTTAAACGGAGCTCAGTTACATCCTGACATTGAGCTACGTTAGACTTCACTGGAGGCGTTTTAAGGCCAGGCCTGGTGCGTGTTTCTTCGTCCAGTCCACGGGCCTGTGCCGCTCACTTCTGATGCGGCCGTGACGTTAAATCAGTGCAGCGCGTGGACGGTGGACTTTCTAATTAGCTTGATTAAACGCAGGTGCCCATCTGCCAGGCAGCACGAGCGCACTGAGCCAGCACGCTCCCCATTGGTCCGCCGCTGCGTCCTGCACGCTGACGACGCACCCGGAAGCTGCTGCTACCTGCTTTGTTATGTTTTGGTCGGAGAGTTGAAGTAGAGGCGGCGAAAGCGTGACAAGAGCGGCACCGGACCGCGCATTAAATGGGGCGAGCTCCACCGGGCATGGAAGATGAAGGACCCATAGCAGATGAATCCACGATGCCGAGTTTTATCAGCACTTTCGAGGACGGCAGCAGGGCCAAATTGTCCCGCAATCTGTCGAGTGAAACTTCCTTCTCCGATGCCAAAGTTGAGCGATCGGTCATTGATTTGAGCGGCCGTGTCACCGTGTCGGACTCGCAGCTGTCCTCGTCCGCGGAGCTGGACGTGGACGCGGAGGAGCGCAGCGGCGAGGAGGACAAGGATGCGGAGGGAAATAACAACAACAACTGCAACAGCGGGGGTGGCGGAGGCGGGGAGAAGCGCAGGGCGAGCGCAGTGGAAATTATACTGAGGAGGAATTTCGGAACCGTGTCCAAATCCCCATCGCTTTGTCTGAATGTTTGCACTCGGACTCCGCGTGGACCCGAGGATGACAATTACCAAAGAAGCGTTGCCACGAGCGGCGATGCGAATGCGAAAAAGTCGAGTCAGGAATTGGGCGAACCCGCAGTGAAAAACGAGCACACCCCTAGCGACACTGGGCACGTACAAGGAGTTACATTTGAGCGTCAAAATGTTGCCGATCGTAATGGAAGCGCACTCAGTTCAGTCGAGTCTTTTAACACCAAAGAACACGTGTATTGCACTGTTTACTGCATTGCCAACGACAAAAACTTAAAAGATTATGAGTTACCAAACCACTCAAACGAAACTCTGGCTTTCCCCGCACATGAGGCGTATTCTATGCCTCAATTGGAGATGGAAATGTACCCGGGTTCGAGCCCAGAGCCGGACCTTTACACACTGGACGACCTGGTGGATCCGATCGCAGATTTGTCCCACCGGCTTTCCATGGAGCAGGCCGGTGCAGAGACCACGCCGCAGCTCTGCCGGGTTTGCCTGGAGGTCAAAACCATCTTACCCTTGCCCTGCTGTGGGATGGCAGTGTGTGAAGAGTGCCTCAAACTCTACGTCAGCTCTCAGGTTGGTGAAGGGACAGCAACGTGGTGCACAAATATAATGCTGCCCCACAATAAAAGAAGCTGGGTCAGTCAGTCTGCAGCTGGTGCCATTGCCCTTGAGCAATAACACAGGCACACTCAGACACACTCACACACACACTGGGTTATCTTGGCCTACCTTGAGACAAGCACATGATGTTCTCAAATACCAACTACTGAGATGCAGAGATGGTCAAAGAAGTATTGAGTAAAAGTACAGATGAACCTGGTCAAATATAAACCCAGTACAAGTAAAAGTCGCTGCGCCAGATTATTTGAATAAGTTAATAAGCTAAACAACAAATAAATTAAAAAGGAACTACAAATATTATGTAAAAATGGATGTTATAACATTGTTCCTTCAACAAAAACATACCTGGAGCTGTATTTAAACTCCCAGATCAATCCTGTGTAGTAAGCCCTCTGCGAGCCTCACAAAAACACTTGGTTCCAAATTTCCCAGATGAGCTCTAAGATCTTCTGCACTGTTTTTAAGTTTATAAATCATCGCTAGACTCATCCTGAGCCTTTCTGACCTCAAATTCTGTTCATTACAACTGCGTACTTACATTAGTATGTCAGGATTAAGCTAGATGGAGTGCTAACACAAATCCTGATGAAAAAAACAACAGGGGACATGGTTATGGGTATGCAATTGGAAACCGAAATAGCCTATATTTTGTGCTGTTTCCAAAACAAAAGTAAGAAGTGGTCAATTTAAAGCTTGTTAGAACTGCAGGTTTTTGTTGATGACCCCGAAAATAGATTAAAGACACAACAGATAACTTAAGTAATCAGTCATATTGCCGTATACCACTGTACAGGGGCTACAGGGGAAAACCTTCTTTGTTGTAACTCATAAGTCTAGGTTCAAAAGAAAACTCCTCCACAAAAGAAACAAGTACTTTGAACCCTTTATAGAAATGAAGTAGAAAGTATTATTGCCAACTTAAATATCTACTTAAATGCACGGCGTCAAAGTGCTCAACTAAAATATACCTCAAGTAAAGACAGATCCTCAAACTGTACTTACAGTACTTCAGTAAATTTAGTTACTGACCACTTCTACTAAGATGAATACAAATCATGTCTTATTCAATTATCCATGTCAAAAAACTCTGCTGGAATAAGACACTTCTAATCCCACTTGAATGTGTTTGTGAGGACACTGCATGTGTTGTTACAGGGTTATAGCCTGCAGCTCAGAAGAGATGCCAAACTTATCTGAATCTGGGGCACCAGCATTGTACAGTTCTGCATTTTAATCAGAAGTACAAGCAGGAACAGTGCAAAGTAACCACATTAGTCAGCAGAAAGTCATCTTGAAACTTTTATCATGTCAGCCCAAACAAGATAACACACTGAAACACAACAGACCCTACCACCCTATTCAAACGTTGTCTATGAAAATATGCTGTATAGATATATGAACAATTTTACAGTAACTGTATTGTCACAATGACATGGCTCATCCTCGTGTTTATCCCACAGTGAATCTAAATATACACTAGCCTACATTCCAATGAGCATCAGTCATTGATATAATGGTGAAAACAACTGTGGTTGAAAATATCGCACAGTGATTTTGCTATGTACATAAGGGACAAAGTAGTTACATTTGTACAATGAAACATATTTTTATGTCACGTGTCATGCCTATCAATTACCTGTCCATTCAGCCAAGATAATTAATAATACATAAAGCATTTACTGCCATTTATCATCTACCATGGACTGAGCACTCTTGTGTTTTGGGGCACGTTGCCAAATGCTGTTTCTAAGCAGTGTAAGTGTCCTGGGGCAGCCATTTTTCTCCTTAAGTGCCTTGTCATTGAGGTGGTTCAACTCTGCAGTCTTCTGGTCTGAAGGCTTCGTGATGAATGTTCCCATGTCTGACTAGTTTGAAAGCTGCGCTCTTGCATTTTGACTGCAAAGGCTATAAAGTCATTCTATTGCTCCTTTTATCTCATAGTGTCTTTTAGTCTGATTGTGAGGCTTAAAAAAAGACATGAAACAGTAGACTCTTCAGATAAGCTCTGTGGATGAGATAACCTTTGACTATATTGGCCTGTGGAGGTGGAATGAGTTTATCCCTCAATGTATTTCAATCCTATTTTAAAAAGAGCACAGCAGCTGTTAAAGTCAGAGTCACATTTGGAGGTCGATCGAGCTGTAATTTTCTACAGAGATGCTCCATGTTTCACTATTAAAAGCATCACTGCAGTGCGATTCTGCTGTTCCATAACAGAAGTCAAACAGTCCATCCTACACAATCTGGCTCCTGTTTCCTCCTGTGGGCTCCCACAAGAGGAAGAGTGCAGTGGGTCTGACGTGTGCGACGTGAATGTAAAGCAGAGCTCAGGTGCTAAAGGAAAACCAGTCCAACCAGTCTATGGTCATCAATGTGTTGTGGCAACAATACCAACAGCTCCAGTGTCTGAGCAGGATACTTTTCAAAATCATGTAATGGCCTTTTGCTGAGAGTGTGAATGTGCTCTGGGTGTAACTAAAGGTGATGTGTTCGGTTTTCTTACGTTTCTCTATTGACGTGTGTGTTTGTGTGTCAGTGTAACTGGTCCCACTGGCTCTGATGGACAAAGAATGTCAATAGGGAGCGTTTAAACAAGAGATGAGAACCAGAATTCCCCATGAGGAAGTCTCCATAAATGTCATTAAACCAATTCACAGTTTCAATTCTAATTGTGATGTAGGCCTGACTCCCAACATCTATGACATGGCACAATGTTTGAAAACGACAAGAATAATTCCTTCAAAGTGATTTGTTATGATTTTTCATTCTGTTCATAGTTAACAAGGTGCACATGAGTTTGAAATGTCCCTGAAGAGTAACAAAAACCCCGCTAGCTCTAGCTGAATTTAACTTGACATAATTGTTGTTCAGAGGTTTTCAAACATCCAGACGAGCAGGGGAATTTGCCTTCAAGGAACTAAATGAACTGAAATGAGGTTATACTTTGTAAAGACACAAGGGACAAAGTGACCTTTCTGTAGCTCAATAATTCAAGCCAATTGGCATTTCGTTTAAATGTGTTTATGTATTGAAACAAATCCTCTCAGTTTTTCGAGTTAAGAGCCATTTAACCTCTCCTTTTCCATGCTATAAAATGTTTACTTTTTTCAACATATAACATATTCCAGACGTTATTTTATGATTACACTTAAAATGTCCTCTGAATTGTCCAGGTGCGGATGGCCAAAGCCTTCGTGAGCTGCCCGAGCCCGGAGTGCAGTGGTTTCCTGGAGGAGGGGCTGCTGCTGTCGCTGTTGACCAGTGAGGAGGTGGCGCGCTATCAATACTTTCTGGAACTGAGTCAGCTGGACTCTAGCACCAAACCCTGCCCCCAATGCAACCACTTCACATCGCTCAAGAATCACACCCTCAACCGCTCCGAGCACAAATACAAGGTACAACTTTTGTCACAAAGTCTCCGAATGGGGTTTGAATTTGGATCTGATGATTTTTTTTATTACAGTGTATATTATCACTGTGTTACCCTCATATCACACATTTTATTGCTGTTGTGTGGGAAGATAAGATAAGAAATTTATTTTTCTCACAATGGGAAAATTCCAGTGTTGCAACGCACAGTTCAAGAACAGTAGGTGAATACAAACATTTCAGAAAAAATCAAGATAAATCAAAATAGTTAAATCTAAAACAGACTGGCTCACGGTTTTAGGAGAAATACCATTATGAGGCTTAATTGAAAATGAATTTAAATCATGATCACAATTGGAGTTGAGCAATATTGACAACAAATCAGTATCTGGACATTAATATGCATCAGGAATGTGCTCAAATCTGCCTTTTAAATGTCTTAATTGAGGTTCAAGTATGACACAAAACAGCCATATGACATTGAGACATTGACAATGAGCCATAAAACATTCACAAAATTGCTGAACCCCGCCCCACGTCCCAACCCCAGCATCATTATTTGTCTACTGTGTATTTTTAACGTTTTGTTGTTTTTGTGTTCTTATTATTTTTACTTATTTGTGTATTATTCATTTATTTTTTTATTCATTTAATTTTTTTTACTTCCCCCTGTACTATGTCAAGGTTATTGTCGGCATCATTGTCTTGTCTAAAAAAAACACAAAAACATTCACAAAAGGGCTGAAAAATCACTTTACACCCTTGTTTGGAAGATTTTGGAAAACGTCTCAGTTGATTAAAAATTGTTCTCGTCATTGTTAACATTTTAAACAATAGATGATTATATTTTACTTTTTGCATATCTCTAGAACAGCAATTGCAATATTTTTCGCTATATTTACCACCCCTAATTACAATTATTATGTTTCAATCAATTACAAAACTATGTCACAATAATTCAAAACCAAAGAAATTACGTTTTCAAGTTCTGAATTACATGAGCAGCTATAGACTTATGGACATGTATCAACACACGCTTGACTAATTAATGGGTTTTCTTCCTCTGCAAGTGACCTGGCTTTTACATAATAATGCTTAATACATAATACATTTCCATAATCAAGATGCCCAAATTAAAATCATTGGTGTCATTTTTTTAAAGATTGGACTTGTTTTTATATAATGCACTTTTTATGTTTCACAGATTCAGTGCGACAGCTGCCAGTTCTTGTGGTGCTTCAAATGCCACGCGCCTTGGCACAACGGCCTGAAGTGCCGCGAGTACAGGAAAGGAGACAAGCTCCTCCGATCGTGGGCCAGCGTCATCGAGCACGGCCAGAGAAACGCGCAGAAATGCCCCCAGTGCAAGGTAACACCGCCGCGCCATACCGCAGAGGCCGTTTAGTGCTCGCCTTTGTGTTTACCCACGAGCTGAGCGGGCGGGTATGTGTACGGCGATAAGAACGTGTTTTGAAGATTAGGATCACTGGAGATGGAGAAATCAATGTGGGTGAGGAGGCCAGAGAGCAGAGATGTGATGGATGGAAAAGGAAAGAGAGGCAGAAGGACATACAGGAACAGGTAATAGAAAAATGATGATGATTCCGTCTGCTTCCAAACCATATCGGCCAGTTTTATGAACACAGACCGCCTCTTTCACTCCCATTATAACCAAGGAGACAATATCTAATTTAACAGGCACAACAGGACTAGAGGAAGACATAAATTACGCTAATTACCGGAATATGGGAACTGTTTGCTCACAGCGGCGAATGTTTCCCATCTGTGGTTATTTTGTGCCTGTGTTTCTCCCTAACTTTCCTTTCGGTGAAGCGCATAGGAGCGTGTTCGAGCCAAGAAGTCTGCAAATTGGTGTCACGCTGGGTTTAGCTGAAAGGAGGACGCTGGGAGAGTCTAGGCACGGTCGACGGCAAAGACGCAGCACAGCCCCGGTGGCAACGATCTATAGAGTGTAGTGTCGCAGCAGAAGAGCAGCTCAACAGGATTTAGTGTGGAGAAATGTGTGATTTTTTTTAAATGTGCTTGAATGCAGCAAACCCGGCTTTGGAAATATGGAGTGGTTTCAGTAAACGGAGTAAACAGTTTATAGAGGAACTGTTGGGAAAGTCAATTAAAGTGATGGTGTTGACTTGAGGCTACAAAGTTTAGCGGATTTATTTCATTGTAGTGTTGCTACAGTACAAACATTTCAAACTCTACTTACCGCAATGACAACAGGCAAAACATAATTTCTTTCTTTAGGTTACTATGTATTCTTGTAGTTCTGATAATGTTCAGGAATATACTAAAACTGTTCAGAAAAAGTCAAGTTTTGTCCTGTTTTTGTCATTTTTCTTAGTATCGTACTCAAATTACTATCCAGTTTCGATGCTAGTTTTAATATCCATTAGTATCTGATTTTGACACTTTTGACAACCCTCTTTTATTGTATTTCTGTATTTCGGTAAAAGCAATTCTTTATTAATCATCATTATCTGTAGCCGGTCGGTGTAATCCCTCATTGTTCCAGGAGTGTTCCATAATTCAAAGGTTGTCAGGATTGAGAATAACTCTCAGACAGAAGTTCATGATTGAATTTCAAAATGGTAGCCAGATAAATACCTCTGAAACATTATCTACTATTATAATTGGAGTCGTCAAAAACACGATCCTCACATTTGAATTGATTCCAAAACTAATGGAAAAACATACATTTTTGGATATTAATTTGTGCAAGTACAAAAATGCATACACATAGGATAAAGTTGGATGTTTTACTGAATAAAAATGGTCGTTGTGGTCTTACTAAGACCACATAGTAATACCAAATAAACTGCTATTATTTTGTGGCCCATTTTATGTGAAAGAGGATTGTCTTAAGTATCATTGTGGTATTGAAAATGAGTACAAAGGAGGCCTGGCACTTAACGGATTATTTTAGTGGTCGACTAGTCATTTGTACTTTGAGACTACATGAAATGCACTACAATACATCTCTAACCAAATAAAGGTTGAAATATGGTGACTGAAGGCTTCTAGATAGAATGAAAAGAGGGAGTAATGCCACATTCTCTGCTATAAAAGGTCTTTTCGTATGTGTTTTATAGTCTGTATAGTCCGTATAACAAAAATGATGATCAAAATACGGTGATGGTTATGATTAATAATTCCAGCCGTAGTACAGAGCCTTTTCTTTAGTATTAGAATTAAGGTTTTTTATATTCACTAATTAAACTGTAACACTAATAACCAGTTCCAATGATGACACCCATTCACCTGACACAGTGCATCCTTTATCTTTAACATTTGACCTCAATTTGAATTATTTCTTTTTACAATAATACATTATTACAGCATAATTAAACAGTACCACTCAGGAAGCTTTCATATCAAAAGTAAACATTTGCGTTCCTGTGAATTTGACCGTGCCCTCTTTTATAACTGCAAAGTCAAAAAAGTTATCATTTAACAGCACAGTTTCTACTATTTCATTCAAATCAGGTCAGATGTTTCCAGTCCATCATTTTCCTACTAAAGTTCAAAGCACTGACTCCCACACTGTTCATTTAGCCTTTCCTGTAAACCTCTTGTATCTAATTCCTCATGTGAAAGACTATCACGGTTTTGTTTTTCTGCAGATCCATATTCAGCGGACGGAGGGCTGTGATCACATGACATGTGTGCAGTGTAACACCAACTTCTGTTACCGCTGTGGAGAGCGCTATAGACATTTACGGTGGGTCTAATTTACTTTAGGGGAATAATATCCAGCTCAAATCCACAATGTCTGACCTGGGTGTTTTTTCACGTGTAGATTCTTTGGGGACCACACCTCTAACCTCAGTGTGTTTGGGTGCAAATACCGTTATCTTCCCGGTAAACCCCATCTGCGGCGCTTTGTCCGGGGCTCGGTCTGCGGTGAGTTACTTTACTGCTGTTTCTCTTCAGTTTTCTCAGAATCGGCAGTTGTCGGAAATGTTTATAAGGTAACATGAGGCTAAAAAGATAGAAGATAAGTCCTTATGCAACACATTTTATACAAGTCAAAAGAGCCATTGAGGAACAAAATGTGTACTGGTTACGAGTTTGAATCACACATGGTAGGGCTGCACAATCGAATCGAAATTTGAATGAGCGTAACTAGGAAATCAGAAAGGTTGCAGTGTTAGAGGTGCAATAATTTCCTCCAAACAATAAAATATCTTTTTTTTCTGCATAAAAAACCCAACCCTGTAGTTTAAATTTGTGCAGAAGCAAGCGATAAAAATTAGAAAAGTGCAGCTAAAATCAACATTAACATTAAAAGTGACAAAAACACGATTTTAAACTGACGAATACGCTACTGAAAGTGGCAAATATGCTACTAAAGTGACCGAAACGTGACACAAAGCCAAACAAATGTTCCGAAACACAGGATTCTTCTGTTTGTCAGTTCACAGTCCAATCTTTTTGTTAATTCTCCTGGTTGTGCTAAAATGTGAACTTTGAACAATCCCATTATTAAAACATAAATCGCAAAGCTTATCACAATCATAATACTGGTCAGAAAAAAATTATATTTTTACCAAATCTTGCTGCTCTAACATATGGTATTTTACTAAAAGAAAATGTAAAGAGGCAGAAGAAGGAATACAAGAATATACCAAAGTGTTATTTCTTCCCAGAATCCTGATCTAATGCTAACAGACTTAGTATCAGTTACCATTAATCATGTTTTGTTCATATCCTGTTTCAAGTTGAATTTCTTTCATTTGAAGTTTATCTTGCACTGATGATTATTTGAGTAAAAATATGATGTGAGATTGCTAAATGTATTGGATTTCTGGCTTTGTGAACACTGCTCTTATTGCTGTAATCTGATGAAAACCCCTTGTTTCTGTAATGTCATCTCACTCTCTGAATAGTGAGACAAATTACACCTCAAACTTGGAGTCCTGTGTGTCTGAGCCTCAGGCATAAAGAATTATACAAGAAAAATCATGGACAAACTAAAGTCTAAAGTCTTTTGATCAGTGATGCGTGGATTTTCTCCTGGACACGGGACTCGTCTTATGTGATGGGTCAGATTAAGAATTGTCCACGCTTTTGATGGGGTTTGAACACCGATTATGTTAAAATAATATTACTGGAAAGTGTAATTTATTGGTGTTCTTCGAGTTTATGCTCATCCTGTTGCAACAAGAATAATATCCACGTCTGATCTTGTGCGTCACAGAGAGAGCTTTGTAAATAGTGGAAAGTGCTACAAATGGGATTGTTCCAGTTCACTAAAACACTTGTCACTTCACAGTTATGTAACATTTTGGAATGTTTCAATTTTTAAAAAGTTGAACAGCTCTATTTTATCATTGAAAACCTGCACTTTTTTTTTTTTTTTTTTTTTACACACACAATTAACCTGGGTGTCTGGAACGTGATTTCGAAAACGTGTGTAACCTTGAATTGTTTCATGAATTTTTAGAAAGCATGATATTACACAGCATATGTTTTGTTGGGTGTAAAAAAAAAAATGTCTAGAAGCTTAATAACATTTGTTCATTTTCCAGCGTCTAAGATCCTGATAGCACCAGTGGTCATTGTGCTGGTGGTGGTGCTGGGAGCTCTGGCCCTCGTTATAGGTAATTATGTTATGAACTCACACACTGTGAAAACGGATCATTCTTTTGCTCTTCAGAGGTTACGCAGAGGCATTCTTTTATTCGAAAAATGCTCCTCAACATTCCGATTTAAGTGGCAGAATTATAGGCGGCATAACTGAAAAAGTGTGTTTCTTTGCTTTTCTTTGGCCTAATTTTTGTCCGTGGCGCTTTAGTTTTGCACAAATCAACTTTATGCGGTAAAATTCCACCTGAAAGTAGTTTCTCGTTGCTGCGACTGTACCAGAACTTGGCTACCTTATTTGCTTATGGCAGTTGTAGATAAAGGACACTTCAACTGCCTCACAACTATTAATTTCCTCAACACTTGGACTCAGAAACATCTTATTTAAGGAGAGAAAAGTAATGAGGTCAACTGTGTGTGATCCCAAAGTCTGAATCAGTGATAAATGGGAGCGTAGCAGTGTTCCAGTGCTGTTCCGGTGTTGTTTATCTGGTTTTCAACAACTGTTTACTTAATTTTCTTTTTTTAGATGTTGGGTACAAACTAAATATTTGTTGTCGACTCTCACAGGAGGAAAATGTCATTTCTCACTATCAGATTTTTGCCAATCACCACTAAAATTCAGCATGTTGTGATGTGATGTGTTGTGATATATCAACACCTGCCTTGTTAGGTGTTCATTAATGTATATGTTCATCATTTTGTAAACAATGTCACTGACAATATTTTTCATGACAGGAACAAATAAATGAATGAAAAATGAATGCAGGTGGTAAAAGTACTCCTTATAAGGCCTTACAATGCATGGAAATGAGCAAGCAAGAATTATTTATCACATGCTGACTCCTGCAGTTCCAGTGTTTACCTATTTTAGAGCAAATGTTGTCCTTGTTTGGTCCTCCTTTGGGTAAGCGCTCAGTTAGAATTACTATGGCAAAGGTGTAGTCATATTTTGGACTGGGTTTACCCCTTGTTCATACCTGGAATAGTGCTGTTAGAGAGAGAGTGTAAAGCTTCAGAACCACTGAAGGAACTCTGTGTGCTTTCCAGGAAAAATCAAATTCAAAACAAAACACTATTTCACAATGCCGTATCAAAATAAAAGAACAATAAATGTGTTTAAAATAGTAATAAAGTGTTGCTTTCTCTTGCAGGATTGGTAGTTTTCCCCATCTACTATGTTTGCAAAAAGAGAAAAAAGCAGAACTCTCAGGGCTCTGGACGCTGGATCTGAAACTCAGAAACTGGTCTGGGCTCCCGTCTCCCACGTGTTAGACCCCGCCCTTCACAACAGGCCACGCCCACACACCTCAGGGAGCATCCATTCTGAGTCATCTTGAACGTCTCCCGCGCTCATGGAAGATACAGGGTGATTACTGGCTGCTCAGGTAAAAACGGCTGTACCCTGAGGCAGAATTCAAGCCAAAGGGAAATACATTGGATCACCAAGTCAAACTCTGTTGCCATCCTTGATATACCACAGGATTTTATCAGGACATACTATTTTAAAGTACGATGAATATCAAATCAGAAGAATTTGGCCGTAGTTCCTTGAATGCCTATGTTTACGTTTGTTAACTTTTAAAACTTTGCACATCGCATGCTTTTTGCTGCCATTCAAATGAAGCCATTTGAAGACCCCCACCGAAATAAAGATTAACAAAACCCCATGGATACTGGAGGAGAAAAAGAGGCTGCGCGAACAATGAGCAGGTTTAGAGCAATACACACCGTCTATCTTTCATTTAAAAGCCTTTGTTGTTTAAAGCCTTGGACTTTGATTTCCTTTAGCCCCGAGATCCTGCCCCTGTGCCCATGTCCCTGATGCCAAACAGCATTATCTGAAAGAAAAGAGCTGCTGTGTGGCAGTTGTGTCAATACAAAACAGGGAATGTGGCCGGATTGACGTGCAGCCATACCATTGTTGGACTTCTGTTTGAGAAAGACGGTAGCGCTATTCAGTGTTTGGAGTTTGCAGAACAAACAAATCTCCACAAAGGTGTAAAGGCGTTTGTAAAGCACTGGTAAAGAGTCTGTGCAGATATTTAAAGAGGGGATCTTAAGAGGATTGTTACAGATTTTATTTTTGTTTTCAAGTATTTCCACAGGGTCTTTTCCAAACTGCAACAGCAGATTCAAATAGATCTGCTGTAAAAAAAATAATTTGCATAATTTATATTCGTCATACTGCTAAGAGTGCTGTGGCTTTTGCAGTGAAAGGAAATGTCTACAAAGTTTATTTAGTGCCAGTGCTTTGTAACTCATTTACAGTAGTAATAGAGCAGCAGTAAGCAGCAGATTTCTAGAAGCTTTAAGGGTCTTGAAAGGTCTGTCTGGCTGCAGTCCACCTGCTGTCCACCATTATCCTCTAACCTCTGTGTCTGCTGCGTCGCATCTCTGTTTCCTCCTCTCTGTGCCTTGGCCTCTGGTTCAGTGTGAGCTCGAACAGAACTGGCACACTGATGAGTGCGGCTGAACACCGGCTCAGCCTCAGACGCACATGAGCTGCTGCTGCTTGAGCCACTGCGTGTCACTCACCTCATAATGTACTGACAGCATGGACCTTCACCAAAGACAAGAATGTGCCGTCTGCCTTTTATGTTTTACAGTGCTAAAGACTACATTGTGCTCCTTGAACTGCTTCAATAATAATGCACTTTGTTGATGAGAAGATACAGAGTTCAAACCAGAACTCGAGAAACAGAGGAACAAGCTGTAATATTGCACTGTGTAGTGCCATTAGTTTTGTTTCACATCCCTTAAAAAAAGAGACATTTTACAATGAGCTGGAACGCCCAACGCTGTGAGAGGAAATGAGTCCGGGATCGAATATTCTCAGGGAGTTTGTGTTCTATCTACACAAAGCTCTCCATCTGCATTATCGTGCTGCAGAGATGCAGTTTTAAAATGTTACCCCATGCTTTTGCCAGAGCTGTGTAACAGCCAGTTCAGGAAGTGAAACTCTTGAATCAATGGAATGTCAAAAATAAGTTTAGTCAAACTTCTGTGTGCTTCTCTCTGCCTAAAGATGACTGCACCATATTCCTCCTGAGGCCAAATGGATAAACAAGCAGTAAATGTACTCTATAGTTCCTCTCAATTGATAGTCGTGTGGTTAAAAGCTTGGACCTTGGACATTTTAAATACATGATAAACATAGGTGCAGAATAAGTGTTTCAATGCGTTATGGAGCATTGCAGGGTCATGTTTAACACCACTTCATCTGAATCTCTTCTTGTGCACTCAGGTCAGGAATTGCAGTTACATCTAACTCTCATTTTTAATTTGTCCATAATCATAATCCCAGCCATGTCAGCATCAAGATGCTGCTGTTATGCAACAAACAAAATCCCTAAACTTGACTCAAACTGAACCACCACTTGTTTGTTACTAATATATTTTCTTGATCTGTTACAAAAGCACAGAAAATGTAGTGCGTAAGGCTTTGTAAAGGGTTAATATTACTCCCTTATGATAAGTAATTAGTCATCCACAGTCAAGCAGTGACTGAACGACTGCATGGGATTTATAAAATACTGGTATGTTACTGTTGTGTTACTGATGAATAATGTCTCAACTCTCATCTGAAGTAAATTATTCTCTACTGATAAGTTAAAATGTCCAGTTTTGCCATGCACAATTTTATTTAACGATGTATGAGAATAAAATCTGCTAATGTCAAAAACGTTATTGTCATATTTTTCATATATGAATGTAGCCAAGAAAACACAAATATCTTTTGTCTTTTTCTGAAAAAGTCCTCAAAATGTTGCATATAACAGGAAGCTGAAACACATTGTTTACAGGCTGTTTGAGCTGTGAGTTCTGTACTTTGTCAGCAGATGTCATAATTGCACCACAAGCAATGTCTTTTCCATTGAAACTGAAATACATTCAACATATTCATATTAAGTAAATGAATGAATGCTGTGTATAGAAGTTATATTTATGTAGGATAAATGCTTGATTTTAATTTAATCAAAAGTGTGTCTATATGTGGATTAATTGTATGTAATTGATATAAATACTTGACTCGTCTGAATTACTGTAATCTTTTTATTATTTTACCCTTTAAAGTTGAGATTTCACCGAGAAAACATGCAGAGGGCGCAGTATTAAACAAATTATGCTAAAAACTAATGATTGGTCAATACCGGAAGCCCCGCCTTTGAACTGACCAGGCGCGTGACATCCGAAGAAACCCGAGTAAACCCGGAGCGAGCCGACTGCCGGTGCGGCGCGTGTCATCCACCTTGGCTGTCCCGAGAGACGCACCTGGCCGCCGCAGATGGAAACCCGACAGCAAGGTGCGGTTTTTATCATATAACGGCACAATTTTATCACCATTTACAGCTTTTAGTGCGAGTTTACAGGCGCTACTTGTTCAAACTGCTGCTGTTTTGAAGATGTGTTAAGTGTGTGAGCTACTGACCGCGAAGGCAGCGTTGATCTGACTTGAGTTTGACTTGGGGAACGTAAGGTGACCCGTGTAGTGCGCGTCGCATGGCTGCACAGCGGGCAGGCATTGGATTACAGACTTTTCGTGCGTTGCATCCATACATCGTGTTGTTGTCACTTTTAAATCGTGCCTCTACTGTAAAAGAAACGTGTCCGTGCATAATCAGCCCGTCCGTGGGTTAGTTTTGCATTTGCAAGAAACTTTTGAGGTCAACCTGCGCGTAATAATGGACACAATTTCTTTAAACTCCAAATACCACAGAAGAAACTCACAGAAATTATTAAGGGCCATGCAAGTTTGTAAAATGAGGTCTGATGTTAACAGCATAGTAAAGTTTCAAATGTTTACATATGTGAAAGATTGCCTTAATTTGCATTCCTGGTCTGGAGCGCACCTGATAAATAGTTAACAAGAAGCCAGTGACTCATGGAAATAGACCTGTAATATCCAAATGCATATTATACGACTCAGGCATCAATACTATGTTTAATATTTATGAATTTATATAAGGTCCAGAGAGTTATTATACAGTCTTGGCCGTTAGTTTAGCCTGAATTGATTTTGCAGCCATATGACCATCCCCGGGGCTCTGATTTAGCACATGACCACGGGGCCAAATGGGAATCTTGTGACCTGAGGTATTCCAACGCTGGACACCAGAGGAAGAGATGCTTCGATGCATGTATACCATACTTAAACTAAAGTTATTATAAGCATGTGAACGCTTAAGGCTATTTTAGTAGTGTAAACCTTGAAATTGACAGTATAAGTACTATGTTTTTTTTCTCTTAAAGCGTATGGACTATCAGTACATCCAGAGGAGACAGTGTATGTTGTCAACAATGGTGTCTTTGTCCTGCTCTTAAAATAGCACAGGATGGTGTAATGGCATTTTACCACAAACATCCTCAAAGAAGTGCTCAGTGATCCATACTTTTGGGCAGAGGTGGGTAGAGTATAGTTAAACAATCAAGAAATGTTACTTCAAAATTACTAAGTACAAAATAGTGGCACAAGATATGAATCAAGTAAAAGTAATATCACTAGTCTTTGAAGAAACTACTACTCATAAATAACAGTCTGGACGCAACATCTCATTTGTAATTTGCAGTTAAAGTTGGGGTACCTGATTTTCACACGGCAGAACCGGAAGTGGGCATTTGTGTAACTGGTCCCTAGCTCTCTCAAACCCTTTGAAACATCATTCATATTCACATGCATGGCTTTAGAACAGCTTTTTCAGACGGCAAAGTGAAACTAGTTGGAAACCCCCAAGCACAGCCAATCAGAGCACTGCTTTCAGCCGTTACTTATGGGTTGACAAGCAATACAATAGTAAATAATAGCTGCAGACAACGTGCAATGGTCTAATTTGTTCAGACAGAGCTGTTTTTAGCTACTCTTTGGTGGAAAACAACAAAAAGTCAGGTACCCAGCTTTAATGTAATTTTAAGGACATAATAATAAACAAAGGACAAAATGTAGTATTCTCAAAGGATAGACTTGACAATAAAAGCAAAAATTTAAATGCATCACTCCATGTAGGTTCCATTATAAAAGAAAATTGAATTGTGTGAACTGGATAACAGTTTTACGAGTGAATGTGAGAATATGTTTCAGAAAATATGGTATATTCACTCTTAAAAATGTTTGCCCAGACAGAATTCAAATTTGTTTTATGAAAAAAAAAAAAAAAAAAAGCACACAAATCATTTTATATTGTCGCTTGTAGACTTATTCACAGTTGGAAGAGGAACCAAAACTTTTAGTACTGTCAGATATATTACTCAAGTGGAAATAAAAGTATGGTGTCTGTAATCTACTCTGGAAACGTACAAACTCTTTAAAAAGTTACTCAAGTTGATATAATAACTCAGTACTGCCCATCTCTGCTTTCGGGTTTACAGGACTCACTGTTTGAAAAGCGGTACTGTCATTTTGAGGATCTTCGGTGAGCTTTTTGAAAAACAGGAATGTTGAGTTTCTTGTCTGCCATCGCCAGTCCACTTTTGGGTCAGAAGTCAGATATCCTGTTCCTCAAAAGTGCACAGTCAGAAGAAACGGCCTCAAGGAGAGAGGATGCTGTGTGTGTCTGTCAGAAGTGTGTAGTAGGTGTGTCTTTGCCTCGCTGCAGAGCTGTACTCCAGTGTTCTGAGTGAAGCCACGCTGGACTGGGCTAGCATGGGTCCCGACGGAGAATGGGTTAACTCTGACCCACACGACAGACCACAGGGTAAGACAGCACCAACAGATGAATGAAACACATCTACTCTCCGCTGCTGCACAGGACAGTCCCACTGGTGATGGAGGGGGACATCAAAGCACTGTTTTTATAATCATATGCTCCTTAGAGACGGGTTTTGTGGGGAAAGTATTTCTTTGATTTGGTAGTATGGGTAAGGTGAGCAGAATGTGTTCATTTTTGTAGGATTTTTCCAGCAGTGAACAAGAGAAGCATACTGTTTGTAATACTTGCAGTATAGCCTGTTGTAGCAGTTATAATAGTAGTACAGATGATATATATCTTTATTATTCTATTATGATGATTTTTTAAGGGCGACCTGGGCCGCAATCATAAGAACATCTACACATTAAAACGAAAGTTCAAGAAATTTAGCAGCCTAAAGAATAAATCAGAAAATAAAAAGGACACATTTATCAAAATCAATTTTTATATTTTGTAAATTTCCTGAACTTATTTTCATCTAGTCCTTGATAGTCATCCCTGTCATCCATTTCCTTGTTACAGCTTTTTTTGCAGCCAAAAGTGCATCCCATCTATTTTATTTATTTATTTAGTTTTATGTCCAAGATGCATAGTTTCAAAATCAAATGAAATGTTGACATTTGTAATCCAAAAAAAAAAAAAAAGAAGTAATGATGATATTCTAAAGGATCCATCATTTCAAAACACATTGGAGGAATCAGCAGTGGTAATGTCCCAATCAGAAACCTTTCAGATGACAGAACATTTGTTCCAGACAGAACATTTACTCCAAACAAAACAAAAAGATCTGAGTGAGACGTTGTAGTACTAGTTGCTGTAGTAAAAAGTGTTTTCTTAGTGCCGCTGGGTCTGGCGCGTGTGGAGCCCCCTCACCAGTGGGACGTCTTGTGAAAGGAGAGTAGATTTGTGTGTGCTGTGAAGAGTGAAGTGTGTGGGCTTCAGCAGCGCTTTGCATTGTGGGTAATTCAACCTGGAGGTCCACATTGCAGGAAAGGGACATGATTTTGTTTGGACTGGGTCATTAAATATAGCTTTTCAAAAGTAAATAGTAGGGCTGTAGCCTTTTAGTCGATTAATCGGTCGATGATGTTTTAGTTGACCAGTATTTTTTTGTTGACTAATTACTTCATTTTGATTAAAAGGATGTGTGTTAGCTAAATATTTTGAAGTGAATCATGAGTTTAATCTATATCTATCATATAAATACACTGTTTCTTGGTACTTTTCCGTATGAATTGTTGTTATTTTTAGCATGACCTCCAGTGTGGTTTTGTTTTGAGTGCAGTTTGGGTCAGATACAGAGAGACACGTCAAAGTTTTGCCACACCCACTTTTAGTCAATTAATCGGTAGGACCGGTCTTTAGTCAACCAAGAATTTCTTTAGTCAACTACAGCCCCAGTAAATATAGGAACGCATGTATCAACATAAATCGCATGTATCAACATAAATCCAAAGGAAGGGCATCCGATGTAAAAATCTATGCCTAATCAATTTACAAATCCATGCATGCAAAGACAAAGGGATCGTTGTGGCATCAAAAGCAAAAAACATAGTATAACATATTGCCCTGACTAAGCAAACTAACCTGAACTCACGCGTGATTCATAACTTTAAGCTTTGTCAATTTGCTCATGGTCCAACTGAATCAGTATTTCTTAAAGGTGCACTATGTAACTTTCCTTGTGGATGGTTTGGCACCTGCTTGTCTCCGTTGAGAAGCTATTGCGTTGCCTGGAACTGGCAGAAAAGTCCCGTAGTGTGCTTTTAAGATGGCTTGTTTCATAGTAAGCATTTGTTTTGAAACTTTGCTCAGGAGTAAATCAGGAGGAGGCGGTTCCCAATGGGGATTCGTGGGCGCAGGTGGAGACAGGAGCAGAGGCAGGAGCAGAGCGGTTGCCATGGGGACAGGCAGCACAGCACTGGGACATGTCCTCCACCTGGGACATGCAGCTGGACAGCCCAGGTGAACAGGGACAGCGCCAAATGTAGTGGAACCTGTAGCAATTCCATGATAAAGTCACCAGGACAAATCCCAGCAGCCTTTAGAGGACATGCTAGTTGTGTAGTTATAGATGCAGACTAGAGTTAATGAGTTTACTGAGGCGTTTAAAGGAGAAGCAACTCGATAATAGTGAAACATGTTTTTATAATTAGTTAAAGCAAATTGGGTATATGCATTTTAAAGTAAGGTTCTCTTTTCCCCATCATGAATTCATTACTATTTTGCTGAAAATCAACAATATTAAACTCCTGATTTGCTCTGTTAATGTCAGTATGATGTTACGATTTATTTCTCCTTTAAATCTTTCATATCTTAAACTCATGGTTGCTGATCACTTGGGACAATATCTTAATAATAATACAGTATCTTGCGAGATAACATTGCCATAAGACTGCACGCACACAAGGAAAATGATCTTGTGAGATTGTGTTTACATTTAGATACTTTTATTACCTCTCTCAGACCAGTGTTTGTCTGTTGTCAACACAAACGCTGGTCTGGCAGAGAAAATCTACAGTTAAAGATGATGAAATTAATCTTCAGATGGTGTTTACATTTGGTTTGGAGAAGAATGTGGTTAAACACTGGTGAACTACACACATTGCGAAGCTGTAGTTATAGAAAAGCCGTGTAGCAATGTCATCAAAAATGTGAAATAAAATAACTATGAACTGAATCGCACAATTTATTTTTTATAAATGAGGTCCAAATCTCATCTGGTCTTCTCTTGAACGCAACCTTGTATCTGATCTAGGGCGTATTTATTTATTTGCAGCTTCCTGATAATGGTATTGAGACAATGTCAATCCAACAGAAATGTGTTAAAACATGTCTTTAAACGTATTACTTGAGGTTTAATCCTCAGACAAATGTGAAATGTCAGTCGAATTAATCACGATATACCTCATTTTTACAGCTGTTTTTGTAGCATTTTTCACTACAAACAATATACTTGATACACCTCGTCTAAGCTCGTCTCGTATTTCTTTCTTGGTATTTTTCAACTTCCCACGCTGATGCCATGTTACGCTTAAGCCAACCATGTCCTGCACCTTAGCGTTCCCTGTATGTCTTTAGTGATGCCAAAGCAGCACATCAGATCAGTTATCTCCTCCCTCACACTCCCACATGTCATTTAAAACATTTCTCTGCTCAGAAAAGACACACTTTATGTTGTTGGCACATCTTTAGCACACAGGTCCTTCTGTAAATGTGCATCATGTGACCTCCAGTGCAGTGATACATGCACAAAAACATGTCCAGAACACAAGAAGTACACCAGAGGCCTCTACTACGAAGATGGCTGAACTTATCCTGGATAAGTTGCTCTTACCTTGATTGACTAACCGAGACATGAGCCTCTCTGGATAAGCCGTACTTCGAAGCGGGTTCACAACTCGTTATGTTAACCTAAGATTTTCTGAATGACACCGTGAGTGTTCATTTAAAGGGGCGGAGTTAGTGCCCGCCAGCCAATTAGAACAACAGAGAAAGGAAGAGCGGCGTACTTCTCACAGAAGGATCTATCATTCTTAATAAATATGAGGAAATAAAAAGTTAAATTCTAACAAAGGGAAACATGATAGACGCAGCTAAAGTCAGAAAAGAGGGAAGGGAAAGTACTGATTCACTCAAAGCATAAGTTTGATGAGTAGCTACGCATTACGTGCAAAGCTCCATTGATTCAAACAGCATCTCCTCATGGGACAATATCGGGGCATACAACCGAGCTCTTGAGTAATAATGAACCTGTCTTCTTTACTGCAGTTGTAACTCTATGGGAGTAAATTAAGAATATTGTGCAAAGTGTTAGTTATGAGGCTATGACAAGCTGCGTGTTAATCATTTGCATGTAGATTCCTCAGCCCGATTCCTTCACGAGAGAATCTGTACCTCTCAGAGAGATAATCACCAGGAAATCCAGTGGCTTTTGGCGATCCAGGAACTTAACCTGGACCGGAGCAGGTTAGGAGTTTGCGGCCTGTTGCCATAGAGATTTACTCTGGTAGGAAGTGAACCAGATTCATAGTACCTCGCTAACCCACTAATCCAGCTTCGTAGTACAGGCCTCAGAACTAATCGGCACATATCATGACTTATTTCAAAAGCTAAAACTGTATTATAAAGTGACATTTCTGCACTTTTATGGTTAGTTTGCATTCACATTTGTGCAATACAAAACCAAGACTTTTAGAGCCACATTTTAGCACATTTCTGTTTCATCCAGAGAATCTAAAGCCTATTAATTTCTATCAATTTTCTATTAATCAATCAATGCTTCCCACCTTGTCTATTGCTATTGTTAGCTCTAAACATTTGTATTGTTACGCCAAATACAAAAAGGGAAGTGGTCCAGTAGTACCAACTCCTCTTTGCTGTGAAAGTTGTATTTCCCCGACACCATGTGATGTGAGTAATGGCTTTAGTTCTCGTGCATGCCGCTCTTACAATGCTGTGCTTGTGAATCTCGTGTGTGTGGAATGATTAGAAAGGGTTAAACCACCACATATTGACTTGTACTAACACCATTTTGTTCTATTCTGCCGTATGTGAAGACAGAGGACATCTGAGAGCAGGTATGTCCTTCATGACCCATAAACAGTATTTACATTCCTCGTAGGCACATAGTAGTACAGCTGTTACTGCATATTTGCCTTTCAAATACCTCTTTCATCCGTCACTCTTGCCTTTTGGCCGGATGTGGTAATTAAAGGGAATTAGTTTACTGCCCTAACGGCTGTTTACTGCACAGCTCTGATCATTTTATATTTCAGCTTGTGTTGCTTAAAATCTTTACTCTGACACTTTTTGTTTACAATTTGTGTATGTTTAGTTTAGTTTAGCATTAAGTTAAGTTTACTTTAGGGTTAAATTAAGTTCAGTTTAGGATTAGGTTATGCTTAGTTTAGTTTTATAAAGAGAAGTTTAGTAAATTTAGTTCAGTTCAGTTTAGGATTAAGTAAAATTTAGTTTAGGATTAAGTTAAGTTTATTTTAGGGTTAAGTTAAGTTTAGAGTAAAGTTAATTTTAATTCATTTTGTTTAGGGTTGAGTTAAGTTTTTTAAGGGTTATGTTTAGTCTAGGGTTAAGTTTAGTTTGGGGTTAAGTTTAGGGTTAATTTAAGTTTAGTTTGAAGTTAAATTTAGTTTGGAGTTAAGTTAAATTAAGGGTTATTTTAGGGTAACGTTTAGTTTAGGGTAAATTAAGTTTATTTTAGGATTATGTTTGGTTAAGGTTAAGTTCAGTTGAGTCTTTATTTGAAGGGACAATCTACAGGGACATTAAGCTCATTAACAACAGATCATAACAAAAATAGTTTCCATCTGCAGTCCATGATTTACAGGAACACATTATACAATCCAATTACACCCAGTCAACAATAATAATTCACAGTGTCCACTCTCTGACCTCAACACAACATCAGTACAGTACATCCACACCACCTCGATGTGTTTTAAACTGCGATTTTGATCAGGAGTATGCATGCATATACCTTGAAAAAATATGTTCCGAAGTTCAATGACTACATATTATTCTTCGATGTTCACCACGGCTCCGGAAGTCATATGCGTTACCATAGGCGTTTAGAAAAATGTAGTTTAAGGGCGCGACAGAGAAGCAGCTCTGTGATTACTCATGTCCATAACGCAGTTGTTTTCAGCCAAAAAAAAAACCCAACATATGTTAAACTAAACATTTACAAAAATGTTTTAATAACTTAATAGTATATAAAGTTCCAGAAACAGATTTTAAAATGATAAATAAAATTATATATTATATTTTGCTCTTTACTTACCACAGAGCTGATTAAACCCAAGCAAACTATTATTTATTTACTTATTTATTTATTTATTTATTTATCTTTCTGAATCTCTTTTGGGAAAATGAATGGAAATTTACTTCTGGAACCAAGTGGTGGGCGGTCACTGATGAGCTCCATTGTGAAGGCAGTTTAGATCAATATTACAGTTTACAATGAACAGAATGTAAAATACAGAACATACATTATGTTAAGTTAGTTAAGTACAGGTTAAATACTAAAAAAAGCATAATAGATAGATGTTGATCCAGAGGGAAATTCAAAATTGATCCCGAAGAAAAATATATATTATGATACAGTATACTCTATTACATATTATACATGTCTTCTTTAAACTGCACACTTTTGGAGACCAGACCCATGCATTAAATCATTTTTGACAGACCACAGTTAAGATCAGCAGCCAATTCTTATTCCTCGTTTGAGCTTCTTGTAGATTATTTAATTTCTTTGAATTTGGATCCTGTGAAAATTTCCATAACTTTGAGATAGATTAGTATGCGTTATTTTTATTTTGTTTATTCATTGGCCAAGATGTGTGAAATGAGGGTGAAGAGCAAAGAGAGACAGAAATTGTCAGCCCAGGGAATAGTTCTGTGGACACTAAAGTCGGCATGTGTGCTGTGACCAAACAGTTTAACCACAGTACAGCACAAATTCTGTTAGTTTAGACATAAATCAACTGTCTGAGATTGCATTTAGCATGTGTTTGTCTTGTTCCTTATTCCACTAGAGTTTTGTGTTGACCTGTAAGAGAATCCTGCTGTAATCCAGTCCAAACTCCCACACCAAAAGTCACAGAAGGAGCATATTGCCTTGTACGTTTGTGTGTCATTGAGCAGGACCTTCTAATCCACAGTAATCCAGATTAGCACCCTACATTCTGCAGACGCACATTACATAACATTTGGACAGTCATAAAGGCTCTGGCAGACTGTCTGATTCCCAGGATGTGACAGAGAGACAAGGCCAATGCTTTTATTTATACATCCACTCAGCTCAAGGTTGATCTGATAAACTGAAAGGAATGGTGGCAGCAAAATGACAACATCACCTAATCTTAAATAAATAAAAACATACTGTAAATGTCAAATACTCCTCACAGGTAAGGTGAACAACATAAACTGGGAAAACTGGGGAGTGATGAATTTCTAGTACAGAAAATGACATGAATTTGGGATTATTAAAGTGGAATTGAGTTTGAGGTTTAATTGATCCAATCAGAGGTCAGGTACACCATCTTTAAAAGCCTTTAACCCCTTGCCAGAAAATCATTTTTCGAATTAACCCTATTTTGCAGGGAGAAAGAAAGTAGATCCTCACAGCAGTTCTTTGGTGTTCCCAAACTGTATTATCAATAATAACACTTGTGATATTTGGGGTCTGAGCTCATTTTCAGCTATAACATTTTTTAGATGCACAAGTCGTCACTTTACAAACCATGTGACCAAAAGTTATCAACAGAAAATACAAAAATTACAGTCAAAATAATCGATTATCTACAATAGTAGGCAGCAAGTGAATATTTAGTGTTCATAGTTTATTCATTGGCAGTTCTTGGTCAGTCAAGGAACGGGGCGGGGATGAACCAGAGACTAAAGGGTTTCAATGGAGGCACAAAATCTGGTCCATGTGACTTACAGCTGCTGGACTTGGGAAAAGCTGATACCTGATTTTCAAACATGAGAGGAGGAAGTAGGTATGTAAATCTATCTAACTGGTTCCTCGTTTTCACAAACCATCTGGCACATCTCTGGTATCCATATGCATGATTTCTTTGGCCATTATGACAGCTTTACAACAGCTTCTTCAGACACAAAAGTGAAGCAGGGCGGACCACCATTGCACGGCCAATCATCTTTCATCCAAAAGCGTCATATAGTGACTAACAGGGCTCTATCTTACAAGTTTGCAATAGATCAAATGTTTTCTAATTCAATGAAGACCGCCTACAGCGGTCATATTTTAGTCTCAAAGTTCTGCTTTTGCAATACACTTTGAAGGGAAAAACAAAATTTAAACATTTAGACATCACAGCTTTAACGGTGGTTCTTATTGCGGTTCTGATATTATGGTGCAAGATCAGGTAACAAGAGGACTGCGGCTCATAATATATTGACTGTCTGATGTAGGTCTCCTGGACTCTCAGCCGCTACGAGAAGCTGATGAAGATCTGGCTTCAGAAATCAACCTGAGCAACTCCATCATGACGGAGGAGGAGAGAGAGGAGATTCAGCAGGAGCTAGCCAAGGTTCACTCTCTCACGTGCTCAAATATTCTCTCTATTCCTCCGTTCTTATGACTCCTGCTTCTTGTCTTGCAGCTGGAAGAAGAGATCAGCACACTAAAACAGGTTTTGACGTCCAAAGAAAAACAACACGCCGAGCTCAAAGAGAAACTGGGCCTGACTCCTTTGGGCGAACTGCGGAACAATTTCAGTCGCGGATGGCAGGACATGACCAACTCCACAGCGTAAGTTGTTTGTCGTTCTGGAAGTAACTCAATGATTCATCTGTTTTATGTCAACACGGCTCTGCCTTTGGTAAATACAGGGCGTCTCAAACTCGTGCTGTCACTGGACTAAAAGTTTAAACACATCTTTGATACTAAGAAAATGCTTGAGAGGATTTTCAACACACAACAATTGTAGTTTATCTGATTTTACCATATGGTTTCATTCTCATTCATTCAAACTCCATTCGATACTAATTATAATACTTGAATCTCTATAACAATTTCGATACCACACCAAAAATGAAGAATGCACTTTTTTAGTTCAAGGTTTTTTAGTTCAAATGTCAGACAATAGACTGACATTCTCGACAAAAAATAGTAGTTTCTTTATTAAACATGTTTGTCTTGTTATAGTTTTGACGAAATCATTCTAAAATTGATCACGAAAGGGCACATTCTGCTCCATTAATAGGATTATTTAACATCAATACTTGTTCAAATGAGTATCTAGTTTTGATATCCAATAGTATCTGTTTTTTTCAAGACTTCTGACAACCCTGTTTCATTCTAGTTCCTTTATGGATCAAGACCTTTTGTCCTGTTCATGTCATTTTATTTCCATTACAATGCTTATGATTTCTGGTTCCAATACTGCATTTATTATTGATTAAAATCTGGTTAAAACTCCTGGTTCTTTATTCTTTAACTGAAATCATCATCACTGTCGCCAACGCTGATGCGATAAATCCAATTGAAAAAACATTATCCTCTGGGCAAAACTGCAAAGCCTGACTGCGATTTGTAATCTCGGTCGCGCAGGTAAAAGCAGACATCACAAACACGATTAGGAGCAAAGCAAATGGCTCCCCTCTGCACGACCTCAGTACACGCTCATAATTACACCACGGGGTTTGGTTTGCGAGGCTTTTGGTTCATATTCTCCCCAGAAAGATGTAAGTTGTGTAGTTTAAGTGTAGTTTAAGCTGTTGTGTGCATACCCCCCTTCGTTCATCAGGTTGAGATTCACTAGTTGATGATTAGCTGGTCTGCTTTGAGCTTTTACCCGGCCCGCCAAAAAAAACAGAGAGGAGCAAGTGGAGCGTCTCCTGTGGCCTCTCTTCTTATCCAATTACACCTCAACCTGAAGCTCACTTTACACCAAGACTGTCCTCATCTATAATGAACCAGGCACAAGTCTTAAGGGCTGCTGAGAGCTAAAGAACATCCTGAATGGATAGTTCAGGATGCTAGTTTTCTTGTCATGCAGAAAAGGTTTGTTACTGTTAATAATAAAAGAAGAAATATTATGCCTTTTTCAGCTACTTAGTATTGAACTGTGACATAAGTAGATCATCATTTTACACTGTGTTCATTGTAAACTGTGACATTGTTGAAAAACTGCTTTTTCAACAATGTTGAAGAAACCATTTCCTGTTCAAAACTGCAGAACTGATAAGCCCCGCCTCTTCATATTGACATTTCATTGTAACAACAACATCACACTGTCATTCACATATTTTTATTCTTAACATTTGGCTATGTGACATTTTAGAACTCTACATGTGTCACTCGACGTCGTCATTTTTCAAATAATAACAATAAGTACAGAGCAGTGGGCAGGGATAGGGGGGAGGTGAAAACAGGACTTTTCTGAGCACTCAAGCCTCAGTTGAAGAACAATACAGGATAAACTCAAACAAAATACAATCAAATCAAAATACAATTTTGATTTAACATAATTTGTCCCCTTTAAATAATAATTCATAATTTAATGCACATTTAAAGTAGATTATTTAGATGTACAATTTATTACATAATTCGCTTTATGTGACTATTCCTCAAACACGAACACTGAGTCCTGCTGATAAACCACGTGGACTTTCTAGAATAATGGTCTGTTAGGGACATTAACAACAAATAATACGTTTGCCTGCCTCTTATCTAGATTATTATGCTTAATCAATAATTGTGATTATTCAGGTCATAATATAATTTAAAAAAATTGAAAATAAAAGTCAAACATGTAAAGTACTTTTTAATCTGTTTTTATGTGACAATATCATTTTTTCATTCCAAAAGTTTGATTTCACTGTTGAAATCAAACTAAAATTTGATATTGTGACATCCTTTCTCTTATCTCTTATATTTATAAATAATCCTAATCCTCAATACTCGTGGGCAGTCCACAGTTTATATTATAATGAACATCTCTGGTTTGAATAGGGCTGAAGTAATCACAATTTATCAATTATTGAGATAATCTTACTCATTACTAATTCAGTAATCGAATCGTCCTTTTCTTGGCTGTGCACAAACTCCAAAACATGGTATGTGTCGGGAGAAGAGGTTTTATAACTTAGAGAGAGCAGGAATTACTTCAAAAAGATACATCAACAATTTGTGATCAAAAGCTATCAGCAAGTGGCATCACATCCAACTGTTCAACTACTCGATTAACCACACAGTCAACACTGCACTGCCTTTGGTAACTAACTAACTGTTGTCACTGTACTAAAAGTATAAACACATCTTTGATACTAAGAAAAGGCTTGATACCATGATAAAAAATATATTTAATTTTACAATAGGATGGGATTTTCAACACACAACGATTGTCGTTTCTCTGATTTTACCACGTGGTTTGATTGTCATTCATTCAAACTCCATTCAGTCCTGATTATAATTCTCAAGTCTTTATACTCATTTTGATACCACACTAATCATGACAAATGCTCTTTTTTAGTTCAAGGTTCAAGGTTTTTTCAACTATTCAACTACTCAATTAACTAAGAGAACAGTTTCCAGATGAATTGATTCGCAAAATAATTGTTCGTTGCAGCCCTAGTTCCAACAAAATCTCAGTTCTGCCTCGTTGTCTCCACTTGAAACAGGTATAAGAAGACTTCAGAGACACTGTCTACAGCTGGACAGAAAACGACAGCAGCTTTCAGCACTCTGGGCACAGCCATTACCAGGAAACTTGGAGACATGAGGTAATCAACAGCTATAAACGAACTTAATCAAGAGAATGTGCAGCTTTATTGCCTGTACTAATTGCATTTATCTAACCAGGCCTTAGTTAAAATGACTTCTCCTTTTCTATATGGACTTTTCTAATGTTTAACTTTCTTCATCCTCTCTGTTTCTCTCCTGACGAATACAGGGTAAAAGTTGTGTTATATAAGAGTGCATTAAGCTGTTCCTTTGGTAGTGAAAAGCCTCTCTCTCTTTTGTCTCTGTGCGCTGACTTCTCCCTGCGTCACTCGCTCCTCTCTTTGTTCGCCGGAGTACGTCGCGAAGAAAGAGCCTTGTGTTGGCTTTGTTCAACGGCTGCAAACAGGCCATTAGTGCTGCAGAAGACAAACATGTGACACGACACGTTTAGACATTTCACCAAGAGATTTTGAAATAGCATGTTTGTTACATGGTTTGTGTTTGTAAAGGCTTTGTGTGAAGATTATGGTTGTTTATTTCAGCCTGGTTGGTCTTGACTTGATCTTCCCGCGGAGGTATGTTCTGACGCTGAGGCGGAGCATGCTGGGATTGTTTGAGTTGCGGTGCATATTTTTTAAAGTCTATTTTATTTCATTTCTACTCAAGATTCAATTTGGAGAAGTGGCCTTGAGCACTGAGACCTTATGCTTATGGAGGCACTTATTCAAAACTACTTAATTGACGAGTTAAACCTGCGATTACTAAATAAAAACAATAAAAAGTATTGTTCCTTTGACCAAATGTGGCTAAACAAGTGAATGAAGAAACAAAATGCATGTACAGTTTCATGCAGTTTCCAGAAGAGCCCATTCAATTCAATAAGTGAAGATACAATCAGTTACATAATAGTATAACGGTAGAGCTGCACGATTTGGGAAAAATATCTAATTACATTTTCCTGTATTACGTAACACGATCAGATTTGCTATTTATGTTTTAGTTATAGGATCATGTTCAAAGTTCATATTTTAAACGTATACTGGAGAATTAATTAAATAAGCAAGGAACTATGAACTAATAAAATCACATGACGTTCAGAAAATGTTTGTACAAATGTAAACTACAGGGTTAGCAGTTTTTATGCAGAATAAAACAGGATATTTTGTTGTTTGTGGAGAAAATGATAGTACTTATTATTGAATGTTACATATTGCTGCCTTTGCGATTTGATAATTGTGTCAAATCAAGTTGCAATTTTGATTCAGTCGCGATTAATGTTGCAGCCCTATATAATTGTGGTTATGTTTATTACTTACACCAAAAAATAGGAAGTAATCGGATTTCTTTCTCACATGTGCAGGTTTTGACAAGGGAAATTATGCAAACTAACGTGGCAACGAGAACAATAAAAGCAAAAATGTTAAGAGTTATTTTAAAATTCACTGTCTTCCAAATAAAACAGTTAAAAAATACAGTAATTAACGGACACATGTCACCAGATGTTTTTGGTGATCAGATTTCTCTTGGCCATGTGAACACCAGTAATCAGATCTTATTATTGGATTATCTGATTATTCTAGTTCTCAGGGATGAAAACGATGGTTCTGTGGTTTGTCTTGCAGTGAAGTTTAAAACCTGAAACAATATAAGTTCCTGGTTGTCATGTTTTCTCGTTGTGAAATGTTGTTTGCTCTGTCTCCCTCATGCTTCGTCAGGTCTGCGTCGATAGGGTAAGGCCCACACCGCTGTCCACGGTAACTGACACACAGTTTGCAGCGGCTCACGTCAGCGGCAGTCCTGAGCTGCTCGGTCAGATGACTGCACATGATGAAATAAATTGATTTTTGTCACTGATATCAAATTCTCCTAATGTATCCTGGGAACATTCAAGAAAACATATAGGAATCTCAAGTTTAGATGTTTTCGTCTTCATAATAAACATGTTTATCTGTTCAGACCTCTATGGTAAGGGGAAGGTACACTTATAATTGTCCTCTACATTTGTCCCATCCTTCGATTTTACCTTTTTTAATGTATCTCGCTATTTTTAAGGAGATCTTGATATTCAAAAGATTTTATGTCAGTCCAACAGAAATGCATTAAAACGTGTCTTTAAATGTATTAGTTGAGGTTTAATGATCAGACAAATGTGAAATGTTGGTCATATTAATCACAAAAGTGCTTCTTTGAAAGTTTACAACATTTTCATTTTTTATTTTAATAAACAGTACATTTGATATTCAACTTATGCATATCTTCAAAACAACATTCACAGTATTATCTAAATTTCGACATATTGCCCACCTCTACTAGTAATGTGTTTTGATACCAGGCAAACAATACAGTACATATGTTTATTGAAGAAGTGAATTGAGGTTATACAGACGTTCTGATTTTTAAGGACATTTTCTCGTCTAAAAGCTCAAAACACAACTAAAATGTGAAAAAGCTGCTGAAGTCTGATAACGAATATAAAACTCTACAACTCAATTTAAAATTTAGTTTGTATCTGACATCTAAAAAAAGAAAATCAAGTAAACAGTTGTAGAAAACCAGATAAACAACAGGAACACTGCAGCTATACTCACATTTATCACTGATACTCAGAAAAAGGTTTATTGCTAGTGAGTTGCAAGTCAGTGAACAAAATTCACAAACTAGAGACCTACTTCGGCGGTAAGGTGCAACATACAATGATGTATAAAGTAAAATAGTAGCAAAATATATATAAAAATATAAAAATGAAGAATTTACTAATAAAATATAACAGCTTAGATTATACACATATATTATGATCTTACACAATTCACCCGATTATGTTTCCTTAAATAAGATGTTTCTGAGTCCAAGTGTTGAGGAAATTAATTGTTGTGAGGCAGTTGACGTGTCCTTTATCTCCAACTGACATAGGCAACTAAGATGGCTAATCTCTGCACAGTCAAAGCAACAGTAAAGATACTACTTTCAGTTGACATTTGACCTTGTAAAATTGATTTGAGCAAAACAAAAGCTCCAAAGGACAAAACACTGGCTAAAGGAAAGAAAGAAACACATTTTATCAGTTTTTCTGCATATAATTCTGCCACTCAAGTCGGAATGTTCAGGAGCATTTTTCAAATAAAAGAAAGTCTCTGCATAACCTCAATTCTTTCTAAATATATTATTTTTTATTGCTGAATAACAAACTGTGGAATTTCAGACCCACAATGCCCTTAATATCGTTGCAATAATTGTGAGCTATGATAGATATTATAGAATTAACATTTCCAGCTCTGCACTTAACCTTATAATGCAATAGTCTGCAAGTAGTTAGTGTTTGATGATGTGTGATTTATTTGCTTGGGGAAATTGATGTGTTTTTTTTTCAGTTTTTTGTTTTGTTTTTGCTTTTTTCCCTCAAAGCTATTTTATTCTTATGAGCGAAAAGCAACGATTTAACGTTTTAAAGTCACTGTACTCCAGATACAGTACAGTGACTTTGTATTGCCAAGAGCTACATCCAAATATATTTCTGCATCAATAAGCACACAGTAAAACAGAGCTGCCACATTTGCCTACATTGTTTTTGTCTGTCTTTGTTTGTGCTAACTGTGAACTCCTCTTCCTCACGCTCTCGGGACAGCTACTCTATCAGACAGTCCATGAGCATGCCCACCATGAGGTAACCACCGCTCCACCTCTTCTAAGTCCTCTTGATGAAGCCCATCCGAAACATGGCAGACAAAGTATGGATTTGATACAGTTCTCTCCAGAGCTGATTGTGCATTGTTATTTGTTTTCAGGAACTCACCCAGTTTCAAATCCTTCGAGGAGAAAGTCGAGACCACAGTGTCCACTATCAAGGTACTGTATATACAAATGCCATAATGTAAACACGAGATCGGAAAAATGATTATGATGAGCTTATATTGTTGTTATTGACTCTCGAAGCAAAGGGCGATGCAATTATTTCTATGTAATTGTTGTTTGCAGTGCATTTTCTATCTCTGACGTTTATTCCTTATTTGAAGTTCACTTAAAAACCCTAAAAACTTTTCAAAAAACTTGCATCAAAGTTATTTATACATCCCCTCATCGTAAAGGTCTTGTACGCTGTGTAAATGGAAATGAATACGGAAATAGTGGTCGGTGTAATCCCTCATTCGTCCAGGCGTGTTTCATCATAGAAAACGTTTCGACTTGACAATGACTTCGGGATAGAAGTCAAAACGTCTCGATCTTCAAACAGCGTCCGGATGACAACCCCTGAAACCTTTCTACAGAAATAGTGATTAACAGTGATACTTGTTAACAATTTTATTTAAGGTTAAAGCAAGTGATACTTCTAAAACACATTTAATTTAGCATAATAAGATGAAAATGCATGTTTGGGCATAATTGGAATACTATTATTATTAGTACTTTACTCTTATATAATTAATTATATGTAATTATATGCATATGATTAAAATAATAACAATAATAGTTATACAAATAATAAAATAAAGAATAAATACATTATTTACATAAAGAAATTGAATAAAGAAATTAATTATATTGATTGTCACACAAATGTGGAACAAATTGGACTAATGTACCAATAATAGAAACAATGGTATAATAGCAAAGATAAAACATGTATGGTTTGTGAAAAATTGTAATGAATTTTAAAAAAAAAGAAAACATTGTGTTAACTTTTTGTAATTTGTGAAAGACAAAGGTTGGAGGACCAGGACCCGGAGGAAGCTTTGAAGACGTTCTTTCATCTGCAGCAAACGCCAGTAACCAGGAGACGCCCACCAACAACGTGACACCTGCACCCGAGGGATCCTGCTAGAGCCACCGAGGAACAAGAGCCACTGCCACAAGCAGCACTTTGACCTCTGAGACCGAAACGTCAGTGTTACAAGCCTTCGTCCACAAGAAATTCACCTGTTATGCAATTTAATGTTTGGACCAAAAAATAACAGCAAAGCTTTAATGTCAAAGGAGATTTGAAATGAATTAGGAGTTATTAACCTCTGCTGTTCTTCTACCTGTCTTTATCACAATCGCTCCCTATTGCCCCCTAGTGTCCAAACTACTTACTACAGCACACATAAGCCATGAATCATAAACAGTAAGCAAATCAGCTGGTTTTAATTTGGTTGTTTAGAAGGCGAGTGTTTCCGTTGTGACAGACTTGAGATCATAATTTAAAACACACAGCTGTATGAGGTCAGAGGTTAATTATTCCTCTTTGTGTAAATGAATGTTGTCCACGAGAGACATTTGGGATGCAGATCATGTGTGTCAGGGCTCAGCAAATCAATCCAAACTGCTGTTAACCTTTTTACTAAAACTTTTATTATTACAATCTTTCTTTATATGGACTATGACTGATGTATTTTGTTAAATTATTATTATTAGACAAATCTATGTTTTGGGTAAATTTTTTTTCACTTCCATTAATAACCAAATTGATTGACTGCACTTTACTTTGCTGCAGGGATTGTCTGAGTTTTGTTCATTACTACACAACACTAGAGCGACACAACACCACACTATAATCCCTGCAGATGTAATGATCTGGGGTTTACGCCTGTTCTAAAATTATGCTGTTATTGACAGCATAAACTGAATACGTACATTCACTTTAACTGATGATCTGTTGTTCATTGTACGATTATTTTCCATTAGACCTACTTTACTGATGAACTGTCTGAAACAGTTTAATATCCTGAACAGAAAAACGGGTTGATATAAATGATAGATGCATTATTGGTACATAATTCTGCAGCTGTAATCTGACCCAGATTTAAATGTAACATCCCGAGTTCAGGAAGAATTGTTGGTGTTGCTTTCAAAGTTAATGCCTGCGTTCAATAGATGCATCTGTTACTGGTTATTATCATGTTGTCTTTCATATGCTAACCATTTCTTTTTTGTTGTGATGTGAAGGATGACTAAAATAATCTAATATTTAATTCAAGTGTTTATTAAAATTCATGTTGACATTAAATCATGACAAACCTTTTTTCATCACTGATCAAAACACAGTATAAAATCTCTCAGTCCCTTTTATGCCCAATGTTGGTGTTGAGGGCTTAATGGCCTCGAACAAAACACTGTAATAACCGACTGTAATTGAAGCAATACAACCTTTTAATAAATAAAACAAAATAATGCAGTAATAATAAACCAGACGCTAGAATAATATATGTTTACCTTGAATCACAAATTATTTACTATGTGAAACCGTTAAAAGTTATTTTTAAATGGAATTGTCTGGGACATCAGGGACCCCACTGAGGTATATAATATATGTCATCATCCAGCCACATTGAATAGATAACTTGATGTTCAGGAGGTTTGTGATATACTGTCTGTCGTCTTCTGTGAGTTTGATTCATCGCTACTGTTCACATGATAGTCTCGTTCCTCATTTAGACATCTGACAAACTCCACAACATCTGGGTGGTGAAAACGACCTAATTACAGAAACAAACAGTGTAAGTAACAGTGTAAGGGAACATATTTAATACATGATATGGTCCAACTGTGGGTATGTGATATTTGATACCATTGGTGGAATCAAAGAACTCCTGCAGCCGGCCAGGCGCCGCCTCCTCCTCCTCGTACTCGTGTGCCTGAAGGATCATCTCCAGAAGGTCGAACTGTTTGACCAGCCTGGCCTCTGCACTGCTCTGTGTCTCGTACTCCTACAGCAGAAACACGTAGGCGTGAGGAACAAAGCCATATTTCCATGTGAACATATACACAAAATCTAGGTCAAGTGTTGTACCTCCCAGAGTGCATAGATCTCTTGCTTCAGTCCATTTGGCAAAAGGCTTGATAAACGTCTCATTGCTTCCTGAGAGACATCAGAGAAATATTGCTAGTTTTGAGAAAGCTCTCTGGCTTATGGCTGTTTGTTTTCGCTCATCACTCACCTCTTCTCTTCGATGTTTTTCTTCTTTACTGACATTATCTGGAGGAGCAATATCTCCTACAATGCATTCTGCCATGTCATGAACCAGAGCAAGCTTTATACACCTAAAGTCGAAGGTGAAGATAAAGAGTAGATTTATAATTATTGTTTCACCTTAACAATCAATGTCCCACTAGTTAGTATCATGTAACGTGTGCTTTGATACCTGTCCCTGTCCACTGTGGGGTCAGTGATGGTCAGGGACATCATGGCCATGCGGTACATGTGATCTGACACACTCTCTGGTTCCTTGACTTTCCTATAGACCCAGCCTGTCCGTGGGACTCTCTGTAAAGACACATTTAAACCATTGAATTCAGTCATGTATGCTGATAGATTTCCATATTGTAAAACTCTCTCTCTCTGCATAACTCTGACAGGACATTTCTGAACTGAGTGCCATATGTGTGCACAGTTGGTCGTTTATTGCTTTTGTTTACTGCAATGTATTTAATTGATCAAATCCTTTTAGGAGCTAAAAGTTTAAAATGATATGTAAACAGCAACATCATCCTTATTGTCTGTTTTTTTTTTCCAAATCATGATCCCATGTGGTTTGCATGTCCTTTAAATAATCTCAAAGCTCCAGAAATCAGATAATAATTTGATTCTGGTGTTTAATAACTGTGAGCAAAACATAGGTCTAGGCAGTAATTGAAGGACGACATAGTGTCTATTTAGGCCCACACTCTGCATGTAATAATCACTGGTGCACGTCTTACTTTCAGCTGTCCGATAAGCTTCATAAACTGCAGCATATTTCTAATGCTATTTGTCCTGTTACCGGTGGTCGCCATGTTGCACTTTAACCCGGAAATACACTGGTGGTGTAGAGGCAGTGAACGGCCAGCAGGGGGCAGAAAAACCAAAGCAAAGACAACAAAAACAACTCCCAGGGTCATCTACAAGTGACTGGGTTTATTGTTCATATTACAATGTTTTTAACCATTGATGATAAACACAACCGTAGTTCCTATTTTGCAGTAATTATGGCCGTGAATGGTATACACACGTTGAGCTCTAGATGGCAGTCACGCCTAGTGCGACTCTGAAATCACCATGGAAATCATTCAAGTAGAAGTCAACCCGGAAGTTGGGAAGCGGGAGTTTGAAAAACACAAACAAACATTGTTTTTATCTCCTCCGTCGAGTAGAGATCTTTTACACATCGACAAAATGTTGAAGAAGGCCCCCAAACTTAAAAGCATTATAAAAAGCAAAGCGAAAACTAACATAAATATCTCACCAGCTTCGGAGGCAATGGTAAGTTCTGTTTTTCATTCATTTTACTCGATGTGAAAATAAACAACGTGTTTTGTTTTGGGTTTTTATTTTAGATTGAACTTTTAACACTTATTTTCCTGAATGGATTGGCACAAGAGGCAAAGGCTAAAGCGTTTGAAGAAAAATCTGCTACAATCCGAGCTCAGCATCTGAAAGCAGTGTCTAAGGTAAGTCCTTTCGCCTTGTATTTTCTCTGCAAACATTCATAGACATGTTGGTAAATCAATAACAGATTTGATATTTAAAAAAAAAAAAAAAAATAGACGTGGGTAGGGTAACCAAAACTTCTCATGTAAGACTAAAGTTACTCATATTATTGTACTCAAGTTGAAGTAAAACGCAGAGACCCCAATATTTGAGAGTTTCAGTGACCCAAATAATTACCCAAGAGTTTAAAAAAAAAGCGTTGTGTGTAGTGTTTTGGAGTTATCCAGAATGACAATATTGAGTGTACTGTCTATAATTAAAATACTTAAAAATGACTAAAGGAGACAGTGTAATGTCTTAATAAGGGTATTAAGTGATATTTCTGCCCTTTTATTTTATTGTCCATTCACAGTTTGTGTGATACTTGAACCTCAACCAAGACATTTACATTTTAAAGGCACATTTTAGCACATCCTTGATGCATTGGCAAAATATTGTCCAAATATTGTTATCAACATAACGCACAAACAATGTAGAGAATTTTTTTTTGGTCAATATCGCCCTCTTCTAACGTCTTACTGAGTGTTTGGATGTAAAATGTATTTAAAATCAGCAAATTTAAAATAGACACAAAAAAATTACAAAACAAATAATGTCTCTGATAATAATACAGTACATGTGTGTGTCTTTTATAGAAAATGCTGAAAAAGGCCAGAGGATGAAGACTGAAGTTAATCAACATTTTATTTTAATTTTATTTTCAGTCTTTACTTCCCATGTATGGACTTTTCATTTTTGGTTTTACCTTTTCTAAGTAGATGATTGTTTTTTAAATTTCTAGTAAAGTAATTATTTTGACTAAACATACATGTTGCACTGGTTTTAAACTTAACGCCTTACATAACTTTTGTTCTACTACGCATGCCCTTATTTTTTACCTATTTCAGCATACTTTTTCCTATTTCATTATTATTATACACTGTTATCTGTTGCACTTTATCGCCAAAGCAAGTCTCTCATTTTTCTCCACCATAACTGTTGAGAACCGAGAATGAAAATAAACCATAATTGTAGATAGTATTACAGGATGAATGTTTGCTGAAATATTGAAGTAAATATTTTATGTCCTGTTCTTTTAAAGCCTTTTTCTTTGATGTTGTTCGTCATGCTCTGTGTGTTAAGTTGCATGCCTGACACCACCTCTGATGAGCGTAGCCTCGGCCTCCTTCCAAATTCCACAATTCTTCATGCTGTGTAGATTATCTGTGTGCAGAGATGTTATCCTCATCGCCCCTTATCTTTGCAGACCCCACTGCAGCATTTGTCTTCCCGTTCTCTGTCCGTGGTTTTGAAGGAACAAAAACAATTCCAGAGTTTTATAAACCGTTAGAGCTGGTAATCACAAGATCCAACACGATTCGATGTGATACACAATACAAGGCTTACAATACAATAATATCACGATGTGACAATTCATATATTGCACATGATATTCTGCAAAATATCACTGAAAAAATATGTCTTTAAATCAGTATTTCTGTGTTAAACCAGTGCATGCACATTCCTTAGTTTGGTGGGACTGCACCTGTGGCAATTATTTATCACAGTTTTGCATCTGTGTAGTGGCAGTTTGTGAAGAAATTTAGAAAAATAAAGGTTTTAAATTACAGGAAGTAGAGCTGAGTTATAAAACGGAAGCCCTCCACCTATGTCATCAAAAAGTGACTTGCCATGGAAAATACAAAGACAATTTACACACAACTGGCATTCAGCAAAATTAATTTTTTGGGGCATTATTTGTCAAATCATAACGTATTGAGTAATTTATATGGATTTTGGCCCTTGTTTTCAAAATGGTTGCTAGGTAACAGTTGTGGATTTACCTCTACCTATGTCATATTTCTTGCTCATGTCCAACCAGGAAGTACAATTATAAACATTACAAAAACTGTTAAACTGGGTATAAATCCAAATCTTAAATAAAATCACTGTTTTAATTAAATCTGTAGTCCAACCTGTCACATAGACTTTAATTCAATAATCAAAACCTTGAATGCACCATAAATATTTTCACTTTTCTCTAACTTTTTTCTTTGTTTTGTGATATATTCCAAAAAACACTGGTACTGTATCAACAAATGAAGTGTCACAATAGATTGTTATTTTGACACACCCCTAGTAGTGCATGACAGATATATCTCTGTAACTAAATGGCAACTTTTTTTCTCGGCTCTTTTGCTTTGCACTCATACAAATCATGCAAATCATGGATTAAAACATGAATGTAAATTACAGTGCTGCAACTGTATTAGTTTATAAATATTTATTTATATACTACATTTAAGTTTTAAAAATGCAGTCATAACCAGATTCTGTTTATTTGAGCAGTCTGTGACACGAGTGAAATAGACAAAGTGGCAAAGAGATGGAGAAAATAATAAAGCTCAAAAGAACTAAACAACAGCATGAATACTTATGAACGCTCATCCTCAAGATTGAGGTATTAATATAGTGACTGAAGACTTCTCAACTGTTTTTCAGTGTCACAATTATTCCACCCCTTAAAATACAGCTCCACAGCTGAATATGACTTTCGGTGCTGCCTGATGACTGAAGCAGCAGCACATGCCAGGCTCTGTGTGGCCAGCCGCAGCTCCATGGGTTCGATTCCCAGCTCCAACAATTTACTTAAAAAACAAAAAATAGTTTCAGTCAGATGGCAGTCGAAACGTCCCTATTTCAAAGCAGCTACTTTGTTTATATGCACACCAAACAATCTGGTCATCATCTGATTTCTGGAGTTATCAAATTTTTGAACAGCTGATGTGAATAATCCGTTTTTTTTTTCTGATTGTTCACATGTGCAGGTTTACACAAGGAAAAACGGACAAAAAAAGTTATTTTTAAAAGTTTTATACAACATCAATGTATCAACAAACACTAATTAACTGAGACGAGTCTACAGTGTTCTTGATAATTTCTCTGGGGCATGTAACACTATAGTCAGGTATAATCAGATATTCCTTTATACTACTGAGATAGATATTTATTATTAAAGTTATTCTGATTCTGATCATGTCTGTATTCAGAATCAGAATCAGAAATTGTTTATTGCCATTGTCAGTGAAATTCACAAACGTAGGAACTTGCTTCGGCGTAGGTGCAACATAAAGCAAAGGATAAAATATAAAAAATATATAAAAAGGCATGCATAAAATTAAGAATAAAATAGACTAAGATAGACTATATACAGAATGTACAGTTGGCAGATAGTGCAATGTGCAAATGAGTAGTGCAAATAGATTGTTCTTAAATAGTATTATTGTTGAAGTGACAGGTGTTACAAAGTGTTCATGAGTCCAACGGCAGAGGGAAAGAAACTGTTCTTGTGGCGGGAGGTTCTGGTCCGGATGGACCGTAGCCTCCTGCCCGAGGGGAGTGGCTCAAATAGTCCGTGTCCAGGGTGAGAAGTGTCAGCTGTGATACGACCTGCTCGTCCCCGAGTCCTGGAGACGTACAGGTCCTGGACAGATGGAAGGCTGCAGCCGATCACCTTCTCAGCAGAGCGCACAATGCGCTGTAGTCTCTGTTTGTCCCTGGCTGTGGCTCCAGCGTACCACACGGTGATGGAGGAGGTGAGGATGGACTCGATGATGGCCGTGTAGAACTGCACCATCATCTGCGCCCGGCAGCTTGGCTTTCCTCAGCTGCCGGGAAGTACATCCTCTGCTGGGCCTTCTTGATGATGGAGCTGATGGTCGGCTCCCACTTGAGGTCCTGAGTGATGGTGGTGCCAAGGAAGCGGAAAGAGTCTACGGTGGTGATGGGAGAGTCTGTCAGGGCGAGGGGGGGCTGAGACTTTCCTGAAGTCCACGATCATCTCCACTGTCTTCTGGGCGTTGAGCTCCAGGTTGTTGGTGCTGCACCAGGACACCAGCCGATCCACCTCCCTCCTGTAGACAGACTCATCGCCGTCCGAGATGAGTCCGATGAGGGTGGTGTCGTCTGCAAACTTGATCAGTTTTACAGAGTCGTGGCTGGAGTTGCAGCAGTTGGTGTACAGGGAGAAGAGCAGAGGAGAAAGTACACAGCCCTGTGGAGTTCCTGTGTTGATAGTCCGAGTCTCTGAGACATTCTTCCCCAGCCGCACGCACTGCCTCCGGTCCGTCAGGAAGTCAGTGATCCACCTGCAGATGGAGTCAGGCACGTGGAGCTGAGAGAGCTTGTCCTGGAGCAGAGCAGGGATGATGGTGTTGAATGCAGAGCTGAAGTCCACAAACAGGACCCTGGCGTAGGTTCCCGGGGAGTCCAGATGCTTCAGGATGAAGTGGAGGGCCAGGTTGATGGCGTCGTCTACAGATCTGTTGGCTCTGTAGGCGAACTGCAGTGGGTCCAGGGCGGAGGAGGTGAAGGACTTGAGATGGGGCAGGACCAGGCGCTCAAAGGACTTCATGACGACAGGCGTCAGCGCCACAGGCCTGAAGTCATTTACATAATACATATCTGTTATTATGTAAATGTACCCACAGTTTTGATTTTGATTTTGAAACCATTTCTCCCACTGACCACTGGGACGACAGAGATTACACAGACTAGCTGAATAAATTACATAACGTTGGTTAGTAATAGTCGGAGTCTCTCACTCACCATCGTAACCATGTGGTTTATATTCTCCTTTTTGACTTTCTTTTTATTATTCACTTGGCTTTTTCACTTCATTCTCTCCATCTTTTCGTTCCCTCCTTCCTTCACTTTTTGGCAGCTGAAGCGTTCTTTGGCCTCTGGTGGATATTTTTCTCAAGAATCTGATCTGGCTCCCCACCGAGCATAGCCTTGTCATGTTTATGTTCACAGTCAGGTTGGGGCGGGGTGCAGAGGGGGAGTCACGCTTGGTCCTACGCCCTACACTTTTGATCTTTGAACCCCCAGCACCTTTTTCATTTTCATTGTCTTTCAAACGCACAACTTTTCGTAATCGTTTTTGTCATACGTGTTGACAGTGTCCACTTTTTGAGCAATATCTCAAATCAGTAAATCTACCACATGCAGATTGATGGATGGATATTGCTTGGCTGCAGCTGGCTGTGCATGCAAGGTACCCTGAGGTGCTGTTTTATTGCCTGCCCTTCGGGTCTCTCGTATTCTACAGGGATTAGAAGCAACATTTGCTTTAAAAAGTCTAAAGAAGTAGCCTTGTGTGTTTCAATGTGTATGTCAGAGCACCTGTTGACAATTTGAACCAGTGTAGCGCTGTCCAGCTCCTCTGTCTGGCTGCATCTTTTAGCTTTGTCTAGCAGAGATAAATCAACTGCAATGTAAATTCTCATTGCTGATATCTCCTCTGACATGCTTCCAGATAGCTGAGAATCAAAGAAAGAACTGTTCTCTTTTTGGCACACATTTTATTATGGTAACTTGCCGTGCGATTTGTTAATAAATTGCACATGTATTTCTTTGCACAGCTTTAAAATTGTGTCACCCTTTACTGTTTTGGTAAGGAAGAAACAGTCCAACAAAGCTTTAAAACACAGAACATTTTGGAGTGGAGCAAATCTGCAATCTTTTAATGGTTTTAGTGTGTGTTATATCTCATAAATTTGAAGAGCTAAAGAGAAGAAAATTATGGATTTAAGAGAGTGAAGTTTGCTCTAGGGAGAGAAAAGGCACAAGGGGAAGGCTGAATGTGGTGCAGTTACAATTTGTTTTGGAGAAGTGGATGAAGAAGCAGAGAGTTCCCCAAAACAGTCGATAATACGCGCCAGGATGCCAAATAACAAATCCACTGGAGGACTTGACTTTTCATCACCTCTCTGTGTTTTTGTGGGAAAGACAGACCTACCCTGAGCTTGCAGAAAAGTTTTGATTTCTTGTTGGGAGGTAGTCATATCATACCGCACTTGTTATTTTTTCATTTCCTGAATCCTGTCTAATGAATAAAAAAACTCATCTTGGTGGTTTATTGGCTCCAATTTAAGCAAATATAAAACGGTAATCATGTGGGAATGGATTTTTTCATTTATTAATCCTTTTCTAATGTGCATGTTTTATTCCAAAATGTGAAAATTGCTTTTCCATACTCCAGAACCTCACTTTCACAGTATGTAATTTCTATAAAAACATATTTTACTATTGTGGCTGACCAATAAACAGAAAACTCATGCCAAAATCAGTTGCAGGTTTCCACTTTGGTCTTGGGCAAGATACAAAGTGGTGTCATAATGGGCCAGAAGGAGGGTCGAGAGAGGGGAAGAGCAGAGACGTAGCCAGAGTGTGTGTGGGAAGCAGAGGAAGGAACAGTGCCTTACCCAAACTTTATGCTCAATCTGACTTTGCGACTCATATGATGGTTTATCTTCTGTTTGCATTCTTGGTGACATTCTGCTGGCTTGAGTGATCTCATGGAATGGATTTTCATTTGAGAACCTTCAACTTTACTCAAAGGCTGTCTCTGCAAGGGTCCGTTTGAATGTGTTTGGAGATTTTGCTGCCCTTTGAGTCTGTCTAACAGGACTTGAGATGTGATCCAAGAAGATTCTGCAAACTGGACTCATGCCGTTTTGAAGGTGAAGGAAAATGCGCATATCATCACTGATCTGGATTCTGCACTTGATGAATCTCACAATAGGTCAAGACAAGATTTTGCGCTACAGGCGTAAGTATTGTATTATTCCTACAGCAGTCTGTTTGATCTGGTTTTAGCCAATTCTGTGTTTTTATAGTAACGCAGTAAACAGAACATGCAAGCTGCATATGGGGATGATAAGTGAGCTCTCTCCACTTTTAGAAAATAATGTGGTCAGAGATTTCCATTACATGCAACTCTTTGTACACTGTCCCAGACTACTGAAGTCATTAGCTGTTAGGGGGTTGCCCTGTAATTGCCAGTAAATTGGTAAACATTATTCTATCAGGAAGCCAAACCATGAAAGGCAGGCGTTATATGTTTTATTCTGTGAGGTGTATTTCTAATGAATCTTTTTGTCTCTTATAGGTAGCTCCACAGCAAGTAGCTCCACAGCTGGTAGGCCGTGTCCCTCAGGTTGTGTGACGTGTTCAGCCCTTAATGGTTGTCTGTCCTGTAAACCTCGCCTCTTCTTTCACCTGGAGCTGGAAGGGATGAGGCAGAGAGGAGTTTGTCTGTCCTCCTGCCCCCGGGGCCACTATGGCACACGCTCTCCCTACATCAACACCTGCACCAGTGAGTAGATATTTCAGCCATGCAGCTGTTGTTACTCCTGCATCATAGAGCCCTAATAGATAAATATAAGGACAAGCAGGCCAAATATTGCATTATAATGAGTATTACAGTATTATGACTCCTGGCCAAAGTTAATAATGATACCCATATTTCCCAGGATGCAAGGAGGACTGTGCCTCCTGCTTCAGTGAAAGTTTCTGCACCCGTTGTCACTTGGGCCGCTTCCTGTTTCGGGGCAAGTGTGAGCACAGTTGTCCATTTGGGCTCACTGCCAACTCTGAACTACGAGAATGTATAGGTACATACATTTACTTACATATTCAAAAAGTAATTGCAAGACAATGTTTCTGATCTAATATTACATGATTCTTTAGAGTGTCCTGCTGGCTGTGAGCTGTGCATGCGGAGGAACATGTGTGTGCGCTGCAGAGCAGATTTATACACTCTTCAAGGCCAGTGTTATTTCACCTGCCCAAAGGGGTTCGAGCCTGACGAGCAGCTCATGCAGTGCCTCCCGCAAGGTGAGAGGTATTCTAAATTTATATATTTTTTCCCTTCAATAGCAATATTAAACACTTATGTGAATTCACTGATACCATCAATTCACTTTTTTCTACCATGTTTTACTCTTTCCACCTGTGAGTGTCTTTCTCATCATCACAGTGTCTCTTCCAGTGCACTGTAAGGTAGGAGAGTGGTCAGACTGGAGCCCATGTGTTCACAAACGCGCCATGAAAATTCTCAGAAAAGGAGAGAAGATGCGCACTAGACAAGCCTTGAGTCCACCAAGCCGCTTCAAGATGCCCTGTCCAAAGTTGTTTCAGTTCAAAAAATGTATTTTTAAAAAGAGAAAGACTTTCATATTAAATGCCATGTCGTAGTTATTTGTAATGTTGATCAAAATGCATTGTTCTTCATAAAAATGCTTTTGTTATTATTTAACAACTTATACTTTTGTAAATAGTTGCTCTTGCTTTCATGGTTGGCACTGATGATTGTATAAGAAGTTGCTTGATGCCAAATCTGTAAACATTGTCTCTTTTGAACAACACCACGTTTTTTGCATAAATTATTTTTGGTTTAGTGTGTTTGTGTGTAAAATATTGCAATAAAAAGACATTTAAATGTATTGGGAGTATTGTTGACAGAATAATATGATTATGGATTACATTTTAAACACAAAAAGTGGGCGCCCTATCCCCTTGTAACGCTCATAGACGCTGCGTAACGTTGCCTGCTCCATCGACGCACGGGACGCACATGACGCACGGGGCACGCGCTGGGCCAATCCTGAGGCAGTAAAACCAGGGCTTGGCTCGGACGGGAGCTGTCACGGGCTCCCAGCAACTCCCAGCAAACCATATTATTCAGAACCGAAAGTAAATTATTGAAAAGATCTGTGTTTCGACTTTGAAGGCAAATTAGAAACCGCTCGAGTGAGTAATCCGCGTTATTTTACTAATGTTCTTCAGCTTCTGTACTGATGTTTACTGCTAGCATGTTTGGAAAGCTAACTATAAAACTACCGTAATACGAGTCAGGCTGCGAGGCTAATTTTAGCCTTATCTTAAATATCGCAAAGATTATTGTAATTCAATCATTTACTGCCTCACTTTGCACTTCAGATATTATTCCTATGTATACTGAGTTTTTTGGGCTTAGCAAATGCTAACATAGCCTTAATACTGTACGTAATGTTATACACATTTTGGAATGGGGTAAAATGCATTAGTAGTAATGTTTGTAGTATTAGTATCAGCCAAAATGTTGATGATTGCATGCTTCAGGAGGGTGTTTCCAAAACTGTTCACTATCACCATTGAATGAGCTGCTCATTGTTTGTCTCTCTACAGAATGGCTGGCTCTGAAAAGCTGGATTCTCCACTGAAAAGTCTCAGTCCTAAACTGCAGGAGCAGGTCGGGGACTCCCCTGGTCCCGGCAGTGCCCCGGAGTGTGCCATCTGCCTACAGAGCTGTGTGCACCCAGTGCAGCTGCCCTGCTGTCATGTCTTCTGTTTCCTCTGTGTGAAGGGGGCGTCCTGGCACAGTAAGCGTTGTGCTCTGTGTCGCCAAGAGGTGCCCGAGGACTTCTTGGACCGGCCGGTCCTTTTGTCCCCTGAGGAGCTGAAGGCTGCTGCAGCAGGACTAAGCCGGGGCATCGGGGGCGGTGCTCATAAGGACTACGCGTGGTACTATGAAGGTCGGAATGGCTGGTGGCAGTATGATGAAAGAACCAGCCGAGAGCTGGAGGAGTCCTTCTCCAAAGGCAAAACGAGCACAGAGATGCTGATTGCAGGCTTCTTGTATGTGGCAGATCTAGAGAACATGGTGCAGTACCGCCGAAATGAGCATGGACGCAGGCGCAAGATCAAGAGAGATGTTGTTGATATTCCTAAAAAGGGGGTTGCTGGACTAAGGTTAGACCCTGAGCCCGTACCCAGTATACCACCAGCTGAACGAGTACATTTAGCTGATGGTTCAGACACAACAGGTCAGCCCTTATCTGCAGCTTTTCGCTTTATGACATCTGTCCCCCCTGTTCGACCCCCCACGCTCCTGGGCCGTCCTGTGACCAGAGTACATACTCCAACACCTACTTTGGAAGAGACTTTTTCCCAGCTTCTGATCAGCTCTCCAGAGGAGGACATCGAAGAAGACTCCTCCAGCAGCAGTGAAGAGGAGGCTGACAGAGCCAGAGGGAGAGCACAGTCGCTCAGGCAGACGAGGCACAGACCGAGACAGACACTCAGTGAGGACCAGCCCCCCAGGATGCCCCCAAGAGGAGCCCCGCCCAGCGCCGCACCAGTGCGCTCACGCAGCCCTGATGGACAATGCACCGTGACTGAAGTCTAACTGTCCACAGACTGGAATGAGACTGTGCCACAAACACAGCACTGACTATGGCTTAAGCTTGTGTCACAAAGTGGGAAATAATGATTTTACATTCTTGTGCCCTGGGTTCACAAAACTCTCTCAAATCTTTATGCTCACCTTTTGTGTGTATGGACAGATAACAAAATGCATTTTGTAGGCATACTGTATTGTGTATTGCACTATATCAGAATCACCCATGTGATGTGAAAATAATTTTTAAAACATGTCTTAGTTTAAATTATTTTTTAATAATTTTAGAGCCTTTTGGAGGTGTAGGTTTCCTGTTTTAGTTTTAAAGAAAATGTCAAATATTTATGTGTCTTACCACTGCAGGCTGAACTTGTTTATAACTTTACAGATAAACTTGTTAAGTGGCCACATAAAATTATGATTGGTTATTTTGAATCTGTATGATTCATTAAGGCAAGTAGAGATTAAGAGATAATGTAAGAGGCTTGTTTGTAGTTGAGTTATAAATTGTGTTGTCATGTGCACTGCTTATGCAGAAAGCTGGCAGAACTTCTGGAAAGTAAAGACTAAATGTAGTGAGGCACATTTAGATCTGTTTCTTGTACTTTTTGAAGGGCTTCTGTCAAAGCCCTGGCATGGACACACACTTGAGTTGTCTTCACTTTTCTCTCTCATTCCAGTTGCTGATGTTGTCATCATTTGCTTAACATCTTAAATTATGTCTGTGTGAAACAACATAATCCTTTTATTCTTGTGTTTTGGCAAATTATTAAAGTGGTTTTATTTATCATCAGGCATGTGTGTTGGAATTTTTGGAGTGGCTAAACCGCTGAGAAGGGTTTACTGGCAGAAGAAGTGGCAGAGATCCACAGGTCTGTTTGCAATGTGTCTCACACTAGAGACAGCTGACCAGCAGGAGGCGCTGTTGAATTGTCTATTCACACTTTACTCATTTTCTTGTCAGTCGGGTGGGAATACAAACACACAAAGATATAAGCCAAAAACCTTGGTGACTGTCAATGACAATTTTTGAAAACATAATAAACATAGTTGTGTAAGTGTTGATGGCACAAAATAACATGGAGCGCATGCAGGTGTCCTTACACATTACTTGTGGGATTTATTTGCAGTGATGGATCTGCTGTCATCAAGAGCATTACCAACTTTTCCACATCTCTCCTATGCAACAGCAGTTATTTTTACGGGCTTGTGGTTTGGGACTGTTGTGGTGCTGAGGGCGGCGTGAGAGATCATGAGCTGCCATAGTGCTCCTGCTGCTGACTTCCAGTTTGATCCTCAGTGTTTAGGGTTCAGAGGAAAGATGAGAGTGATGGATCTACCTTTGCTGTCACCATCTCAGCCTCAAGTGTCTGCCAAACCAACTCAGAAAATTACACACTGTGCTGAAAATGAACACGTAAAACACGTTTTAATAAGGCAGACTTTGGCTAGCGTTTCCATCAATTTTCCTTAATAAGTCTGTACTGGAATAGTTTAATAGCAATCATTTTAGTTTTTTGTGTTGTATATTCGATCTTTAATTCTGGCATTAGTATAGTTATTAAGAATTTGTTTCACTTATTGTCTTGCAACTTTTTTGAAATTTATCTAAACAGGTGATTTTGTTATCCAAATTAGACCTCTAAGGTTGGAGCAGGTCAATAAACAATCAACAGCAATATTTTTTTATTTAAAAAGTAGTTAACCACTGTGAATCTGAAGTCTGCACAGTTCTTTGCACACTGCACCTACAATATAATCCCATATGGAGCTGTACATTCTCCCTGCAGCCAGAGATTTATCTGCTGTGGACTCTATTTAGATTTTACCGTGTATAGAAGAGCCATAACCTCGGGGTGTTCGGGGACAAGGTGGCATAGAAGGACAGGAAGAAACAGACATTTATAGATTCTGAAGTGAAAATATTTTAAAATAATCAAACTTGCGATAATGGTTGAAAAAATATCTATATTGCAAGAAGCCAAATATATGAAATATATGAAGATCCATTTTCTATTCAAATGTATAGAAATACAAATTCAACTTGAACACTCAAAACAGTGAGAAAATATTATAGAATATCAGTGTTTGTTTTTCTAGTAATATGCAGCCCCAAAAATGATCTTGAGCACCATTGTAATATACTTTGAGGTAGAGGTATTTTTTCATTTTATGTTGCTAAATAACAGGGGTCATCAGAATAGGGATGTAACATATACGTACAGATATTTACACTAATATATCAATTAATATCAAGCACTTTAACCTATCATTTTTTTTCATTGTAGCAAAGGGAACTACACAGACCTTTGTACTTTCAGTACAGTCAAAACATATTTTTTCAAGTACTTTTTTCTATTTTGAAAATAATAGTCAGTCTCTTCAGGAAATTATTAAACAGCATTACTACATCATAATAAGAACCCCTGAATCGTTAGATTTGGATATCTAACATCTTGCAAACAGAGACCACCAACAAAAAGGAGAAAATTACAGTTATAGTTAAAGAAGATCTTTCTGTGCATTTGCAACAGCTAAAGTATTCTCTCTCGCCCCAAACAAGAAAAAGGTCCCTGCTGGTGATTTTGAAGGTTACAACTTTTTATTTCCAAGCGTAAAGAAAGAAACTACCCATGCACTGCAATCATGAGCTCCCACAAATTCTTTGGAAACTGGAAACTGGAAGCCCTGCAATAAGTTGGCCACTGTCCAGGATGTACCCCGCCTAAGGCCCAAAGTCACTGGGACAGGCTCCAGTCACCTGCGACCCCTGATGGGAACAAGTGGTAGAAATGAATAGTAAGTATTTTTGCCACTTAAATATGAAGTGTTAAATATCTCTTGTTGCAAACAGTCTGTGCACGGAATTTCAGTTGACTAATCAATCATCATCAAGACAAAAAATAAAACAAATTACAATTTAAAAAAAATATAAATAAAAATAATCAGGCAGCCTTTACATTTAATTGGTTGATTCTTCTTCTTTTTTTTTTTTTACTTTTTGATTGCAGTTAGCTTTAGCTGTGAGAAATGGTTAGCCTGGCCAACTGCTGCTGAGAGTTATGTGGGGTATGTAAATATCTATAAGTAGAAAGAGATAATGCAAAGATGGCGTGTAATTAAGTCAATACATTTTTTTTTAAAAAGTTTTAATCAATAAAAAGAGACAGTTCTTCAATTCTTTGCAGTGCTGACAGGAGCGAGGAGACTATTGTAGCAGAATCACTTGGCACATGGTAATTCTCGAACAGAGACAAGGAAAATATATCAAGTAGGTCAAGAGCTGGTGGTGTAGACTGTGTATGATGGAATGCATGACATGATATGTCCAGCCATAGTTTCCCAGTCAAAAATGCAGACAGGAGACAACACTCATACATGCACTCACGCACATACGATGGTCTGTGACTGCTCGGATGACTAGTGTATAAACTCCTTCACACTTCACAAAATATGCAGCCTGTCTCAGATCCTGCTGCAAATAGTCCATCACAGAGCCATCTTTCAACACATCAGGCCTCTGTAAAACATTTGTCGTGTCAATTGTTTGTGACCTTGTCCCAGGCTTGCTTGTTTTTAATTTTTAACTTTACTTTGTATTGTGTTTTAATCTGGTTTGAATTATTTGTGTTTTTGTGTGTGCAGTGTATGTACACGTGCCAGATCACAAATGAGGTTCCCCAACGGGGAAATAAAGTTATTTTGATTTGATTTTGATGTTAAACTGAACTTTTTGGGGTTTATAGCCAACTGGTTTCAGCTGTGAGTTGTGAGTAAGAATTGTTGATTGGATAATTGGCTGGAAAACCAAAATAGAAAATGCAAACATCAACTTATAAATCATGTACAATGTTTTATGTAATTGTGAATAAATAAACTGTCATCAGTAAAATCAATATTTGATTTGAACATGTATAGCTTAAAAACATAGCTATGCCTTTACGTTTGTGGTTAATTATTTTTTAAAGGAGACAGGTTTTTCAGACCTGCAACATAAGTCAGCATTTAACATTTCATTTTGTTTGTTGTAAACTGCAATGTTGATCTAAAACGACTTAATAATAGAAACAGGTCCAGTGACTTCCTGTTCAAAATTGTAGAACTGATAAGTGGCAATGTAATGTTTTCTAACGGGCAGATCTGGTACCATAGCAACTTAGCAGCGAGCGCTAACGGGATACAATCAGGATACAATAGAAAGGAATGGCTTAACAGTTAAAAATAGATACGTGGACTGTTCAGGTAATAACACTGTAAAACCTGAAGCACTGTTTCCATTTGTTTGAGGATAAGTCAGCAAGTCAGCAAACTAAACTGGACTGTAGCTTTGTGATTCATTTCACTGTGGTTTTATGCTGCTGTTAATCTTTATTGCATTGCATTCACTACACTCTGAAGTGCGGATTGTCCCAATTCTCATGTTTACCTCCTGTGCCCGTGTGCACTTGTGTATGTTATGCAGAAAATGCACACTTCAGTGAGTGTAGTGCAAGTGCTGGGACAGGGCCGGAGTCTTCGTTTTTCAAATAATCACATCTAAGTACAGGGATGTGGGCGGGCATACAGGGTAGGTGAAAACAGGAATTTTCAAGGCACTAAAGCTTCAATTACAGGACAATACAGGATTAACATGCAAGAATCCAAAATACAACTTTTAATAAAGTATGAGGAAACACTGTTGTAGCAAGGTTAAATGCTAATTTATTTTGTGTAACATTTTAAACCCCTGACCCAGCTGTAGCTTACAGTCACAGTGGATCATCATGTCCTATCTGGGTTGCGTCTGTCAGCTTTGCATGTTGTGTCTTGGTGTTTCCATAAAGGCTGATTTCACAGACCAGACACTCTCACAGCTGATAGGAGCCAAGAATGACCTCATCTTCATACTGTAAACCTCATCGAGCTCACACTATTACAGCCTATCAAATGACTACTGCTACTGGGCCATTTATAACCTCTGATCTGTGTCATGTCAATCCTGCAGTGACACATATAATAAACTTTGATGCTGTAACATCATCTGATATAACATGATATTAAAATTGCCTGCTACCAACGTAAACATACAGTAGTGATTTGTTAATGCTGTGTTTAAGCCTTCATGCTAAAAAATATTGTTACGTTAGATCCTCTCAAGAATTAATTCTTTGTGACATCACTGTATTGCATGTTGTGGATGAAATGCTTCTTACCACAGGGGCTGCAACTAATGATTGTTTTAGTAGTTGACTTGTGCGATTATTTTATTGATTAATCGACTGATGCTTTTAAAATGCATTTTTTTTAACCAGATATTGGTAGATATATGCAGGCGTGAGGCTTCTGGTAAATAATATTTATGGTAAATACCAAATCAAAGTGTTTGAATTTAACAATGACACTGTCTTTGTTATTAAATATATTGGGTCTGAGCTGTTGTCTGTACGGTCCACATAATAATTAACAATGAATGAAATAGTCTACGATTATTGTAGTACATTTTCACAATCGGATGGATTAGCCCTGTCTTTATGGAGCTCATAATGGAGACAATGCTCCTCCACTGTAAGAAGTACAACTTTTGATACATTATTACTGTATTGTTGATCCTCTCCATAATGTCCTCTGCTGTCATAAATTGTATGTATAAAAGTAATTTCAGTGGGTTTAAGAAGGTTGAAAGTGTAGGACTGTTGTAACAATGACTATTTAAAACAAATATACTGAATGTAAAGTCCTCAAAAAAACAGGAAGATGAAACCCATTCATATATTTGTCTTACTCTTTTTGTTGTTTTTGTCACTCTCATAAATAATAAAGTGTTTAAATGTCAGGCCAGTCATTACTCCATTTTGAGTAAATAACCTTGCATTTCTTGACTCCAACAAATGTTTTTATGCATTCATAATCATACAGTTGTGGTTTCTTTGTTGCAGCTACTCTGTATTTACTCCTTCACAGATATGACTTCACTGGTCTGAGGAAGTAATCAAGCAGTTGTTGATGTGTGACACTAGTTTATAATGGACTAGATTCACAGCCGTCTCATCGTCACCTTGAATGTAGCCTTTGGACCTCCGGCATGTTTAAGGACATGTGCATCGCATCAGTCACACTCACATGTTTCTATTGTGGGCCTTTCTGACATTCCTCACTTTCAAGGCCTTGTTTCAAACTAGATTTGTCTGTGACAAAGAAGCAAATATCAACAATTATTATTCAGCTTTTTTATTGTTATTAATTTTCAATACATTTTTACTTTGCAGACAACAAACAAGCGTAAAACATACATATTTCACAAATAGGCAGGATAGACCTGTCTTTATACTCTGCCTGCAGACTATAGTGTCATCCATGTGATGTGATGTTTCTTGGTTTGAAACGTGTGTGTGGTCTTCTCACTCTTGTTTGTTTGGGCTCTCTGCATCTCTTAGTTGCTCCCAGGTGACCATTCTGCTGAAACCATATCAAAATGTGTCATTCGTCACACGATAGATACCACTATAGTCACCTCTGCCAGGCAACACCAGTTAATCCCACGAGAGCACAGCCCGCTCTTGTTTTGAAAAGCGAGACTGCAGCTTGTCTTTCAAAGAGCCACATTTTCGGGCTGCATTCTATTTTAATAAAGAGGACTGGAATTCTAAAGGGCGCTTTAGGGTCCCCTCGGCTGTCCATGATAGTCCCACCTCTGGCATGGTCTCATTCATCCTGGGGCATTTGAGAGGAGTAGAGAGGAGCAGGGCCACAGACGCTCTGACAGGCCAGACAGGTGTGCTCAGACAGAGCACAGCTCACCGTGACTCAAGCCTCACACATAAGACGCTCACACGACCAGCTACGCTTAAAGACACTGAAAAATGGTCTTGTGGAGTGTGGGCTTTGGAAGTACATCTAACGTCTAACGTAGTTGACCCCAATTCATTACTTAAGACTCCCAGCTGAGGTGTGCTCATGTTGGATATTCCGGCTTGTCCATGGGCATATTTGGCAGGGTATTTCTTATGTACCAGCCGCAAATCCGATAAAAGTACCTTCAGGAGTGTTAACTCCTGTTGTTTAGTGTTAACTGGCTTTGATTGATTTGATACACTGATTGTTAGTTGAGAAATGAATCTTTAACATGTGCCATAGCAGTGATGCAGCTGAAGATGCCATTGCTTCCTGTTTGTTGTGAAACTATGTGCTCACATGTCCAAGGCAGGTGCATGCCACAACAGTGATAAAAGGAGGAACATGTAAACAGTAGAAGTTAACAAGCATACCACTAATAGATGTCTTAAAATAATGCAAATGCCAAGAGACCCTTAACTTTTAACTAGAAAAATGTTGAATTTAAGGCAGGGAGACTGAGAAGGGGGCAGTAAAACCTGTAGAATCCCTGCTGCATGGTGGTCCTGTCACTCTGATTCACACATGCACTCACTCATGTGATGGTCAGGGCTATTTACAGACTAAAACATGCCGAGCCCGTCCCGGACACAGCGGCTGAACACTGCTCTGTGAACACACAGGGGTCAGAACACTGCTTTGTGAACATTGGCTCGTTCAGGGCAGGTGGATGTGAGCAGAGCAGTGTGAGGGTCCAGAGGGCCTCAAACGTTATGTCACAGCACAGATGCAGCTCTCATAAAGAGGCAAGTGGCAGAGAAAGACATAAGTACTTATGGTCTGCTCATTAACTGTTCCATCAGAGCATTGATGCAATGAAAGACCATCTTTTACTCCTTGTCAGTTTTCAGCAGTGATATGTGTCCTTTATGTCATCTTATAGTAGCCAGTAAAATATGTAAAAGGTGTAAAATTATTCCCTTAAAGCAACTTTCTGGAGGTGGCACCTGCATGAGTCCATCAAAATAGAAAGTTAAAACCACAACCATACAGTGGAACATTATAGCCAAAGAAACAACAATTTCATGGAAAGAAGCAGGTGTCGGCTCCTCCAGGCAAGTATGGGTCATGTCAGATACAAGTGTGCTTAGAGAAAGGATATATATATATATATTTTTTTTTTCTTTTTAGTGCTGCAAAACAGCCAAAAATATTTTAGGGCAGATTATTTTTGCTAAATTAAACAATTCTTGTGGTGGATGTAGTGTGAGTCACCACTCGCTATAGAAATTTTCTTCACTATTTTAGACCAAGCAGCAACATTAAACCAAAAGTGAAAAAAGGACTTACATAATGGTGACATGAATTAAGGATATGATTTATGAGTTTAAATAACACGTAATAAAACTATGGAATAATGTTGTTGACCTCATGCCAAAAAGCATTGCACTTTAAGTTGGGTATATAACCGTGATGCAAACTATTTTTAATGGGTACCTCCTTGTTGGAGATGTAAGTGGGTGTGGTCCCCTCAGACGTCATGCTTGCCATGGCGTTGCCTCAGCTGTCCACTCTTGTGTTTCCTTTCTTTGCCCTCTGTCATGTGTCCACCTCATGAACAGCCGGTGCAGAACACGCTGTGCCAGGCTCTGCGTGGCTCAGTCGTGGAGATGTCACAGAAATACACTGTATATTGTCTGTACACCAGGGTTTCATCGTGCAAACTGTGGAGAGGTCTTGGTCGCAGCTTGGCACAAGCTAAAGTACCTCGTTAAAATTCCCCCTCAGAGGTGCCAATTTGTAAGACGGACTCCTATTTTTGCACCTACTTTCTGAGCAATACAAGTGACATCAGAAAGAATCAAAACAATACATTGTGTTGTTATTTTCAGAATAAGTGTTCATAATCACATAACAAATCCATAAAAAACACTTAATTTATAAAGTTTTTTTTAACAGTTAAGTTATGGCTATGTGAATAGCCTCTATCAGTTATAATGTAAATAATAGTAAGTGTAAAAAAAAAAAAACACATTTAGCTATAACATAGAGAAAAGCCAATCTCCCCCTCCTTCTCTTTATTTATACCCCAAAGACAGCGGGCTAAGATTTCTGGCACCAAAACACACGTCACACTTGCTATTTCAGTCTAAAGTGCCACATAGCTTTGAGGTTGGGTGACAGGGCTGAGGCATCATGGGGCCAAAGCACTTCCGCACACCCGCAACAGCTTTTACGTGACATTTCACACTGATGTCCCTTTGTCCAGAGCACAGTATTGATGTATACGAGGAGTGTGGGCATGTCTGCTGGACCTGTCAGATCATTGGTACTGGCTTGTTCTCAGTTATCTGAATGACCACTGGCTGTGCTGTCTCTGAGTGAATGTGGTGAAGTGTTCTCACACTTTGAACGGAGCACAAGGTGACAGGGAAACCACAAAGTGTTGATGCTGGATTATGAGGCGCAAAATACAGAGCTGGAAATGTGATCGCTGGCCTTAGTGGTAGAGTAGCATGGAAGTCTCAATCCACATGTTTTCTACTAATATTAATTACTGGGCCTGTTCTAGCAGAATCTGGAAGTTGTCATTGACTAATATAGTTCACCCTTGTTGAGTAAGCAGACAGTTAGTCATGACATGTTACAAGCAACATTGGTGGAGTAGAGATACAACCTGACTTCGGCATGTTGGAACTGCTGGTGTCAAATGTCATATCGACCCAGCATGTGGCAATTCATCACACACTGTGTCTCAGTAAAAACAGAATATACTCATCAATACAACTGTTCTATCAAAAATGACAAACTCTTTTGTGAAATGCCATGTTTATTTACATGTTAATTACCAAGAAAAAAACAATTAAAGTTTTCTTGATTTGTCACAGTTATTACTTAAACATTTTAAATATCAATATGTTACAGTCTTACACAGTAAACACACAGTTTCTTGTGCTGTTAGATTCAGCAGGCAACTGTCAGTATTAAAGACATGACATGAGCATGCACCCGCATAGGGCCACATGCTTCAATCTAAACCACATGGAACTCATACAAAAAATAAAGACGGATAACCGACATGAATGTGTGAACAAAAGTAAAACAAGGTCAATGCAAGAAAAGCCACAGCCTGAAAAAAGAATGTTGTTGGGGCATTTACAAATAGTTCATCCTGTCACTATTTACAGAAGGAGATGTACTTCTGGAGCATCACATAATGACGGTCTCAGTGTGCAGAGAATAGGGGCTAAAGTTCCGGTGTTTGGGTGCAGGACTGGGGCTCCTGGTCAGGGGACTGGGGGTCCTGGTCCGGGGGCTAGGGGGCCGGTACATTGGGCCTGATGGGGCACTCATTCTGGCAGGGCTATGACCAGCCCATCTGGATGGGGGCCTTTGATTGGCTGGTCGAGCTGGCCTTGAAAAACTCTTAGGTTTTGCAGCGTAAAACTCTGTATTCTCCTGGAATGAGAAGAAAGACGTTAAGACTTTATTGATTGCTCATCTATTTAAATGAACAGGTCCAAGCTTGACTCACCGGCTCAGGATCCTGTCTGTGTGATGTGTGCAAAGTGCTGTTGTTGGAGCTGTACTCATGCTGGATGTCCAGCATGTCCAGTAACTGAATGAGTCCTTCATCCCTCAGACTGACCCGCTGCCTCAAAGCCGCAGAGGACCCATTTACACCTGTGAAGTCCATTTGGTGCTCCCCCTGGTGGGTAGCTGTCCTCCTTGCTCTGTCTTTCTCTGCCCCGCTCTGAGCCCGGGGCCGAGGTTTGGGACTGCCCTGCACCTGTGCCCTGCGCTGAGACTGCTGTGGACTGGGTTGGCCTTTGGAGGCACTGTGACCCCCTCTCTGATCCTTGTGGTTCTGTCGTCCACAGTCTGTTGCTGAGAGCCTGTCTTGGCTGGTCTCTGCCTCTGCTGTCTGCACGTCACAATCAGCTTGGCATTTCTGTGTAGGCACACGTCCTGGCATCCTTCCCCCCAGAGCCTTGCGCTGACAGCTGGGGGTGGGGCACTTTGGCTCTGTGGCCTGAGCCGGAGGCGACACCACTCCAGACTCGGTGAGCAGTTTGCCCTCATTTTCATGGAGCATAGCTCCAAACTTCCTGAGAACTGATGGACTGCCCTTCATGTCTGCAAGCCCAGCTGGACCAAAGCACTTCCGGTCCAGAGCTGGAGATTCGGGCAGCCCACCTGGACGTAGTTGTGCTTCTCTGTGTTTAAGAGGGGGCTTTCCACCTCCATTTTCTTTATTCATTGAACCTTCTCTGCACTGACAGCTTTTCACCTGCGACACACGATTCTTCTTGTTTTCATTATCCACAAAACTTCCAAAAAACTGTTCTTGGCCATTTCTAGAGAGAAATCAATATTTTCATGAATGCTCTGAAGTTGCTGCTTCACACGTCTAATGAAAATTTATTTTTTTTTACCTTTCAATTCCAGATCTGGATTTGGCGTCATCTTGGTAACAGGGCACATCTGAACTCACTTTGATTGTGTCACTAAAGCGCTGAAAATAAAAAAGCACGTTTTCAACATGCAGCTATATTTAATTGTTATGACAGTGCAACAACTTGATCTCAAAATTTTGTGACGCATGACCAAAGTGAACCTCAACTGACCCTTCATCACCACTCAATATAATCTGACTATTCAATTGGAATGTACTTAAATGAGCGGCTCTTTTTTATGTAGCTAATAGAACAATTTGAACCATCGTCAAAAGCTCTACTGTTAGGAGTTAGGCAAGAGAAGCAAGTGAAAGTATGTGAACTCTGGCAGTACAGTCAGACCTGAAGGAACCAGCTCACTGTAATCAATATGTTCCCACTGCCCAGCATTGACTCAAATCACATGCACTACTCTGGTTTCCTCTCACCCACAAATGCCAACAGGATGAGCCAACACGTACCACATGGCGTGCCCCATTGTTCTTCCGGTTTGCTTGCTTCCCTTGTCCCAAATAGTCCTGTAGAATGTCTCCGATCTCATGTATGCCATTTTTCTGACAGTAGCCATATCCATTCTGGGTACTGGAAGGGTATGTGTACCCATTACAGCCATTGGAATAATGTTGATGAGTCTTGTTTTCCGTTGCAAAAAGGCTGCCATTCTGTCCCAGTTCACAATCTATTTCTTCGCTGTTCTTCGGATTGTCACTGGTACCATCGTTTGCTCCTCTTCTAGCCTGAACTTCATTGTACAACTGTGAACACAATAAAAAGATTTAAACTCCTAAAACACCAAAATGTTAATAACATTGCCCAGTTGATAACATATTTCATTGCTACATGTGTATTTCTTATTTGTATAAGACAGTGCTTTCATCATCATATCTTTTCATACTTCCTAAGGGGTCAGATTTCAGATTTGTGTCCATGTTACAGAGTGTGTGAGGGGCAGAGAGCTGGAGGGAAGTTCTACTTGTCTGTCAGCGCATCACTGTTTAATTAGCTTGTTAACATTTGTCTGTATCACTGCTCCAACAAGGTCATAAGGTTGAGTCAGTTAAAGCACTGCCAACAGTTTATTAAGGAGCATGGGACACACACATTACTCTAATTAACACTGGTCTCCAGAGGTAAACTTACAATGTCAACTATTATCATGTTATCACATGGACAAAAAACATTTTTATTCCAGTGCTATAAATAATGAGAGGAGTTTGTTTTAGTTCCTCTGTGAGAAGCTGAAAACATTTCTAAAAAATCTAAACTTTTCACCTCTTCAATCTTCCTCTGTATGTCCTGAAGCTGGTCTTCCCATTCTTGCATTTCCGAGTCAAAGTTGTCCATGAGCTCGGGCCTCTCCTGTCCCCATCCACGGCCACTGTGCTCCAGTCCACGCTCCAGATCGATGGCTGCCATGACGCAGGGCCACACGACACCTCGGGGGCCTTTCTAAAATGCCAATTTCCCCTTTCTCCTGTTGCAGCGAGCTGTCCGGGGTCACTGTAGGTTTACTGGCCAGGGGCGAGGGGATCGATGACCTGGAAACTCTATATTGACAAAAAGAAAAGAGAGGTTTAGTAACTAGAGAAAATGTTATTTATAAAATAATCAGTTTAAATACCAGCAACCACATAATCTTTACCGACACAAGTTTTGAAAAGGGATATTACCCAACTCAAAAACCAACCAACCAAAATCTACAGGCACGTAAGTCCACAGGCACGTGTGCCCTCTCTGCATGACAGCATCTCTGTTTAGACTCCTGGTCACTTTGACCTTCTGCCTCCTTCAGACCAGCACAAGAAAATATTCCATGCAGGGCAGTGGTCATTTATTTCTAACCTGACCCAAAAATGCGCACATGGTGTCCTCGTCAGGCTCAAGGCATGCGCCAGCTTTCCACATAATTCGCCCCTGACAGTTCAACAAACATTACAAAAACTTAAAATAGAAGTACACAATGCATTACTCTTATTTCTACAGAACCCACAATGTTAATATTTTTTGGACAAGCACCCACTTTAAATGAAAGATAGCCGCAGCACTTAGAACATGTTGTCTTCAAAACTGTCCCCAGTGTGTCCCCAGCTTTCAACCGCCTGTTTGCCAGTAACTGAATGATGGTTAATGGGGCTCGAATGTACTAGAGACCACCTCCCACCTGTGATGCAAGACATGAGATATTAATAATCATGTAACTATGCATAGTAAACCCTGCACAAGGAGACTGCAGAGAGGGGCAGAACTTATGACAGGCAACGCAACGACAGTGTGCGCAATAACTGAAGCAAACTGTGTGTATAATGTTCCTAGTATTTAAAAATGAAAATGCAGTATAGGCCTAGGTCTATGTATACACTATGGTCAAACAAAGGACATGCTGTTTCTTAGTTGGTTCAGAAAAAAATCGTTAGGCAATTACAATTGTTATTATTTTAGTCTTATTATTATTATATCATCATTATTATTATTATTATTATTATACAACAACAACAACAATAATACTACTACTACTACTACTACTACTAATAATAATAATAATAACAATAATATAGAATAATAATAATAATTGCGCCAGTGATACTCAAATTAATCAAATAATCAGTCCACTGCAGTCAGTTCTAACTGAATAGTTAACTGTCCTGACATGGCACTGTTCTTACCTGTCTGTGTGTTTTATGAAGTTGTTTTGGTTCCGCAGGTTTAAATCCCCAGTGCTGTTTTCTGCACACCGCGCGCTCTGCTCTTTTGCTCTTTCCACCTGATGCTCGTCCGGTAGTCGAACAGTCTACTCTCCTCTGCCGTGCCCTCCTTCGGTTTTTCCTCCGCCTTGTTACGTAAACCCTGGATTTAAAGGGGCCCCTGCTCGCACATGTCCGTGTTATGTCCGTTGCGCACCAGAGGTAAACAGCTCTCTGATCCAGCCGTGCTCTGTCTTTATACCCGCTCCACTGTTTACGTGCCCGCGCCAATGGAGCCGGTGTCAAGTGTCATAATGTCAAATTTATTCGAGCATTTGAAGTCTCGATGGGACAACTGTCGTCACCACCATCCGGGCTATAATTACCGGGGCGCACGAAGAGGGAAAGTGTTTACATGGATGTCACAGCTGCTGCGCCCGCGTGGCCAATCAGCTTCACTGTTGCTACTCCTCATTCAGACACATGGGCAGATTTTGTCCTGTGACAAACTAAGGACACAAATCACTTTTCCAAAAGGACTGTGAGTCTGTCAGGTGGGGCCCCACCGAGGGGTGACACCGTGAGTCATTGTGTGTCACGCGCTTTAAGAACATGAAAGTGATGGTCACTTTGGCTAAAATACCGGAGGCTATAGCTTAAAGTCAACATGACATTTAAAGAAAAACAAACATTTAATTGTGCATTAGTAAGTAAATAACAGGAAGAATCACATATTTAGAGTAAATAAGCCGAGGTAAATGTCCTAAAGTAATCCACACCAATGACTGTTCTTGACTCATCCTCCTACAGTTGCTTCTGTTCATCTTTCCCACCATCAATTACTGCCCATAATCAAAAGCCCACTGAGAAACGCATGGCATCCGCACAAGATCTGACATTTGGCAAAGGACGCAATCTTTAGAATTCCTTCCAGTTGAAAGTCCAGGGATCATTGTCATAATTTGCACCTGTTCTGTTCCTTAACACATGACAAGCCCAGTCCCTAAGCAGTTTAGAGGTTGGATTAGGAAAACCCTCTCTTTACCTTTGAGGACAGTAGCTGGATGGCACGCAGAAGAAAGTCCTGCAAAAGAGGGCCATAACAAATATGTAAATAGCAACATTTTAGCAGCGAGGTTAAACAGGGTTAAAGCTGTATGGAAAGGTGATTAGGTTCCCTTGTTGATTTGTGACCGAAGGCTCAGAGTTAAGTATTAGACTGAATGGCGCGGGGTCACCTGAGGTTTTTGTCTGCACTCAGTGTATTGCCTACAGTAGATATATTGGCTATCATGTCACCACAAGAGATGAAAAAATAGATTTAGAGGTAGTCGGCCATAACAGAGCAAGGAATAGCAAAGTGATCTGAATGATGAATAATGTACACAGGGTCAGCCTGGCACCATCACCATGTGCATCCAACCCCCTTTCATCAAGTGTTGGGACCAGTGTGGTCACAGTACATATTTTGATACCACAATGATAATTAAAAATACTCTATTTTAGAATATATAATGTCATTGTCAGTTCGAAAATAATTGTATTGTATATATAATTTGGTTTTATAGATCTGATATGGATCAAATCCATTCTAAAATATATTCTAGAAATATCGAAACATGTCCTGCTTAAGGCTAGTTGTGCTAGTCTTATTTATTCATTAGTATTTGTTAGAACTGCATTATTTGGGAAACATCACATTTTTTTATCTTTCTGACGAGTGTTTAGATTTGCATTTTAATGTTTTAATAATAGAACTCTGATCAAAGTTCACAACCAGGTGAACTGACCAAAGGCTAAAATATGAACACTTTCAGTAGCGTTTTTGTCACTTCTAGTTGTGTTTTGTTCAGTTATGGTTGTAGTTTTTGTCACTTTTTTTGATGCTTTAAATTGCACTTTTGTCGTTTTTAGCTGGGTTTTCGGCACTGTTAGGCTCTAATTTGTCGCTTTTAGACATGTTTTTGAAGATTTTTGTTGTTATTAGTCACGTTTTTGACGCATTTTTGTCGTTTAGACGTGTTTGTTGTTTGTCAATATTTTGACAATACGTATGGCAAACTACGCATTATTCACAATAAACCAACAAAAACAATCAATTGGACCCGGAAAAATTTATTTGCAAAAGAGACAAATTCAGCACAAACATAGCAGCAGTTTCAATTGCCACTGTCACTCACCTTGTTGAGTTTAAGCTGGTCAGGCCTGGAGAGTTGTGAATTCAGCCCCGTACTGTTGGGTATATTTGTGGTTTTGACAAATGCAGAGGTTTTCCTGCGCTTTTTGTGACCTTATCAAAACATAATGTGGCAATAGGGATAATAAACAACAGGTAAACCAAAAAACAAATAAACATGAGGATGGTGTAAATAAAAAACGGGAAGTATGTGTTACAGGACAAAGAAAAGAGTGAAGAGAAAGACTAGTTTAAAGATGGTGGCATAAGACAAGGAGGAGAAAAGCACGAGAATAAGGATGAGCAAAATAATGGGCTGGAACATCTGGGTCAAGACAGTAATGAGAAAATAAGATGATGGGTGAATGGGACAGGGGAAAACAGAATTAGTGCTCTGGTGGAAAATACTTTTGTGCAAACACGTACATTCAGTCCCATTGGAAATATATGGTCAGATATGTGCGGCTCAAACCTTTAAAGAATAGAATAGAAGTGAAAATGTGATATTAATATGTTGTTTCTGAATCAGAGGTGGGCGATATTGACAAAAATTAATATCTCTTTTTTTCATTAACTTGACAACAATATTCAATCAGTATTTTCACAATTCATCAGGAATGTGTTAAAATGTACCTGTAAATGTCTTGGTAGAGGTTCAATTATCACTCAAAAATGGACCATACAATACAAAATACTGTGTGTCAAAATATTGAAATATCGATATCGATGTGATACAGTATCGATATCGTGGGCTGCTGTGATTTTTGGTATCATTTATAAAATTATTCTGTGACAGCACTACAATTTTGATGCTTGTTTAGAGCTTGTTTATGCGACACATTTGACATTTTCACTATTTTTGTTATTAAAGTTAGTGCATTTCAATTTAAGTTGGTCAGGTCATGGTGTAACAAAGAAAAACGTTGTTAAAATGTACTGGGTTCTTTAAAAACTAGTGGTGTATTGAGGAATATCATGAGCATTTTCATCAGGTATTGTATGTATCGCAATATTGTGGAGGAGGAGTTGTGATTCCCAGCCCTACTGTAAACGTGCAGAAATGTCATTTTAGACTTACTTAGTTTTTCAAACTGTGGTACATGAGTTTCTGTACAGTTCTAATATTTTATCCACTTTCTGGACTTCCTTTGGGTAATTTATTGGTTAGAACGAGGAGTTTAGACCTGGAATAGTACTTTTATATAAGACTCCCTTCCAGCATTAACACATAGCCTCGTATAGGTTCACTGTTTTGTTTTAAATTGTGTGGTTTTAATTGTCTGCACAGTGTCCTTGAGTTCCAAAAAAAGTGCCTTTAAACAAAATGCATTATTGTTGTAGATTGTTTGAGATTTTGAGAACCAGTGCACTATACATTTTTGTCTCTGAGGTAATCATTTTAATCAAAGACAATGCACTTGACATTCAAATTTTGCATATTTTCAATGCAGAAAGTATGATAGTGTCAATTTTGTTGGATATACTGCTATTCTGAATGTAATTTAATTTTAGTACAAAACTCAGCTCAGTTTTGTGACAATTTCTTAATACTGTATGTCACAATGTTAAGAATGCACTGTTACTTGTTGCTGTACTTGCTAAGTAGAATTTAAATGATAAGTGAAACCCTTGGACTGTGAGCATAATTTATTGGATTGATTGGATTAGGAGTGTTTTATTTGCTCTTTATAATGTGTTTGAAATGCCGCAAAATAATCATATAACAATATACATCCAAGGGAGTGATTTGAACTTGTTTTCTTACCGACAGTGGTTCGTCTGCCTCTCTGTCGTCCAGCCGGGGCACTTCCAGTCTGTCAATAAAGCTCTGCAGTTCTTTCCTGAAGGCCTTCATTTGTGCATTAATACGATAAAGCAGTTCATGTTCCCTGATCCTGCTCCCATCATCCTCTGCTCCTTCCTCCCCTCCTCGGCCAAACATCAGATCTCCATTAGTCACGTAAACCCTCGCCTCTGAGATGATAGTCGCTGTGTCTGCTATTAGCCGGTCGATGGTCCGCACCAGTCTCTCCGCCTCAACCCGAATGTCAATCATCTGCTGCTTCTCTCGCAGAGTACAGCGACCTCCAGGTAGAAAGCGGGACAGAGCGGAGGGCGAAGCAGCAGCGCCCTCTGGCCCGGTGGGCGTGTAAAGACCTCGTGTCGGTGTAAGGCATCTACTACCGCTGCCGTTGTTCCTCACCTCGTCGGGATCGCTCTCTCCTCCCACGGGCCCCTCGCGCTTGCGGTGAGGCGGGAGGAGCCTGGAGGAAGTGGAGTCCTCGTCACTCTCGCGGCGGCCGCTGGTTGCCCCCCCGGCGTCGCTCTCGGCGTCGCTGTCCCTCGGGCTCGGCCGCAGGGAGAGGTGAGAGGCCAGGTCGTATCGCTGCATGTTGGAGAGGAGCACGCGGTTCTCATACTGCAACTGCATCACCTGGAGAGACACAGAGGCACCAAGAGGAATTACGTTTAAATTAAATCTGAGACAAAATGTTACATTTTCCATATAATCTGGAATTTCCAACAAATAAACATAAACTTTGGAAAGAAAAAAAAGGGAGATTAATTGCATGCTGTGGAACGTTCCAATAGCACTGCAACAGTTAATCGCAACAAATTTAGTAGTGGATTAATCATTAACTGGTTCATACATAGGCACCACAAATTACCATGTGCTAAAAAAATGGGTTTTGTAACTGAACTTGAGCAGTAATTCATCAGGATGTTCTCAAGCGGCATCATTTTAACTTCTTCTGGGTCTAATTTAGAAAAATCAATTGCTAGACAAATTGATTCAAAAAATCGTCCGTTGCAGCCCTACATTTCAGGCAATGCAATAACATTCGTCTACTATTTTCATTTTTTTTTTTTGATACCTGCGTAAATGAGTGTCTACTTTTGATACCAGTTTTAGTATTAGTATCTGTAGTATCTGATTTTTGATACTTTGGGACAACCCTAACTTCTTCCCATCAGTTTTACTTCTGTCCTGTCCCTTTTTTGTCATTATTTTATAATTGTATTAATGGTAGAGAAAGTTTTGTTTGTGAACTTTATTGTGCCGTTGTGTTGACTGCAATAAGAGATAATCTGTGGAAACTAAATATGCCAATGAAGTAATAAATAAATAATTAATTAGTTGATTGATTGATTTACACAGGTGGCAGACCCTCCACCAGATAAATTACTTGCACATGCACCTTTAATGTGCAGGTTTTGCATATGTCAAAATGATTGAATATGTTCACTTATAGACTAACTCACCGTGTAAGTGAAAGTGCAAGTGCAACTAACAAGTAAGAGTTCTTCAAAATGTTCCTCAAGTAACTGTAACTAAACTGAGTAATGAAATTCGCTACTATCATCCTCCCTAATAACTATTAAACTAATTTAGATTTATTTCTGGGTCTGCTTGTTACTGACTCAAATGTATTAGAACTGCCCAAGTTGCAGTAACTATAATTGTTTAAAAACCCTCATTGAGAGGACAGATTTTTCATGAAAAGCCCAACTAAAATGAGCTCCCTTTTAAACTGAAGCTGTTTCTGAGCCCTTTGGAGTATAAGCACTTGGCTGGACTCTTTGTGGCGCTGAGTGGTATTGGCCTCTGATGTCTGATTTACTCTTATTACGAGTGGTCACAAATTATGCACAAAGGAAAATCAATTTTATTTTATGTTAAATATGAGGAGGAGTAAAGCTGTTGTTGTAGAAATGGGGTAACAGAGCATAGAGCATTACTTGAGTCTTGGACAATTTCACTTTCAGAGCTGAAGCCAATTTCACTAAAAATAAGATTTAAGGACTTTAAGGGCCAAGCAGAATGCCTATAAAAGGCCTATTAAAAGAGTATTTTTAGTTTCATTTTATATATTTGTGGGTTTGGAAGCAAACTAACTCATCTCAGAATGATTTATTTGATTTTAAGACGGTTAAGAGGATAACTCTAAGTACTCAAATGCTGAATAAAATGCAGGTTTGATACTTTTTGCAGTCACTATTGGAAATTCAGTCATAATTTTCCTTAAAATGTGCGATACTGTTCCAAACCTTGCCGCTGAGGTCATTGATCTGCAGCCTCGCCGCCTTCAGCTCCTCCTGCAGCGCCTCTGTCTTTGCCGCGTCGATCCCTGTGCCTCCCATACCGTGTCTGGCCCCTCCCTCATGGGTCCCGGCCTTGAACTTCAGCTTGTTGAGCTCGGCGGTCACTCTCTGGTTCTGCTCCTCAGCGTCTGCCAGGTTCCTCCTGAGCAGCTCCGCTTCATCCTCCACTAACTGCAGCTGCTGCCGGAGCTCCGTCAGGTCGTCCCCAATGCCTCTGCCGGCACCCACGCCCCCCATCACCCCACACCCAGAGCTGCCAGTGCCCTCTCCTTCTCCTCGTAGGTCGTCAAGTTCTGCTCTAAGGCCGCGATTCTCCACCTATCAGAGACAAAACTGAACATTATATTATAACCTTTTACTGTTTCTGGAACTTTTTTCAATTGGGACAGCACTAAAGAATTGTTTTTTCCTCTTTTTTGCCTACACATTTTAATGAATTACTTCTTAATGAATTATTCCTGAGAACAGAGGTGGGCAATATACACAACATTTAAATAACATGAATATTGTTTTGAAAACATGCCAAATTTAAATATCAAGTATATCATTTATAATAAAAAGAAAATGCAACAAAAGCTGAGTAAAAATAAAAACAATAAATGTTAAGTTGTAAACTTTCAAATAAGGGTGTTATGTTTTATTTGTAAAGTATTTATTCACCTCTGTGAGTAATAAGACATTTATCTGATAATTAAACCTCAAGTAACACATTTAAAGACATGTTTTAACACATTTCTGTTGTATTGACATTATATTGTTATCGGGCGGGAAAAAAAACATGCCTGATTTCATCTGATTTTTGAAGGTTACTCGGGTTGAGTGGAAGGCTGCTGAGAACACCAGGTGCAGAAGAGGTTCTAGTGCACACTGTCACTGTGTCCGTAGGCAAGACACTTCCCACACCTTCCTTAGCATGAATCTGATGTGAGTGAGTGCTGCTGGTGGTCAGGGGGGCAAATTGACAGCCTCATTACCGTCAGTCTATCCCAGGGCAGCTGTGGCTACAATAGTACCACTGAGTGTGAATGGAATGAATAATACAACGTCAATGTACTGAAAGCCGCAATATAAATCCAATGCATTATTATTATCATTGAATTCAAGAGAGAAGAACACAATACACTTCTAAACAACTGTCAAAATCATAAATTGTCCTGGACTGTCCTTGAAACAGAGGAAATCCACACAAGTACATTCATCCTCTTACCTCTAATTCCACTATTTTCCTCCCGAGAATATTTGCCTCCTCTTCAACCAAACGGAGGCGCAGTTTCAGCTCTGACTCGCGGGTAGTGGGTGGACCCCCGGCCTCTCCTTTGGGATGGGTGCTGTCCAGTTCGCCGTAGAAAGAGCGGTACTTCTGTAGCTCCTGCTCTAGACGGTCCTTCTCTTTGTCGATCTTGGCTGCCTTCTTCCTCATAAGAACGGCCTCCTCTTTGATTAAAGCTAGCTGGCACTTCAGGTCCTCATTGTCCTCCTTAAAAAAGCAGGTAGCAAAGGTAGGTCAAATGATATTCTTTATATTTGAAGGTCGGTAACTTGCAAAGTATTTAAAAGAGGATATGTGATTCACAGGAAAAGTTGTTCTGTGCCCAGGCGTATGTCATGTGATCAAGAGGATGCTTAAGTCAGCTAAGACTCAAGAGACTCACGTAATTGCTGGGGCTTTCCAAACATGTCCCTTAATTATAGAAAATTTCTCTGCTGAAAGGGAATTACATAATACACTGTACCTCTTGGTTAGGAAAGCTTAGGCTGCTCGAGTCTCACTCATCTACACTTCTTCTTGACTTAATAAAGCATGAACAAAGACTTAATTCATGGTAAACAAATAGGTTATAAGAATGATTCAGGGTTAGTAACTACCTTAAGCTTAATTAAGTAGTTACTAAGACTGAATCATGCTTAATAAACTCTATGTACATTGAGAGTCTTAAGTGTTAATGCGTTGTTTACGGTATAGTTATTTTAAAGTGATACTGAGTTTATTTTCTGTATTTATATTTTATTGAGATTGGAAACTGTTATAGTAAAATCTAATATCAAACTATTTAAAATCATTAAAAGACAGAGTGATCACTAGAATGTGTTGTCTAACCACTTGACCTTGAGCTGCTTAAGAAACAGCATTTTTACAGAACGTATCACCTCAGTTGGAGTTTTCTTGTCGGCCTTCTGGATGTCTTTACTTCCTCTTCTCTTCTGCAATAGTAAATACGTTTATCATTTTGCATTTCACTCCAAAACTCCACGTCAAAGTGCATTATACTGTACCTCTTTGGTTTTATCCAGCTCATTCTGCAGAGCTTGTTTGGCAACTTCCACTTCTATAAGTTTCTGTCTGAGTTTTTCGTTCTCATCTTCAGTCTTTGTGCGCTTCTCCTCCACCTTCTCAAGCTCATGGTGCAACCTCACGGACACATCCTTAGCTACCTGCAATTACCACAGTGTTAATTAAAGCACAGTTTGTCCTCTTTAAAGTGACATTTCCTCCTGTACTTTGAGGTCTTGCTCCAGGCTCCTGAGCAGTTCTTCATCGACCTCTCCTGTCTGGGCGTAGCGTAGCCGCTTCCTCTCTGCTTTCCTCAGGCGATACTGCAGGATTCGGCAGTTTTTATTTGCCCTCTCCAGTTCCCGCCTCATCTCCTGCAGCTGACATGTGTCTTCTTCGTAGAACGTGTCGCGCATCTCGTCCATTTCGGCCCTCATCTCCTCTATTTCACACTGTGGAAATAAACCAACGTGTTGATAGTGATATTACAAAGCAAGGTAAGTTTATTTGTAGAGGACAACTTGTACACAAAGTAATTCAAAGTGCTTCAGAGTAATAAAAAAAGTACAATACAAACAAAATAAACCCATAATCAGGGCCTAATAATTTTAAACCAAGCCTCATTTAGAAAAGGAAAAAGCAATTCAAAACTTAAATTACAGCAAATGTCGTTTAGGCTATGTGCTTTTGTAACTAAACTAAAATATATTACAATGTAGCTAAGAGTTTTTGCACCCTTTATTTATTTATTCTGGTAGAGAGATCCTGTCTATGTCACTTCCTTCAATTTATGATTAATCAATAGCGTGATCAATATCCAGTCTGCAATGTCCATGCTATTTGATTAGGAATTCAATGCTTGTTTTGATAGTTTTGGGTTTAAACTTGAGTCTGTGCATCCATGGTTCAAAAGTGTAGCTGCTATTTGCGATTTCTGAGTAATGGCATGTTTGTTGCAATGGCACCATCTGCACCATCGCCCCTGAGCCTGAGGCCTATAAGACCACTGTTCTCATCTACAGTGTTTCGAGGCTTGTGACAGATCTCAGGCAAATGATGCAAAAACAGATAGTCAAACTGACAAACCTTGAGATCGTCGTTTTCGTCCAGTAGCCTCTCCATCTCGTCGAGAAAGGCCTGGTCTTGCTGTGTCACGGACCCCGCCTCAGTGGCTTCTGCAGCCGCGTCTCGCTCCGCCATCGCCGCCTCTTCATCCGCGCACAGCTCGGTTCTGCTCTGCATCTTTTGCGCTTCTGCTTGGGTTTATATATACGAGTACGAGTGGATAAGTTTAGCTTGTAAGCATCCTTCTCTTCCCAAATCCAGCTCTGCAGCGCTGACACACGATGCTTCTTCTTCGCCTGCCGGGTTTCACATTAACCGGTTCTTACAGAGCAGAATGACGTGAAGAACAAACCCCGGGGAGAAACTCACTTTAATGCCACTGTGATCGTAACTTGCCGTCGGTGCTGCACTTGTGGACTCCCCAGTGACAGCAGCATCCGCCTGTTTGCTCTGAACACATCAGCTTCAGCACCGCTCCGACAGCCGCACCTCCGCCTCGGCTCCCGGGCTCCCTCTGCCGGCCGTCAGTCGACCTGCATGTCCGCCACCTCTCAAACCTGGAGCTGCTCCTCATCCCGTCGTGTGACCGCTTTAGAAACGATTGGGGAGCAGCAGTGCCATATACACACATTTTTATTTGTAACTTCAACATAAATTTGTTGACAATGTTGTCAATAAAAATTGGTGGTGGTGAAAACTGGTTTCATCTTAACGTGTAAGGAGCTGTTTATTCAGAAATTATACCGTGTGCACATCCTGAATATACTGACGGTCTTTCCATAGTTGCAGAGTAGATAACCAACAGAGTTAAGCTGGTAGCCTTCAGTAACTTCTAACTTTGGCCAGGATAATAGAATCACGTTTTTTGCCCAGCAGGAGGTGCTCTTTACACGCCTAAGCAGCAGTCGAGGCCTTGGTCTGTGCTGGGGCCAGTAAAATGCTGACTGTTTCAACTGTGTGAGGCCAGTCATGTAATTGCTAATGAGATGAGTGAGTGACAGGAGGGTTTGTAGGGCTTAACCCTTACAAAGTGACCGACCCTTCACCCGATAACAGACAGATGCTCATGGAGCCTGCCTTGGAGAAGGTGAGCACAACTGTTAAAAACTCACTACAGTATTAAGAAGTAGCACCTATCTTTAGACTTTAACTCATGTTTGCCATGCATAAAACTGCACATTCACATTCCCTGCAGCAGGCCACTGAGAGCTGTGCTAAATGCCTGTGATAGAAAAGCCTTGGACGCAGGACAGTCTGAAATCCTCTTAGACCTTGGCTTAGATCCTTCTGTGTCCCCAGGAGGACAATTACACATCCAATCTATCATTCACATCCACAACCTTCACCTCCTCCACAGGAGCAGAGACAGGTGGTGAGGCACTGGGATAAGATGAGGCAAAGTAGTGCTGGGATGAGTAGAGGAAGAATTTAAGAGTTAACGGAAACAATCTGAATATAGAGAAATGACCTCTGTAATGTAACGATGGGTGCAGCAGTGCACATGCTCTTGGTTTAATACCAACTCTTTTCAGACTAAGGTCTGAAAAGGATTTACCCAAGACCGTGATATTTTTTTAGTACCTTCTTTTCTTACCACACTTTATCTCAACCAAAACACTGTACATGACACAAAGTCATTCTAAAGACGTTAGATCCATTATAAAGTTTTGGAACTGTATAAAAATATCTGATTAACAGCTCTTCTAGTGACCTGGTTTCCTGGGTAACTCACGGAGTGACGTGGAAATAAGCTCTTTTGAGGCTAAAGCCAATTTGCTCCCAAAGATTAGAGCAGATCTGTCTGGACAGGGCAAAGACAGAGGCTACCTCTGCTGCTCTCACACTCCTCAGAGAGCCCTCTGCCCTGAGGATCATGGGGTGAACACGCCTCAGAGGTCCCTCAAACACAAACCGACACGTTCAAACTCTGTGGGGGGGGGGCTGCCATTGTCTTTATTGTGTCACATGTGCAGAGAGAAGCTGTGCCTCCATTTTCTGACATAGAAAACTAACTCCATTTTACAAGATCTTGATTGTGGATCTGTCCTTTTTGCTACAATTGGCTTTTAGACACTTGTGTTCAGTGTTCAGTTACAATGCACAGCTGAATGACTGGAAACATTTCGATTACTTACAGTGTAATGTTACAATCAAACCCCAATTTAACACTACAGCTCTCTTTCCGCAAATATTTTAACCAATAAACACAAACAAAAAAAGCAAATGTGAATGCAGCACAATAGTCAAATACAGCAAGTCCATGACGATGATGATATGTAAACTGAATTACATACGGTATGTTCAGAAGATTAAAACGTTGATGGCAGTGAGGATTGGAGACATTTTGTTTACCCATCCAAAGTACATTTTTGGGTTACAAAAACATCCCTTTGGTACAGCATTTGCAGAAAGGTAAATATTATGCCATAAAACTCTTCCAGAGTACTAGAAAATAAATTAAGCACATTAACTAAGATTTCAGACAAGTCGATCTGTTTGTAACATGTAGATGAACATTGAATGCTTGGTTGATGCGTCAAGAGAAACTTTTGGTCCTATTTTGGTCCAAAGCTGCATTGGACACAGCAGCATCAAGCCTACAAGTCCAGCATTGCTTTCATTTAATACAAAAAAATGTTTTCAAACCCAATCTCTCTCCTCTCTGAAATCCAGAACCCATTCACACCATTAAAAACACACTGCTACCACTCACCCTTTAAGTTGGTCACAGATCACACTGTACACATGTGCAGACATGATATAAGGTTAAACTTTCCTCCTCCGTTACCTTGATGTTAATACGTAGTATGTCATATTTATTTACTCCCGTTTGTTTCTTGCTTTCTTTTGCTTTTTCCCATTCACCTCCACCTCTTCCACTTTGCTGTGACCATTGGTGACCGCGGAGGAGCCGTTGGCCACAGGTTTGGCTCCCTTGTGTGCAGGTTTGCCTCGGTATGCGTGGTAGTAGAAGTTAGCAAACAGGATGATGAAGGTTACGGCATAGCCAATCAATGCCCACTGCATCCAGTTTGGGAATGGGCAGCCGGTGTAGAGCGAGTGCCCTGCATGGCCTATAGTCACATGAAACTGGATCTAAAGACGACAAATAAGATCAAACGTCAAAGAAAGTCTGAGACATTTGACAACAAACCAACGTGACAACACTGTAATAAATGAAACCGGCCTAATATTTACCATCTGAATAATGGTCAGATATTTTTTCCACCAAAGGTACTTCTGCATGTGAGGTCCCAAAGCTGCGAGGCCATAGTATCCATACATTATGACATGGATGGACGAGTTGATTGTTGCACCAAAGAAAGCTGAAGATAGATCATATTCTCATTAGAAATATATCCAGAGAAAATAGTCCTTAGAAAAAATAAATAAATGCACATAATAAAGCTAAATGTGTCTCACTCACCCTGTCCACCAGGGACCCATTTGATTCCAATCCACCACAGGATGAACATGGTGCAGTGATGGTAAACGTGAAGAAAGCTGACCTGGTTGAACTTTTTCCTCAAAATAAAAAATACAGTGTCCAAAAACTCTACTCCTTTTGAGATGTAGTACCACCAAAGAGCTGATGCTATCTGCAGGGGAAAAAAGTTATTTTATATTTTGTCTGCTAGTTTATAACAAAAACATCAATATCATGACACTAAACACTAATACTGTTGTACAACTGTTGTTGTACTGGAAAAAAAATCACATCAATAAAAAATTGCACCTTGTTTGAATAGTTTTAGAACTCTCATATCAGAAGTTTGGTACCGTAAATCAAACTACGAGTATTTTGTGTTGAAAATGACATTGTATGAGCAGTGTGGAAATGTTATCACGGATCAAGCCGTTTCTTTCTTTATCAAAATCAGTTTTAAATTTTAGTATCATGAAAAAACAGCATTTGTTGAGTGAAAATTACAAAATGTATTGTTTAGTATTTTGTCTTTAAAGGGCCATTTTCCAGCACTGTGAACAGTATTTTGGCAAAGGGTGCTGTTTCGTAATAAGTTACACCTCCCCACAGTCTCTTGGCCACACCCAATTTGTCCCGGAGTCACTAGATCTTTTATTTAATCTTTAATCCCACTGTAATGAACACTTATTATACTTAAAGTGAGAGCCTCAAGTGACTGTGGAACTTGCTTCATACCCTGACTTCATTCACATCGTTGGAGTAATTGACAGGCTGACAGAGGTAGCTGTATTTGGCTGCTCTTGAACCCAGTAGGAGCTGTGGGCATAAAAAGGATTAAATGAATACACAGCATTTATGAGCACTTCCCTGTAATCGAGATGTGTCAACACAGACCTCTTTGGCTATATAGAAGTTCAGGACCACCATACTGAAGTTGTAGACTATGAGAGGCTTTCTGAGCGTGTACGGCTGACGCTCCTGCATGAATCTGGGGCCGGCCCATAGGAAGAGCAGGTACAGGCAGCTGATTGCCAGAGTGGGAAAGGGGGACCCCATCATGGGCCAGTTCTCCACCCTTTTGTCTGGGGCAAAATGGAAATATGTGGGAACATTAGGAAACCAAAATGCATATGATAATAACCAAGTTTGTGAAAATGTGCTCAAGCAGAAACCCCTGAGAGAGAGAACTCACCTGCTATAGTAAGGCTCCATTTGTAAAATTCTACACTGTCATTTACAAAATGTGTAACAACCTCCATTGCTCTGCCTTTGCTCTTGTTTACACTACGGGAAAGGAAAACATGAGAAAGTAAGCTTCAGTTAGTGACATGACATTATATCCCTTGTAATATCATCTGATCAGATGTGACAGGGGAACTGTTTACATGTGTGTATCATATTCCACATTTGCATTTTAGGGTTTTAAATGTGTAAGGATTTCAGATCATATTTACAAAAGATCTGCATTTTCCAGTACATTGCACACAATTATCCTCAGAATTTTAAACCAACTAATAACAGACTTGCACTATACAATATGTCTCACATTTGTTTTAATTAGAGTCTACAACAACACACAACACTCAATACACAGACGCCCTGTAAGATGACACCAGTTGCCTGTTATTAATCTATAATTAATCCCATGATCAGCTGTCCTTTCAATTATTAAAAGCCTTGTACAGAGTAACCACTTTCTACAGCACAGTCCACAGTGCAAATGCAGTGTGTTTGGGTGCAGCTCCCTCACAGTTTGGTTAGGCTCTAGTTGTGTAAGGAAACAGAGGATGGCCGGGTGATCCGGGGTTGTGCGCACAAAAAGACCGGGGTGCATGTGTCAGCAGGTTTCTCTCGCATCGCTCAAGAGGCTTAAATTCAATTGATCAACGAGCTTAGACGCAGAACTAAGTAGAAATGCTCACCGACCCGCGAACCTGATGCTTATCTCAACTTATGGTACACTGACTATTCAAGCTTTACGGGTGCCTAATAATTATCACCATAGTCTTATTAAAAACAATAAACTGATAGTCACACTTTAATAAAGCGGTCTATTCGTAATTCGTCCAATAAGGTGCGCAGTTCAAGTGCTGCAAGAGGAAACGCGAGATAATCTGAAAAAAACGGGAAAAGCGCTCCTAGTCACGAGAGAAGCCAAATGGATCTCCTTTGACAAAGAGCCGGTGTTTCGAGGGATGATTAGCCCAAAAACATTCCGACTGATCGTTCATCTCTCAAAATACACACAAGGCAACATTAATAGCACAAGAAGACGCTGCAAGGCGTAACACATGGACACTGATGAAATTATGAAGCTACTTACGTCCTCCAATTTTACGGGCGTGTAATGACATCCGGTGCAACTAAGAGCCCGACTCCCTTCAGTAATTGCTGCTTCTGTGTCAGACCAGGCCGTCGCAGCTCACCGCTTCCACTTTGACAATAACACCAACTTTGGCAAGAAAAACAGAACAAGGCAGACAGAAATATAGACTAAAATAGACTAATTACGCTTTCAGTCCGTTCAACAGCGGCTGCTCAATCGCATCATGTTTCGGTCTCCCAGACACTGAGATGCCAGATGGGTGTGCGGCGTGCGCCTGCGCCCTGACGCTCTCGTTCCTCGCGTGTACGCGCTCAGAGGAGCGGGGGACATATGGTCACGGCTTTGTCAGCCCTACCGGCGTCTGCTGAGCGAAGGTGTTAAAGTTACTCTATGTAAGAGTATCTCGGATGTTTTAACCAATATTGACTATATTCCTTGTGAGGCAGTAATTTAAAATCTATAACTTTCAATTGGCTTATTAAGAATGACCTGTTTGCCTTCTCGTCTCATTTTTTTTTTTTTTTTTTTTTTCAAGAATTTGACACAAGATGGCGCCAACGAGCCACGATTAAAGAGTAACTACACCAGACCAGTAACAAGCGCACAGTTCATGGGCCGGTTTATGTATTACTGAAGAGATTACAAACAACTCTGAGGGTTTATCGTGTTTTCTTTGTTTTGTTATTATTATGACTCCACAAAACACTTTTTATTATGAAGCATTTCAATTTAATAGAAAATGCATCTTTAAGCCTATATGTTAATTATATATGTATTTTCATATTGCATTAATGTTGTTGTACTTGCAGCCTTGCTAATTTCCACATTTCTGTTTTTAGATAATATCAACTAAAGGCTGGAACACACACAGCGCCTGTTGCTGACCAGATATCTCCCCCATGTGGGCGATCAGGGTCCTGCATGATTTGGTGAGTTACTGTGAACCATCCCTCATTTACTCCAGAGCCACCTGTGGATCTGTGTACACGTCAAGTCTGTTATCTGTGTGGTCTCTGGTCTGGCACATTTTAGACTGAGGCAAATCTAAAACCTGCGAGTTGGCAGAGCTATACTCAGAGACAATGTGGCTGTGCCGTCTGCAGTTCTTCTGACCACATCTGGAGAGGGCTGGCTTGGACTCAGACTGCGGACTGACACACTCTTAACAATAGAAAATAGATTCACAGTCCATTTAAAAAACTTTACAAACCCAGTGTGGTGTGACTGTAATGCAAATTGAGATGTGCCAAGTTGATCTTAATCAGCTGTATATGTAAAGAGCCAGTGTGCAGAAAATAAAGTCAAAAGATGAGTATATTAAGCTCAAGCTATTACTATTTCTGTTCTATCAGCGCCGTTACCGAGGCCTGTCACTGAAGTGTGATATATATGACATTACAGAAAAATATCACTTTATGTCACTAACAGAATAACCTAAAAGCTAGCCAATCCCAGTCAATGCTTTTTCTAGCTGCAACAAATGAAAAGCAGAATTAAATACTTGAGAACTTATTTACTATCTATAATAAATCTTAGAAGTTACTCTTGACCTCCACAGCTGAAATATCATCATACCACAACAAAAATAATACAATAACACTGAGCCCCAAAAATATTGTTTCAGGTTTAATTTATTGAATCATAAGTCAGTTGTATAACTATTGTGACTTTGTGCAAATGAATCATTCTTTTACAAAAACAAAGTGGGGCTTATATCGAAATTAACTTAAACAGACATGTTCTGTTTTGTTTTAGTTAAAAGTGTGTGCCTTTGTTATTGTTTGATACGAAATAGAATGTGGCTAGAGACTTCCTTTTACACTTCCCGTTTGTTTAATCAGTTTCATCTTGTGGCCACAGCAAATGTTTTGTATCTTAAACACACTATTACTCAACTAAACTGTATTATTCACTCATCTCTGTCACTCCTTAAGGTCATGTTTTGCGTCGTTACATCTGTCCATTCTATTTTCAGGCGTAGTTTTTTTTTTTTTTTTTTTTTTTACTGTTTCCAAGACAGTTAAAACCAGAGCCTGTTGATGCTGCTCTAAGCTCCATAAAGCCTTCGTGAGAGATGTATTATTAACCTTTGATTTATGCAGGAACACAGTGTGCACCCACCAGCAGATCTGTGTGAGGGAAGTTTCCTTCTGTAGGGCACATTCACGGCCAACCACCTGGGACCAGCCGTTTTCCACATACCTCCAGAGCAGCACAGTCTTTTAAAACCCATTTGGGGAAGACCGTTCTCCAAAACATTGAACTTTCAGTCAGGGATCTTTGTACTGGGAAAGTGATTCAAAAAGACTAATTATATACAGTATGTTTGGACACAGATCAGTTTAACTCTAATGTATTCAGTGTTTCAGTGAAATGCCAGGCTTGAGACACTCTGTTCCTCTATGAGTTATGTTAATATATGTACCTTTCTTAATTACTTCTCCGTGTCACTAAGGTCTGGTCTTAAATGCAATGAAAAAAATTTATAGAGAGTAGTAAAATCAACAGAAGATTTAATCTGCAAAAACAGTAATCTCTTTCTTTGAAATAGTGTCTCAAAGTTGATACCATCTTCCACCAGAGATTGACCAAAATGTTTTTTTTTCATGGTCAATGTGGATATTTTAGATCCTAGACCGACTGATGGCTGATAAGCTCTGCCCATAGTTTTGGCCGATATAAATTTCATAATTTCCCCCAAAACATGTGATTTGAAATTATAATGTTTTATATCAGAATCAGAATCAGAATCAGAAAACCGTTTATTGCCATTGTCAGTGAAATTCACAAACATAGGAACTTGCTTCGGCGTAGGTGCAACATAAAGCAATGAATAAAATATAAAAAGTATATAAAAAGGCATGCATACAATTAAGAATAAAATAGACTGAAACAATAAAGGCCAACTGATATCTTCTACTCATATTATTACTAACAGTACAGTTAAGGGGATTTGCTTAAGAAAGGATGTAATAGTATTTGTAATGCACAAAAATGTATTCGGCTTTTGAAAACACTGCTAGACAAAGAGTAAAATGTCATGTCTTCATTATCAAATGGCACTCATCTGTTTATTAGAAATGTAGTCGGTATTAGTAGTAATAACAGTCATAACATTTCGTAGGTCATAGCATTTGACTGTAGTAGAACTAACATAGGCCTATAACTGCTCATTTACATCAACTTCTAATATATGTCCTCATGTGTACATGTGTGGGTCAAAACACAAGTCAAGTATGATTTGAAAACATTGAAATATGTTTTGATTGGTATATTTTTTTCAGCATTAAACACGTTCAGTTTTTCACCTTTGTCTATACTGTAATATTATTGTCTGGTTGTAATTTACCTCTTGATTCGTCCGATTGCCGCTTGGTTTTGTGGTTTCAGTTAATGGCAACATTAGAAACTAATGTTTTTCTTAAGCTTATGAAAAGTAGTTTTTCCACTAATGCTCTGACTGATTTGTCTCTTCTGAGCGATATTTTAAGAATAATGGGGGACCTTTTGTAATTCATTGCTCTGCTAATAAGATTAAGCCATTTTTAAGTCTGAAATTACTGCCACATGGGGCTTGATTGGCAGCTGAGATCGACATGTGTTTCTCTCATACCTGAAACACGGACCATTGCTTTTCTTGTGCATTCTACAGCCAAAGTTACCAAATAAGGCTGTAATTTGTGCCCATTATGACCTCAACATGCTAATTAGTCCATTTAGCACAATTAGCAATTATGCATGGAGACTATACATTAGCTGTTCTTGGGTGCAATTAAAACCCCCAACCCCCAAATCAGCCTGTTCAGCCTGTTTTGTACATTATACGGTTCATTAATCATAACACTAACATTTTTAAGACTGGATGGAATTCAGAGGATGATTTTGCCAAATGAGACAATAGAGTGTGCCTTAAAGGTGCACTGGACAATTTTTATGGTGCATCGCCATGGAGACAAGCAGGTGACACTACCAATCTGTCTTTTCTGGGTTATTTTAATTAATTGAATAATTGATCAAAACAACTGTAGTTGAATAAATGCAAGTTTGACGAGCCAAGACCACACGCTTTGACAATCCTTCACAAGACGTTTTGGTCTGGAATCATATCCGATCTCCTCGATTTCAAGTGGGGGTGACTGACAGGTAGAAACGCATGGTCTGCTCGTTTCTAAACAAACATGGCGGTGTTCAAGTAAAAAAGGGAGACAAAAATAACACAGAGGATTGAGAAACGGCGTGTATTTCTGAAGATTCAACAAACGAAGCACTAAACTGTAAATCTGAGGTGAAAGACGTTAAATATTTTGTTCAGAATGTTATTCAGAAGGATATTCAGAGATGTCTTCTGCGTTTGACAGACACGTGCTTCAAATTAGTGGCTGTGATTGGACCCACTCCAAGTTACAAATGTTTTTTTCACGGTTTGATTCCAGACCCATTTTCATTTGAACAGAATGTAGGAGGGACTGGCAGATCAGGCGAGCAAGATATAGGCCAGGAAAGCAATGATATCACCATGGAGACAAGAAAGTGGCAAACCCTCCACTAGAGAAGTTACAGAGTGTACTTTTACACGTAATTTTATATCATAAAAAGAAGCAGTAGGGAGCACTTTATGGATCACTGTGCGTAAAACAGTACAATCAATGAATCAGGTGCTCATTGGAAGTGGCGGGGGATGTTTTATGCTTAAATGGGTAGATGCCAGTGACATAAAACAGGCAAAGAGTTCCAAGGAATTCTTGACGGCAACAATAAAAAAGCCTTCATTAGTGCACGTTTATAATGTGGGTATATTGCAAAACACACCTACATGTTTCTGCTCTTGTGGCTCTTCTTCAGGGTGCATTTAACTAATATTATATCACATTACCCATCCTAGCACTACTAAAGTAATTCGGATTTGATTTTGACTCAAATGGAACACCACAATAACAACGTTTTATTTATTTTAGAGCTATTTTGTTTTGCTTTTCCAACACTCCAATCATCATATCATTGTTATACACAGTACGTTTCCCATAATTACATCCACATTGCCTTAATTAGCAGCATTACCTCACTACAGCCACTCATTTTACAGCTAATTGCTACGTGTCTTTCACAGTTTGATGAGACCTGGAAACCTCCCTGCTCTGGTCTCTGCATGTGTTTCTTCTTAGGATGCTGCGTGTACGATGAATTTAAGCGCTTGGGGTTGCTGTGTGTCTGGCGACTCACTCAATCTGGCATTAGGTCACGGCTTGTGTCATTTTCACTCTAACCAGCGTTTTTACTGCTTCCATAAATTGGAGCTACACGCACGCTCCTGTGACCTACATGTGTGCGTGTCCTCGTTTGGCCTGTGAAAAGAAACCCCTCCCTCCCTGCGTGCCCAAAAACTCACAAGAACAGTAACGCCGCACCAACTTTCCTCCCGAAATGTTATTGTTATGCTTAATTCGTTCTTTTATTTGGTTTTAGAATTTCATTATTTTCCATTTTGGCACGTTCGCCATCATTTTCCCCACTGTGAATGTTCCCGTCAGTCATTCCTAAGTTAATATTTGTTCTGTGTTTTTCTGGTGCGCCGTGTCATGCCTCTTGTCTCTCAACTCCTCACCTCGTTCATTAATCTTCGTCTGTCAGAGGCTGTTTGCTTGTTTTTCATTTTTATCTATGTTGGTGCAGTTTGCCAATACACTTCCAAAATACCTCAGCAGAGATTTTAAAACAACTTTACTACAGTTGACTTTGATCCACAGCGCAACCAATCCATTAACTTTCTCGGCAAAAGTAAAAGTGCATTTGAAATTTTTTATATTTTACCAACCTTTCAGCATAGTCCTATACAATCCTGTGGTATAATTCAAATTAATTATACACCCTTTAATTTAATTCAATGTATATCATAACTTGGTATGACTGGTGTAATAACTTCTGCAGTTAATTTTGTCGACTAAAATATTTTTGTCATAGTTTTAATCTGTGTCTAAATGACTAAAAGTAAATAACAAGTAAACATAAGACCAAAATCTTCTTCTTCTTCGTCTTTTGTTGACTAAATGACAAAAAACACATGCACTTTCGTCATCTAAAAACTATGATTAATAGTAGATATTTTTGTCTTGACCTTTTATTTTGCCTCAGATAAAAAAGTCACACACAGGTGATGAAACCAAGATAAAGGTCAGATCTGTGGAGTTAGAATGCATGTTTTTGTGGAATTTTGGGCAGTAAAAACACCGTAAATAAATGCTTGATAGATTTGTTTAATACAATATTTTAAACTTAGAGTCAAAGCAATAACATTTTTATGGAGACGTAGGTACATAGCGTACATTTAAATGACGTCTAGACACATTTAAAACACACTCGGTTCATATCATACGTGTAATGCATCAATTCACAGTTTTCTTTTTTTTGTGTGGTACATTGGAACGATTTTAAATCACAAAAGACATAAACAACACTCTGCTCTGATGAAAAATGAAATGACCATTTTCAGATACGAGTTTTACATAAATAAATAGCTTTAATTATTATCATACGGGAAAAGCACTCCAGCCGTGTAATTTCAACAAGAGAGTGTTGTAATTATCTCAGAATACCTGTGCATGTCTGCTACAGTATAAACTACAGCCTGCACACTATTACTGTAAATGATAGACTCAGATCAGATGTGTAAGAAAGACTATAACTGATAGAGACAGAAACTTCAAGGCAGAATCTGTACAAGCAGGGTTACTTTAGTTCACTCAGGATAAATGTGGATGTGTCACTTTTTAAATCAACCACAAGACATATTTCATGTTCATTTATGTCCTACATGTTGGTTAGTCGGGTTTAGTGAAAGAAGTTGTAGCAAATTACAGATATAGGACCTGTTTTAAAGTGCATATGACAGGTTGGTCCACACATTTCACCAAAACGTAATGAACAAGATTATATTTATTAAATCTTTTGGGTATTTATCCCCAGTTTGACAGTTTTTTTTTGTAACTTGAGCAACAAATATGACTAAAGGTAATTCCCCAACTGTTGCCTACCATATTGAAAACAAGGGCCAAAATCCATATAAATTACACAATAGTTATTGGAATTGGCAATAAATAATACCTGATGATACGTATATTTTGTTGAATGATGAAAAGTGTCAGTTGTGTGTAAAGTGTCACTGTATTTTCAAAGGTGCGTTGGTGATTGATGATATCACAGAGGGAAGGTAATATGTCTTATTTTTTAAGAACTTCATGGATGTCAAACTATGGTGCTATCCACCAAACTAAGTCGTACGACAAAAACATCAGAACCCGTCAGATAGACTTTAACCCTCAGCTCACCCTTTTAAAACATTACACTCCTGGTCCTGGAAGCCATTTTGTGTCCTTTAATTTGAAACCAGACATCGATATGCGAAGTCTCCTGCTTCTTCTTTTCCTACTTCCTACAAAAAATGTGTCATATTCGTAATGTTTTTCACCCTTTACTGGTTGATGTAAATACAAAACCCCTCAATATAGTGATTAGAAAAATGCATATTCAATACTTTCCACCAACATGTTCCAAATTTAAAAATGTTTCTTTGCTCATTAGCCCCTGAGATAGGCGAATGATTAAAATAGGTTTTGGCTTGAATTGCTTTTTACTAGTCAAAGATGAAGTAACTCCATCTATGTGAATGCACTAGACCAGAACTAGACCACATTTTACATCCTTATGATCACGATACACACGTCAGCTGGTCTACAAAGTGTGAGACAATACTTAGGAGCTACTCAGGGTTTTGTAGTTTTTCCAGTGTTTATGGCAGATACCTGGTAGCGTCGTGTGGACCTGAGGTGAGGGAGGGCACACGTGATGTCTGATGTTGTGATGAAACTTGAGTCTTGGCTCCGTGCTCCAGACTGTCTCTCTAAATGAGGACATTCCTGGCCCTGTCTGCAGATATACGCTAACCTATGCACTGATCCTAAAAAACTGTTGTTTCATGCCCTTAATGAAAGGCACCCTGTAAAAAACCTGTCGTTCATATTAAGTGCAAAGGGACGACTGCAATGATGTGACGATGACAGATTTTTGGATGGAAAAGTCAGTTGTTAAAGCTTGGTTTGATTTGCCTCAGCGCGTTTTATGAAGGCCTAATATTTTCTCTGTAATCCAGTAAGCGGCCACACACTTTAGTTCCACTGATACTGCAGTTTTTTGGAGTAATCACCCGTTCTGATTGGTCGATAAGGACTTTAGATCTGTGTCTAAATCGCACTGGGTCATGGAGGAAATAGAGTTTTCCTTTGCTGAATGTTATCATAATATTTTTGAGGAAAATTGTTGACTGGCTTGGCATAACTTAAGGAAATTACATTTTTCCTCCAAGTTTGACCAGCATGACCTATAATTTTATGTAGACTCTGAAGCCCTTTTCTTTAATCCGTTTTAACTAGATCAGTCCCAGACAACGTGTAATACATTTTAGAAGCTGTTGTTTATGATTGTGGTTTTTGTCACAAGATGTATTTAGAAATAATGAATTGTTCTGCTTTGGCTGTTTAACTGTTACACATGTTGACAATATTAAGGCGAGACACTACAGGCAAAACTCTTTTTTCCGTCAGTTTGCTCTCTCAACATATCGGCTTTCATTTGGAAACAACAAACTTGTACAATCTGCTCCTATAGATGTTGTATTATTTCATCTTATTCACTTATGCTTTTGGACATTGTAACTTCAAAGGCTGTTTTTTCAAAATGCACGTTTCTCCCACAGAGCCTTAGCTACACACACACTCTCAGCGGTCTCCCATCCAAGAAGTGCCAGGCCTTGACCTCCTTAGCTTCCAAGACTGGACGGGGCTTGGGCAGACAGGTGTGGCCATGTATGAAACCATCACATGATAAAACTTTGTAAAACATTTTAATTACATCTATGTGAGTAAACTATAGAAGAAGTCCTATTCACCTGCAGTGTCTTGCCTTAAGAATGACTGTGCGTAGTATAAAATATAAGTTTCTTCATTCAGCTAAATCTCGTGCTGCAGCCTTGAGTGGGATCCGGACAGTGTCTGCGACAGTGGCCTTGCACAAGTCAACATGTGGCTCCTCAGTTCACGACGGTCAATGATTATATTCACAGCTGGTCCTGGATCAGCTCAGCCCATTACCGGGGCATGGGTCGGGCAGATACTTCCCCTCTGACTCTGTCCAAGAAACTCAAATCCCATTCAAGAGGAGTTTGAAGTGTCAGGGCTAAACCAGATAAAGGTGTCATGACACTCAAGAATATGTGAAATGACCTAAAATCAAGTCACAATAATAATATATGATAGTTGCTTTTTTCAACATATACCCCCAAAAAACTACATTTTAGGATGAACATAGACAAACAGAACATAAAGTTGTTAAAAAGAAATACTGAAGAGGTGACTTTTAAGGGCGTAATCAAATCTCATTTAAAAAAAGTTGTTTCTTACTTTTGCATAAAGAGAAGAATCTATATTGGTCTTAATTAAACATACACTAACTTTTTCGACCATGTGCTTTACCCTGCTGACCTCCGTAGATCTGACCTGACACTGATAGTTTTTCAACTCTGCCCCAGTCTGTGTGCACCCATGTGTCATTCTCAGTTTGCTCTCAGTTTGTTCCAGTTGCATCGTAGTTGACTTTTTGAACAAACTAAAAAACAAAACAAAAAAAAAAGAGGGCACTTAGACAAAAAATATATAGCTGTATGTTTACTCAATCATGCCAGAATTTGTTTTATATCCCAGATAAAAACATTTTGTTATTATTTTTACAAAAGTGAAAATGGTCATTTGTGAACTTAACTATAACTTAACATAAATGTCTGATCCAATATTGGTATCGGCAAATAACAATTAACGACCACAACCGTAAGACATGTTGTATATCTGATCAAAAAATGTGACCATCCCTATAAAGTACGATTTAATTTTTCTCGAACAACATGCCAAGATATGCAGGACTTGATAAGCTGCTCTTTTTCTGTTTCACATTAAATTTGCTCCAGTATGATTAGTGCTAATGAGGCGGGACACTGCAGGTAAGACTACAGGTAGATGTCTGTGAGCGCCTAATCCTCTGCAGTGGAGAGCTCAAAGCCTCTCAGCTCTGTCACGTTCTGTTAATGTTAATCTGAGCTGTATGTGCTGCCAACGGCCTGACCCACTGCCTGCCCACACTCTGCCGCAGGTCAAGCTCTGACGTCACCCTCTGACACAGGGCCGACCCGCACCCGTCTGCAACCGAGAAGTGACGACCATTAACGGCTTTATAAGGCCACTGCCCAACATTAAACAAAAGTCATGTCATTTATAAACCTGGACAGGGCTGTAATAAAGGGTGAGGTAGACCTTGACTTTTTGGTTCACAGCCAGCTCCATTTTTGAACAAATAGAACAGGCCTGGGTGAAATGAACGATGACAGTTGAATCATGGGCTGATTTCTGTGACAATAAATGCTGTTTTGGTGATTATATTCACTCTTTCTCTGTTTAATGCAGCTCTATGTTCAAACATCAATGCTTTTCTCCACTCACTGTCTATTGGACGTTCCCTGTCATGCTCAGAGTGCACACCAAGGTCAGATTTTTGTACAATTTCTGTACCTTTTAGATTATTGAATTGATATGCAAACATTGAAATTTGTTTCAGATTACTCACATCAGCTGTTTACATGTCTTTTATAATAATCTTAGAACTCCAGAATCTGGTAACAATCAGATTTTATCTGCAGACAGTGACAGGTGGGTTTAACCAATCGCACTGAAGTGTAGAGAGAAGAAGTAGATAGATACATCCTAAAAGCAAAATATATGGACTGCACATAGATTGTGATTAAATTGAATTGAATTGAAATCTAAATGATTGGAGATAAAGACTGAAAGGAGTATCTTTCACCACAGCAGGTCTATGTGTGTGTGTGTGTGTGTGTGTGTGTGTGTGTGTATGTATGTTTTTATTTATATATTTATTTATTTATATATATGAATTAAACATTGGACATCCCTATCATTTGAAGAAATTAAACAAGATGTAATAATGGAATACTTCCCTCATTACATCATTACATTACTGCTTTGACTGTTTTGTATAAAATGTTTTTAAAACAGGATTTTGTCTCTTAAACATATTGATGTGAAATGTATTGCAGTATGGCTATTATCAAATAGCTGTGATTCCCACCCCTGATGGATTTTTAAAATTATTGTGAACCTGAAGAATACCTTTTACATCTCCATCAATTTCTGGATATTACCTTTAACATAGGATTTCAGAGCAGTATCCATTTGTAACTACGTTTTAGTCCATTTTGTTTGTTAAAAGAGAAAATGACACATTTGGCTCTCATCACATTTTGACCCAGTTTCATGTTTGAGTCAGATCTCCATGGTTCCCGTCCATTCGAAGAACACAGCCCTATCCATGGATTTCAGAATGATTAAACAATTGGACCATTGCTAGTGATTAACAATTGAAAACCAAATATTATACATTTTAAATAGGAAAAATGTTTCTGTAGCACAGGAAGCTGGAGCCTATGAATAAGAACCAGACTTTGATGTAGTCCAGGCTCTTTCGGCATGAGCTGCTCGATCATACGCACGTGCCATTCTGTGGAGCTTCAGTGGTTTTGTTACAAATGTAAAGCTTAAGTGGTAAATGTAAAGTACCCACAAACAGATGCTTTATAATGTGAAAATACCTTGTTCCAGATGATTTATGGTTTGAAGTTTCTGTGGTATAGGCCTGCACTGCTTTTAGTACATTGCTTGTCATTTTAGGTTAACTTTGTTGCCAGTGGGGTTAGAAGTCTAGAAAATCAGATAAAATAATATATTCAAATCCAGATACATTTTCTGAATTTCTCAAATTCAGATGTGACTATGAAACAATGTATTTATTAATGAATACACTCTGTTTTTTGCCAAGCTGGCGATTGTTTGATTCAAAAGTTTAACATCTAAAAGTGTTTATCAGTGGGTTTGTAAAAGAGAGAGAGAAAATGAGACCACATCTGCACCAAATTAAACGTGGTCTTATTCACTTGTGTGTGTCGTAATCGGAACCCCAAATTTGTAGAAAGATTTTTACTTTTAAATCAATGAATAGAATAGAAATGCATTGAATTGTTTTGTTTTTTGAGCCATAACTCTCACCTACATGCTGTAAATCTGTGCTATAAAGTATAATGAGAGACTGAGACAGAGCAATGGCATGATTTAATTGCAGAGATGTCTGGTAATTGATCCTTTGCCTAACCAGTTAACCAGATGCTCTGTTATGGCTTTGTAAAAAAAAGATTTTAAAAAATAATAAAAAACTGTTGCAATTCTTTTGAAATAGTATGGGTTTTATTCAGACACACAGTGAAACAGTCAAACATTGAGCTAAACTTTGGACAGACTCTGGAGAAGTGTTTTGTTGGTTTTATTGAGTTAATCTTGACAAAGATGAACAACAAATCAGTCATTATTGAAAATTTAAAGAGTTCATCCAATATATAAAACAATCCCTCTCTGGAATATAAAATACAATTGAATTAAAGGGGACATAATATGAAAAATCAACTGATTTTTTTGTACTTTGATGGATTCCCGCATGTTTGAGTTAATCCTGTGTATGGTCCGGCATTTGAGGCTTGATTTCTCAGAAAAGTACTGTTTTCACCTACCCCTTATCCCTGCCCACATCCCTGTTCTTAGTTGTGATCATTTGACAAATTAAGACGCTGATACATGTACAGTTCTAAAATGTCTTGGAGCCACTTTTCAAAAATAAAAACATGAAAATCTGCTGTTACATTGAAATGTCACTATGAAGCGGAGCTTATCAGTTCTGCAGTTTTGAACAGGAAATTAATGGACCTGTTTCAATTACTAAGCAGCTTTAGATCAATATTGTGGTTTACAATGAACAAAGTGTAAAATGGGGATCTGTTTATGTTGTAATTCAATACTAAGTGCCTGGAAAAAAAACATAATATGTCTTCTTCAAGTTAAATATAAAGTGTTTATATTATATTGGTGTGAAGTTTTGATAATTGAGAAATAGAATAATCTTATCTCCATGGGGTCTATTTATGTATAAAACCTTAAGATTTCTACAAACATATTCTGAAGTGCATATTGCTGCTTGAACCATCACTATCCCAGCGGACACACATGCTCGCCATCCGGACTATTTCTTTGTTTCATGAATCATTCTTGTATTTGATGTGGTTAGCAGCGACCAGTGCTTCCCTGTTTGCAGACACAAGAGACTGAAGAAGTTAACAAACTGGCATTAGTCGACTCATATCCAAGTTTCCATCATCCCCACTGTAATGGTCTGCGTGGCTTTAAACTCTCTTTAGTCTCTCTATAGTTAGGGAAGACTGACTTTGACCAACCCATGTGGCAATTGTTTACATTATAAACAGTGCAAATAAAGCATCAACTCAATTATAACTTAACTTGACTCAAATTATAACCATATTGTCTTAAGTAGAAGCTTTATCAAGTTATAGTCAACATGTAATCAGCTAACTTGACTTTATCTTTAATTCCATGGCCATCACAGTTAGTCATTTGTGTCATTGTGTGGATTTGTATGGATTGTCACAACATTCAAATTTAAAACTCAATTCTGATACTAAGGAAAAAGCAAGGCAAGGCAAGTTTACTTGTTTTAGTTGTATGCACAGCTAAACAAAAGTGTTTATGGCCTGGCTTTGAACATTGTCAGAGTGGAGGCCTGTTTCACATCTTCAGGAACACTGTTCCTGTTTTTAGCTGCATAAAACTGAAACACTGATTCCCCATGTTTTGTCCCGACTCTGGCACCAGCAGGAGGCTGGTCCCTGAGGTCCTCAGTGTGAGATGGTTCATACGGCACTAACATGTCAGAGATGTACTTTGGTGCTTTGGAGAGACTTGAACACAAGCAGAGCTGCTTTAAAGTCGACTATGACTAATGTGGTCATAGTTCCTGGTTCTAGTCAGGACTCGAGCAGCAGTGTTCTGGACATGGATGTATTATAGTTCTATAGTTCTGGATGTACTGCAGCTGTTTCACGGCTCGTCTGGAGAGGCCAGTGAACAGGCCGTTACAGTAGTCTAACCTACTGGAGACAAATGCATAGATAAGTCTCTCCAAATCTGGTTTAGACACTATACCTTTGATTTTGGTAATGTTTTTTAGATGGTAAAAGGCTGTTAATGTTATTGATTTGATGTGGCTGTCAAAGTTCTTAGTCCGTTATTAACCCCAGATTTCTAACTTGATTTGTAGGTCTTTGAGCAGGAGACTGGAGGTGACTGCTGACACACTCTGTTTCTGCCAAAGACGATGATTTCATTCTTGTCTGAGTTTAGCTGGAGAAAGTTGTTCTGCATCCACACGCTGCTCTGTTGGATGCAGTGACAGAGTGAATCGACTGGCATCAGTGAGACATAGATCTGAGTGTCGTCTGCAGAGTTGTGATAAGACACATTAGTGCTGCGTATTAACTGACTTAACGGCAGCATGTAGAGGTTGAACAGAAGAGGCCCCAGGACTGACCCTTGGGGCACCCCACAGGTCAATCTGATGTAGCCTGAGACACAGTTTCCAATCTCAACAAAGTACTCTCTGTCCTAAAGGTAGGACTTCAACCAATTTAGGGCAGTGCCAGTGATGCCCACCCAGTCCTCTAGTCTCTGTAACAGAATCCCATGATCAACAGTGTCAAAAGCAGCACTTAGCACTGAGGTTTTGCATGTGTCAGTGTTCTGGTGGATAGTCACCTTGATAAGAGCACTCTTAGTGCTGTGATGAGGTCTAAAACCTGACTGTTTATTAAGAGGAAGTCAGTGAGCTGTTGGTAAACAACCTTTTCGAGAACTTTGCCCAAAAATGGCAGATTTGAGATGGGCCGGTAAGTTTTCAATAAATCTTTATTGCATGGAGAAAAACAGATTTTACTTAAATCGGGTACAGGCCCTTTAACTCTTCCCTTCAAAGAGAGAGAGATTTTTAACAATCCTAGTTTGATAATATTTTTTGATGATATTTTTTATTAATTTATTTTTTGTAATTACTGACAACGAAAGCCAAAAGCTGTTCCAAAATATAAAAGTTAATGTCCCATAAAAGCAAATGTCCCAGCATAGAATTGTCTTCACTTAAAATGATTGAAAATGACTTTCGGATGGAAGTTAAAACATTTTCTCTTATATTTATTCTTTATGATGATATATTTCATATCCAACATACTCATATAATAAAGCCTGCAATGCATGCTTCTGTATAGTTTGTTTGGATGTGTTGAATAAATGAGCTGCGGACATTGCTGACTTTGCTCTTTTGCGGCCGTATGTGACTCATGCTTCAATGCGATCCAGTTGAAGCATGGAGTTAATAAAATGGTCTGGAGCAACAACATGTGTCATATTCACATCTGCGCTGTGTGAGAAAGTGCCCATCAAAGGAAAATATATAGGATCTAGTATGCATTGTCTTAAAATATGTGCCCCATACATCACTGTAGGGATGGTCTAGTTTTACTTTTCAAATAAAATAAATGTACATAAAGTTAAATAGCAGTTATTAGACCAAACAGATGACACAAAATAGCATGCTGAAAAGACACTGTAAGCTGTAATCAGTTTGGGGAAAATCACCCAATAATTTGCTCAGCCAATTTTGTTCATTGCAGCTACACAGGGAACACCCAATGTAAATCACACTGTCAATGCTGATAATATTGTTCCTTTAATAGAGAAAAAGACAATAGGGATTGATTCATTTAGCCATGTGTCATAGGTTTCTGGATTCCAATCATGATTCCATCTCTATATATAAAAGCTATAACATTTTGCGTTTACAGAATTGTGGGCGAACAAGAAAAAAGTTAATTTTGTTTGACTCCAATTCAACAAATGTCATTATTGTTGGCATGTATGTTTTGATATTTTGCAGTTCCTTTTGTATCTGTGTAGTGTGTTGTTTTAGTCCTCCTCTTCCCTTTGGCCCAGAGCGGAGACACTAAGCCTTTTCTTTCCATCTTTCAGATCGTTGGTTTGTTTCCCTTTCACAACTTTGGACTGGAGCATCGTCTGAACTTTCCGTGGCTATTCTTGGCATGGCGTCCCTCCAGCAGCTCTTAAGTGGTAGAGGTGTGTTTATCTGTGTTTGAATGTGGTTCATGACTTCATTAAGAAAGCATTATGTCTCAGAATGCGAAGGCTTTTGGTCTAGACAGGGCCAAAACTATGTACGCTGTGGCATTTTTGAATGGTAGAAAACATGAGGGATTTGAGGTTTTCCACTGAACTTATGGTAACTTAGTGTGTTCATTGAGTAAAATGTATGAGAATTAGGATATGACTTATTGTATTTAAAGGTGCACCATGTAGTATCTCTGGTGATGGGTCCAATACCTGCTTGTCTCCATGGAGATGTTATTGCTTGGCCTGGAATGGAATGTGCCACAGTTTATTAAACGTATCTATCTTCCATTTATTAAATGACAGGTGTTTTTATTGCCAATTATACCTTGAAAAAGTATACATTCTTACTGTGACCTTGAGCTTGGCATATGGTGTCAGTAATTTTCAGTCATGAAAGTCATCAAAAGTTATTTCAAATTCATGGCAAAGCAATAACATTTACATGGACACAAGCAGACTCTCCACCAGAAAAGTTACGTGGTGCACCTTTTAAGTTTAGTTTGACTTCTTATCTCCATTTTACAACTACTTTTTTATTCTACCGCTAAAAGTGTCTGATCCGAAGCCAAGGCTAAAGTTTAGTTCCTTCCTTCTGGTCTAAAGCTGTGAAAATCTGGTCTAAGTAACAGGCAGAATGTGAGACTTCTTAAGCCGTGGACCTCTGGATTATACGCATGTCGTGGGGAAAGCTTTTATCTTTCTGTCCAAAGGAAACCCAAGCTGCCACACAGCTGTCTCCAATCGCGGATGTAAAGCTGAAAGTGTACACATCCATACCGTGATTTCACAAGTCCCCGTCAGTATCACCCTGAATTACCTCCTGTCCCCCTCGTGACCCCTTTGTTTCTCTTCCTCTTCTCTCTTAACCAGATGCGCGTCGCCAGCTGTGCTCAGATGGCTCAGACAGAGTGACCCGCTGCAGCATGGGGTCCCGTTCATGCGGCCCTTAGAATGAACACCAATATAAAATAGAGACCCCCACACCCCTTCCCTCACGCTCACAAATCTGGCTCAGTCTCAGCTCTATTTTTGTTTGTTTGTTTGATGACTAATGTTTAAGGGGTTTGGAAGTTTACGCAGTTTGATCAGAGAGAGTAAAAGGAAGTTTGTAAATGTTATGGCTAGTTCATTCTTTTAGCACATTACATTGTTTTGTTTTGCCTTTGGAATCCATTATCCTGTACAATCTTTGTTTCACTTAGTCGCAGAATGCAGTGTGTCATGTGTGAGTGAGTCATGGGTGGTGGTCATATTGGCAGCCATGTCTCGTTTAGTGTGCACTCACACTTTCGCAAAGACCATGTCAAAAACAGGACTACACCTGGACTAAACCTGGACTAGACTAGGACTAAACCAAGACTAGAACAGGAGCAAACTTATGGTGCATTCAGGCCATGTTTACATACTGAGTCTATGGTGGACCTGCGTCTAGGTCGTCCAACGTTTCTGAACTTTTGCCGAAATTCCTGGCACCAATCAGGAGCTTCATCCAGAAAAACCTTTAGCAGTCACAGCAGTGTCTGCCCTCATAGATCACATTAGGTTTAAACTCCCAGTCTTGGACCACCACAAGAAGCCTATTACAGGTCTTGGCATTATGGTGGTGTGGGCCACTGTCTGGTCTCCATGGGAACACAGGGCGGTGTTGTTGAGATGCCTGTCGGTGGAGAGTAACGGCCGGAGCTGCTGCTGGTTTGTCTTTAGCTCACTACTTTTAAGTGACAGGACCACAAGGTTGCCACGGTGACCTCTGAGCAGGAAGACAAGTGTGAGCGAGGGGTAGACTGCAGGGTACCGTGGCCGAGAGAGGGGTAGTGCGAGGGGCAGAGGAAGTTGAGCCTGGGGTCACTGGTAGATGGACTGAACAGGTTTGGAGGATGTGAGCGACAGAGAGCCTCGTCTGTAAACATAACTCCAATGTGAGATCGCTCAAACTCTCTCAATCACTTTCCCATGCACTGGAGTGTTTATGATGGACACAGTCAGGCGTGGGTACTACTCAGTTATATTTACTCAGTTACATTTACTTGATTTGCTTTTTGAGGAAATTGTACTTTTCAGAGTAGTTTTCTGACACTATACTTTGACTCCTACTTGAGTAACAATACTCTAACCTGGTTTTGGTTCCTCTTCGAGTAATTCTATAGTGGCAAAATTCACAAAAATCCACTTAAATATTTGTGTTTTCAGAATCACAGCTGAGAGTAGTGGCATCAAGAGAAGTTGTCATTGCCAGATGTGACCACTAGGACTTGATGAAAAAGAAGTTTTAGGCATCCAGGCCAACAACAGAGACAAATGGTGTGATTTTTTTCTGAATGAGGTTGTGTGGGTAAATTAAATAGATTAAATAAATAAATAAACACACAAAAACATTAAATGTTCAAACAAGTAAGAAATGGCTCTAAAAAAGACCAAAACAAGCTAAAATTACCATTTAAAATATTTGGGAACTTTCCGGAAATGTTCCAGGAATTTTCTACCCGTTTGATTAATTTTAAATACATTTTACATCCAAACTGTTACTCAGTAGTTTTAATTACTCAGTTTCTTCAAATACTTTTTACACTTGAGTAGTTTGGTCACTACTTTTTCCTTCTTCTTAAGTAATATGATTTAAAAGTAATTAACTCTTACTTAAGTGCATTTATTGGCTTCTCTACTACCTCAGAATACAGTACAAGAACCACACAGCAGTAAAACAAAGACACTTTTGTTTCATGTGGATGTTTTTTTTTTTTTTTGCTAGTACGTAGCTCTCCCCTTCACACTCTCCTCTTAGCAGCACTGCTCCCTTTATTGTGTGTCAACCCTGACCCTTGACTCGTCGCCCCTGCTGAGGTCATTTAAGACCCCACAGTGGAAGGCTATAAATCTGCCATCAGAAAGACAAGCACATCAGTGAGTTTAGCTTCTGAACTGCACCTTCTCTGAATTCTCACGACTACAAACCGCAGACACGATTTGAACACCAAGCCTCTATAAAAGATTTGTAATGTCCCCCTGGTGTAGAATGAGAAACTGACTGATATCATTATTTGGAGTGTAGAAAAACATGGTTCACACGTACTTTATGTGAGACATCTGCAGATTAAGTTAAATTGACTTCATAGTTTGTTATCACATGCTACAAGTTCCAGGACATGTACACACCCATCAGATAAGATTTATAGAACAAAATTTCCCCAAATTCCCTTTAGTATCACTTCTTGGAGAGTTAAACAGACTAGGGCTGCACAAGTAATTGAAATCAAATCTAAATCACAGTTTGAATGGATGCAGTAATTGTGCAATAATTTCCTCCATAAACAACAAAATATCCTGTTTAATTCTGCATAAAAACTGCTAACCCTGTTTAGATTTGTTAAAACATGTTGTGATGGGGTAAAAACCTGACTAAAAGAAATAAAAGTGCAACTAAAAACTGTAAAAGCACAACTAAAAGTGACAAATGTGTGACGAAAAATGACAAAAATGCAACTAAAAGCAACAAAAACGCAGCTAAAAGTGACAATTAATGCGACAAAAACACGACTACAAGTGGCAAGAAACATGACAAAAACGTTTCAAACACGTGATTCTTTTTAGTTGGTCAGTTCATATTTCAGTCTTTTGTGAATTCTCCTGGTTGTGTTTAAATGTGAACAATGATCAAGAATCTCATTATTAAAACATGAATCACAACTCTAATCACAATCGCAAAAACAGACTTTTTTTCAAGATGTTTATAATGAATACCATAGATTTATTTTTTTTACCACTTGAAATTCATACAAACAAGAAACAGACTTTTTTTTAAATACATAAAATATATAAAATACTGAATAAGAGTGGCATTTGATTTGTGTTGTCAAAACTCAACTGTATAATTTGGCTTTTTTTTTTGTCGTTCTTGCCATTTTACCTCCCAACCAGCAAAAGCCACACTGCATACTTTCCTCTTGGTGTATGGGCAGTGGGAACATTTGACGAGCTTCGCAAATAGTGTTTTTATGCATAGTTTGCCTGTTTTGTCGCAGAAATGAAAACCAAACAAAATAATAGTACTATCAAACCATCCGTAATTTGCTGCAATGGTATTTTTGAAAACCACATAAGAACAAAGTGTAAAATTAGAGAAAGTATACAACCACAACAGCGGGGACAAACTATTCAAAAACATAAGCAAACAGCATTAGTCAGTCAAGGATTACAACGTTATGAAGGACGTTTGTCTAGTCTGTATGTTTTCTATTGTAAACACTGCACGTTTTGTCCAGTGTCCAGGGTGTAGCTCTAAATTCTCGAGGTACAAACCTTCTCGGTGGGATCCTTATACATAATTTTGCTTATTTATTTACCCAAACAAATTCAGTTATTATTGCTACATTTCATTCCCTATTGCTAGAATATACAGCCTACAGTCTCTCAATACACTCTTTGAATTTGCAGGAACTACCAGACCAATCTCAAAATGTCTTATTACTATCAGAAAATACACTAACTGCAAATTATAATCGCTTGTTTTATTCCTTAACAACTTGGCTAATATGTGAGCAATGATTTTCCTCTTTTTAAATGTGTGATGAGGCCCTCAGATCTCATGCATAATTGTATTTAGTCTCTCTTGGACTTCACTCAGCCACAGTGCATTTTCATACAACAAAAACAGATTCAAGTTTAGAGAAATGTAAGTGAGAAATTGTGATTGTGTCATTATTATCTGTGTTTTGTGTTATAACTGTTTGAAAATGAAATGGTAAATCTCAAGTGGTAATTCAATCATACACGTGTCTTAAACATGCATCTTAATAAATATCTTAAATGTAAAAAATCAACGTCCCACTACATCTGTTTCCCACATTGAAGTAAAGACAGACATCCACCAGACCATCAGAAAAGGAAGTGATTTTAACAGACCGGCAACAGTTTGGTGAAAACGTTGTGTTTCTGTTGGCGCGCTAATCTCCTGTGACAAATTAGAGCTTTGAGGAAATTTTCAAATGTGCAAAGAAGCGATTTACGCTTTGGAAATCTGTCACCCAACCAAGGAATATGAAAGATAGATTGGATAAGTTTATGTTTAGAAGAAATTACTTCCTGGATATTAACTTGAATCGTTTCCTGTTAAAGTTGAGAAAATATTAACAGCCGGGAGTTCCTGCTGGGTTTGTATCATATGGACCAAAAAATACACTTTCTAATCCAGAAGTGAAAGTATTCTGATAGAAAATATTCTGTGTATGTTACAGTTGACTATATACCAAGAAATATACTTGAGTGGTACAGATATAGATGCCACAAGGATAATTACAAATGTTCTTTTTTAGGTCAAGGTTTCAGACATAGATTGACATTTTCAACACTAATTAACAGCACTTTCTTTATTAACATTACTGCCTTATTTTAGTTCTGACAAAGCTCAAGATCAGTCTAAAACTGTTGACAAAAAGTTTTGTCATGTAAAAGGGATTTTCTTTTGTAGATACTTACTCAAATGAGTATCTGGTTTTGGTACAAACTTTAGTGTTGATTTGTATTTGATTTTTAACAACCCTAAAATTGAATACTTTCTAATACTTCACAGATACGCTTTCACATTGCTTTTATTTTATTTTATTACATACATAAATAAATTAGTTAGGTTAGTATCCTAATATCCTAATAAAAATAGAAAAATAGCTTAGTCGTTAGTTGTTCTTTTGTCAATTTTGAAAAAACATGAGCCTTAACAATTATTACAAAAACAAGAAAAAGTAAAAAGTTTGCTTTTAGCACACTTTTTTTCACAATCCTTGCGGGCCAAAGTTCAAAGCTCTAAGACTGGTATTGCGCAGCTGGATCCAGAAGAGAAAAATGAGTTTGGGTCAACGGGTTCGATCGGATCCACGTTTGTTCAGTGAAGAGCAACACACAAATCACCAACACTTGCATCTTAAACTGGCAGTACACAAACCGTACAACCATTTGTAAAAGTCACATTTCACCACAGCAGCTGAATCTAATGAAAACAGGAAGTTCATGGCTAGGCTCAAGCTTGTTTGAGTTTACTTTGAATAAAAAAAAATTAAAAAAAGAGAAGCTTCACCCCTAGCCAACTACATTACTAAGTTCTGGTAGAATTTCCTTTTCAGTCCAGTTTAGCTTGACCTATTCTGCTGACTCTATCTTTATTGTCAGAAGATGTCTATTTTATCACAAATTCAACAACAAAACATTACATCTACCGTAACTGTGACCGTAAAACAAATTTCAAACTTTATTTTGATACTAACTTGAAGGCACAAGTTTAAAAGTCTTTTTTTTTTTTTTTTACTTTTTAAGAAAAGTAAGTAAATGATGGGTTTTAAGGAAAAATATTATGCATTTTCTAAATTGTCATCACCCTTTGAACATGTTCTTGCGTATCTTAAATTTGGTATCTCATGTTTTAGAACTACTAACTTTTAGTACTTAAGATAGATGCGAGCAGTTGCAGTGATTGTGTTGGGACGGCATTAATGCTTAGAACGAGTCTGGCGATGATTTAAGGACTCAAAACAGATTCTTGGATAAGTGACCTCTACTATCGAAAAAGTCTTTGATCGAGGGAGTTTAGCGGGAAGTGTTTTTGATGGTTGGACGGGAGAGGATTTTCTAACCACAATTCCTGAAAAAAACACAATAGTGTGAATGAAGCTAAATGCGGCTCCATGTATGTTTTTAATGACAGAACATTGTTAGAATATAATAATATGTTCCCTTTAAAAGTCATTATTTTGAATTTAAAACTCAAAATTATGACATTTAAAACTTGAAATTTTGAGGTTTTTATTTTTATTTGGTGGAAATGGGCTTCTACTCAATACTTGGTTTCAGTACCATGATTACAATAAAAACAACAAGTCTTTTTGACAGTTTAATGTAATTTAAACACAAAATAATAGTTACGTAATCTTAACGTTTTGATGAAGGGCAAGATCATTCTAAAATTATTCAGAAAAGGTTACATATTGTTTTATTTATGACATTTTCTTCAGTACTGATTCTTGTTCAAATGAGTTTTGATCATTTTAGTATCAGTTTGTATCTTTATATTTATTTCTAACAGCCTGGCCCCAGTGACCAGTGAAGCTCTGATTTGAATGTTTTGGGACTTGATAAATGTCAGTCAGTTATAAGGGTTCACAAATCCTTCGTTCAGTTGTAGAATACACTACGTTTTCCATGTGACTGATTTACACAAACCCTGAAGCACACGGCAAGTTCATTACTACAAAGAGGAAAAGCATCACCAGTCTCTTTGCGCACAGGAAGCAATAAATTATATTTTATCATGCAGCATTTGCACTCAAGAAATACGATGCTATAACATTGTCACATTCCCCTGCACTGGGAGCCCTTTATGACTTTTCCTACTGTACACCAGGCAGAGCTGCACTTATCCATGTGCAGGTGTGTTTTTGGCACGAGCGGCGAGTTGGCAGGTGTGTTAGCCATTACAGCTCCATAATCACTATCATTAAGACCCAGGTAAGAACAGGCAGGTTAGCAGGCGGCAGCAATAATGCATTAGCAGGATGTGAGCGCTCAAGTGGCTCCTCTGCAACCGCCTGGCCATAAACAGACATCCATACATGTGCAGGGGCGAGAGCAGAAAGTCACGTAAATGAGCACCTAGTGATTTAAATGTTATGTCAAATAAACCTTTAAGACTGGAAATAGTTTGGATGAATGGTATTTTGACTCTCACAATAACAGTTGCAGACTATACATTTATATTATAGATTATTATTTTGCTCTTTTTAAGGCCTCGGCCCCTGGTTTTTTTTTGTAAGTAAGTAAAGTTTATGGAAACTTTTCATAATAAGAGGACATGAACTTGCATTATCATTCAAGCATTCATGGTATTTTCACAATATATTCATGCATTACCACATCATGACTTGATAGGAACAACTATGACTTTATGTTGATTCATAGATTAATTAATTCATGGATTGAATCATTAACTAATGTAATGAACTAAAATGGACCACCTGTTAATTAATCATGATCTTTAAACCTACTATGAGTACAAGTAATTCATCATAGTTTGGAAAAGGTTTGAACATGAACATCATGAGTCATCATGAATTATGTTTCCAAATGATAGACACAGAACCAAGTTCAGAGACGAACTTATCATTAGTTCATCATTGTTTCCTCATAATCATGTCACATCAAATAAAATAAACGGCTGCTTCAACATAGTTACAATATAAAAAATAATAAAATAAGCGCAGATGAGTTATGAAATACAGTAACATGGAATAAGGTGACATAAGGGAGACATTTGCCAAACTGTCTGAACAATGACAAAAACTCCTGACACCAAAGCTCCTGCATTTGTGCTCAAAGTGTATTTAGTTTGAATGAATGAGTGGTAAATGACAAGTTTAGATTGACTGGAGCAGGGGTTCTCAAACTTTTTTAGTCATGACCACGTAAATAAAAATAGTTCACATTCACGACCCACAAACACTAAAAATAGACAACACACAAAGTGATAGATTAGCCTTATATCTAATGTTTGATTTTATTTTGAAAATATAGACCTAGAAAAATGACTTTGATTGGCCACCAAATAGGAATCTACATTTACCACTGCATTTGAAGGGTGTCCAGCCTTGTTTAACACTATTGTATCAATTATTCCCCATCCTCTGGGGACCCCTGGAAATCATTTTGCAACCCCCATTGGGGTCCCAACCCCCAGTTTGGGAACCACTGGACTGGAGGATCTAAAACCAACATACAGAGTCTTCTTTTTTCCAAACAGCATGAAAGCATAAGGATCAATTCTGAATTGTTCTGGTTGTTGGAGCCAGACAAGCAGGGTCCTAGTTGTTATTTGATTCATGTGAAATCAGAAATCAATCATTGATCAGATTGTGTAATTTCTATCCTATCGTAAAATAATTAAACCGAGTCTGTGTCCTATCCAGCCAGTTTCCTGATTTGACTAGGCAGAAGTGAAACATTGTGTAAATATGCTGTTTTAATTCTTACTTTTTCTTATCTCAACCTTGCTCTTTCAGAAAATGCAATTTAAAAATATGAATAGCACCTACACCTTAATGCACACACTTAATGCTAGTTGTGTATAATGTAGTGTAGATATTTTTAGGAGTATCTTTATTTATTATTTATAGTTAAAAACTTCATCATCTGGACACAATCCACCAAACACGTCTCTATATCTCATAAAGTGTAAAGAGAAAAACTTTCAAGCCATCTTCATTTTACTTATGGAAACTTAAACTAACTAGACATAAACTAACTACATTCTGGCCGATATAACCAGTGAAACGAATGCAAATGCAGAGTGTTTTCCGTTGTGGTGTTGTGGCTAGAGTCAGACGTCAAAACAAATCAAATGAGAAATGAGCAGAGTGTCGTGGCAGCGATAACATCAGAATAATTTGTTTCCATCAAAGAAATATAATGATCGTAATTACTTTGAATTTGTCCCTGATCAGCTTGCGTTTAGTGTTGGTTTGCATTGAACCATTTCCTTTTTGTTGCAACTTTTGTGAAAACTTGGCTAAATGTCAGAAATGCTTGGTACATCTTACCGGCCAGATGTACCAAGCGTTGATCGTGATAAAAGAGCCAACACAATATAAAAAGTAAACAAAAAAGCTGTTTAGGAAAGTTTAGAAACAACTTATAATCTCCATTGTTAACATTTAACAAGCCGAAATCCTGTTATGTGAGATGGTACATCCCGATCTCTACATGTGGTCACGAAGGGTTATCATTCACTTGTGACACATTAGAGAAAGTGGCAATTTTCAAGATCAAATAACATAATATTCGGGTTGAGCCTGGTAATTTGGGCTGCTATGTGAGCTTGAAAGCATTGTACCAGATGTTGTTTTGCAGGATGGATGAGATTCCTTGTGAGGCCTGAAGAAAAGGATTAGACAAGCATATAGACTTTCAGTACGCGTCTATTCTATATACTGTTGTGCAAGTTATACAACACTAAACCAATGGGAATTTTAAACTGTTGACATAAGTTATAGCTTTCAGGAAAAACAATTCTGATGTTATTTGAAGGCAGCGACGCAGTTCATTTCTCTTTACTTTACTTTCTTATATTATGTGATTATTATTATGATTCTCTATTAAATTATTCTGTTTCATTATCTTGTTAAAATCAAATAAAGAACATTAAATGAAAAAAGACAACAAAAACTGTGACTTTTCTCCAAAATGTTGGCGTTAAGATGACATTGATCTCTCTTGATCGAGGAGAAAATTAAACAATACAACATAATTCATCCTGTAAAACAAGAGGTTAACTGCAGACCAAAAAAAGTGTGTGATTGTTTTTGTTAAGTTACAGACAAGCTTTCAAAATTGTGTGTCAAAATTGAGTTTCTGCAGCTGTGAGACGTGATGCTAAACTTTCAAGAAAGTTAGCTGAAACGTAATATAATTGTCAGACTCGTTTGAGATAAGCCTGTAAACGCATTTTCGTGCTGGATTTATTACATCTCCCATGTTTTGTCTTTGGCTTCTGCACAGTGTAGTATCATAAGCCATGCTCCAGCTGGCCACTCTAACACACATAAACACTTAAGATTATCCCATATCTGATTTATTGCCCCGGCCGACCAGTCATCTCTTACCAAACCAACTTCATCAACTAAAGATGTTATTTGGCTCGAGTGTGATCTCTATGGTTTGTAAAAGTGTTATTTGGCACCACAAATTCCAGAATGTTCCTGTAACACAAATAAAGCACAGCACAAATATACAAATGCTGACACAGAAACGGGGCTTTCTCACAGTCTCCTCACACTGTTTGATTTACCCCATAACCTTTGACCTCAGAGCCCCCTTGTGACTGCAGCTTCTCCAGACAAACCACTTTATGTAACGTTACAGCACTTTGATTACTGTTTTTACATGTCATACTATTTTTAGTTTGTTTTAAAGAGATATTTTGTCTGCTTTGTGGGCATGACTTTTATTACTTCTGTTGAACTGCGCGTAATGTTGTACTGTATGACATTAAACTAATCTCCATGCAAACGGGACGATTTACATGTCAGGTCTGTGGAAAGTTGAGCCTACTTCAAGATATTTTTGAGCAATAAAAATGCACACATCCACCAGTAAAGTAACATAGTACCCCTTTAGACAGTCATGGCCGAAAGTGTTGGCACCACTGGATTTTTTCCAGAAAATGCACAATTTCTCCCAGAAAATACTATTGCAGTTACACATTTTTTGTTATAAACATATTTATTTCCTTTGTGTGCATTGAAATAACACAAAAAACAGAGGAAAAAAAGACAAAACTGATTCAATTTCATGCAAAACTCAAACAATATGGCAGAGAAAATTATTAGCACCCTTAACTTAGTACTTGGTGTCACACCCTTTTACAAAAATAATTGAAATCAATTGCTTTCTATAATCATCAATAAGCTTCTTACACCTCTCAACCCGAATTTTGGACCACTCTTTCTTGGCAAACTGCTCCAGGTCTCTCATATTGGAAGGGCGCCTTTTCCAAACAGCAATTTTGAGCTCTCTGCACAAGTGTTCAATGGGACCGAGATCTGGACTCATTGCTGGCCACAGAACTCTCCAGTGCTTTGTTGCCATCCATTTGGGTGCATTTTGAAGTGTGTTTGGGGTCATTGTCCTGCTGGAAGACCCATGATCTCGAGCGCAAACCCAGCTTTCTGACACTGGGCCCGACATTTTGACCCAAAATCCTTTAATAATCCTCATAATCATGATGCCTTGCACACAGTCAAGGCACCCAGTGCCAGAGGCAGCACAGCAGCCCTGAAACGTCTGTGAACCTCCACCATATTTGACTGTAGGTACTGTGTTCTTTTCTTTGTAGACCTCATTCTATTTTCCGTGAACAGTAGAATGATGTGCTTTACCAAAAAGCTCTATCTTTGGTCTCATCTTTCCAAGACGTTTTCCCAGAATTTCACCATACTCACATACATGTTGGCGAACTGCAGTCTTGCTTTTTTCTGTCTCAGTGTTATCAATGGGGTCCACCTGGGTCTCCTGTCATAGCGTTTAATTTCTTTCAAATTTCGACAGAAAAGTTCACATTGATGCACCCTGAGCCTGCAGGACAGCTTGAATTTCTTTGGAACTTGTCTAGGGCTGCTTATCCACCATCCGGACTATCCTGCGTTGCGACCTTTCATCAATTTTTCTCTTTTGTCCACGTCAAGGAAGATTAACAGTGCCATGGGTTGTAAACTTCTTGATGATGCTTCGCACTGTGAACAAAGGAACATCAGGATCTCTTGAGATGGACGTGGGGTTAATATTGTTGATATTTTTTCACAATTTGGGTTTTCAAGCCTTCAGACAGTTCTCTTCTCCTCTTTCTGTTCTCCATGCTTAGTGTGGCACACGCAGGCACACAATGTGAAATCAGTCAATTTCGCTCCTTTTTATCTGCTTTCAGGTGTGATTTTTATATTGCACACCTGTTACTTGCCGCAGGTGGGTTTTAAGTGCATCACAAAGTTATTTTTCCACAACTTTAAAAGGATACCAATAATGTGGTCTGGTCCATTTTTGAGAGTTTTGTGTTAAATTATTTCAAATTTGAATTTTTTTTCCTCTGTTTTTTGTTTTGTTCCAATACACACAAAGGATTTAAATATGTGTATAGCAAAGCATGTAATAATTGCAAAAATGTCAGGGGTTTCAATACTTTTGGCAATGACTTGTATTTGACTGTTTGATTTCATAACCAACCGGATATGCTGCTGAGTCCTTGGGCAATATACTTTGTCATACTGTTGAACATATAGGCAAAACATTTCCACCAGAAAAGTTAAATTATGCATGTTGTGTGCATGACATAATACATATTTGTTGCAGTCACCTGTGATCAGACGATCAAGTTATTCAAAAACATTATTTGTGAAAATTTTAAAAATCATTGGAGAAGCGCTATCCAAAACATTTAAAACTAATGTGATACATTTGTGGGGGCCGCAGTTTTGGATTGAGCCAAAAGTCTTCAACAAAAGCAAGGAAAAATATGTTTATTTGGAAGCTTTAGTCACGTCACCAATTACTAACCAAATGTTCAGTGTAGCTTACTGCCAGTAACATATATTAAACTTAGATTCTAAAGACATTAACTAAATCTGCTGCCAATCAACTTGACACTGGACACATAAATCACACAGGAAGCCCTTTCATCTTTGTGAATTTTTTAACCTAGCAATTTTTTTTTCAACGCAAGACTAATCTCTGGAGGCTTTCTATGGGTTTTGAATGTGTTTCTCAGCAGTTCAAACCAGGGCCACAAGCTTAACTTTATAAAGACACATGCAGTTCTTTGTAAACTCTTATGATTATTTGATTAATTACTATGAGATGTCTGCCAAGGAACCCTTTTGGGAAAAGAGCAAAAATACTGGGTCACATTTGATACGCTCTGAAGTCAAGTCTAGATTTGGCCCAAAATTACAGGCAGCACACTGAAGACATACTAGCCTTTATTTAATTTATGTTGCCTTAAATTAACTTCTAACCTGGATTTTAATTTTTTATTTATTTCAAGTCCAAATGACACCTGGCATAGTTCTAAAATTGAACAAGACACGTACATGCAACAGAGCGTAGCGTACTTAATCTGCTGTTGTTAGGTTAACCCATTTCTCCTTGTTGTGCAACTCTCAAATCCTTCCCTTTAAGCCACTGATGAGGAAGTGGACTATATTTTTTCCTACACTTACAGTCCGAAAGCCCTACACTCTATATCTGGGTGGGAGGGAGGAGGTGTGTGTTACAGGACAATAGCAGGTAAATCTCTGGGCAGAAAGCATACCTGTGTTGTGCACTGAGCATGCTTACACCAGAGGCTAATCACAGATGGGCTAATGTCCTTACTGTCGCTGAGAAGAGGGGATATATTTAGTGTCCATTCTCTCTCTCTCTCTCCCTCTAACAACAGGGTGATTCATTAACCTGGTTTCAATACCTGAGCAAATTTCTAATGATTAAGAGTTATAAGCATTTCCACTTGTGAGATTGTTCACTTTTGTGCACAAGTCTGCTCCTTCAAAATATTGTGCTGATTTCTCATAAGGGTCTGCTTGTCTTCATAAATGTTATTGCTTTGCCTGAAATATTCCACAACATTGCATTAAACTTATCTGTACATGGAGACAAGGCGGTGCCACCAGACCAAGTTACAGGTCAGAACTGTGGAGAGCCAAACCAGAGCAAAGAATGCACATTTTCAAACTATTCTATGAACAATAAAACACCTCTTTTTGAACAAATGCAACATGGAAGTTTAATGATATTCTGTGGAAAATTCTAGGGAAACTAATAAAATCTCCCTGAAGACTTGCAGACCCTTTCCAGAGAAGTTACATGGTGCATAGTCAGTACAATTTTTGGAGAAGCAGACTTGTTATGCATGGCTACTATGGCTACTACGTCCAATGTGCGGTTTTAAAACTTCTCCAGTGAAGGCGTCCTGTTTTTAGTCTAAGTTGACAAATCAAAGCTACTATGCAGGATGCTTTTTTTTTTTTAGCAACCGACCACATACACAGCATGGGTGAAATGTAGTCAATGTAAATGAACTGATCCTTGTGTGTTGCTGCCTCTTGGCCAGGTCACTTGAAAAAGAGATTGTTAATCTTAATGAGTTTTATCTTGATAAATAAATTAAGTCAAATAAAAGAAAATGCCCAGAGGATCAAACCACTGACCTCCTGGTTGTTGGCTTTTCCATAACACTGCTGCTACCCAAATCGAGACATATTAGGTGGCAGTTAGTAGTAAAGGTAATACAAGAAATGTTTGGTTTAAAAGTATTACAACTTCTTAAAGCTGCTGAAAAATTTAACCCAAATAAGTTTCTGATGTAGATGAAACTGTTGTTTTTCCACTTTTGTAATTTTCAAGTCAACAATTCTGCAGCCTTAAATGCAGCATTCAAGGTATGATACTTTCCTTAAAGTCAGCAGTGAAAGTGACATGTGGGCATTAGAGGGATCCATGGACAATCTACTCAATCAGTGAGCAGGTGTCTTTGGGATCTAAGGGCTCCACCGGTAGTGAGGTCTATCCACGTATGAACTTTGGCAAACTGCTCTGCAATTGCCCGCTGACGTGGATCTATGACGTCTCTCCGAAGGGAAATCCTCCACTCTCATCTGTCACTCGTTGGCTGCGAATGAGGTCTACCTGAGTGCAGACCTACTCAAGCTAACTGGGCAAGAAAGGAAAGACATTAAGAGCACAAATCAACAAACGCTAAGCAAAGTGGTATCAGTAGAATAAAACAAAAACAAAAATGACGCAAAACTCCTCTCTGGCGGATCATTTCTCTTTTAATTAGTTGATCCAAATATTCAGTATCTGTGACCAAAGGGGTTGGAAGTTGAATTCCCCCTGTAGGACTGTCAGACAATCTCTTTAGAGCAATTGAAATCCACATGAAACTCTGAGCTCACGTGTAGACTGTGTCCACATGTGCAGCTTGTCATTAGCCACAGTAATAAGACACAAACAACAGTTCTGCTATCAGCCAAACACAAACTGTACAAAAATATAGATTTATAGAAAAATAGATCTGAAAACATAGATCTGGGACATTCTGCAGAGGCTAGCACTTTGGTTGTGATGACAAAAGTCTTTAGTTTATTGCTGTCAAAACAATGAGTCAATATGAATGTTTTTAATGCATTATACAGAATTACAGATACACACTTTGGTCCTTTCCCACCTTCAGGAGAGATCTTTGCTGTCAGATGTGCTCCAAACTGATACAATACTTCAAAAGCAGATTAAAATACAAACATCATCTGTGTCTGCAGTCTTGTGCCTCAGAACATGTATTTTATCACATTATTTAATCACACTTAAGGATGCCAACAATAAGAGGTGACTTTTAAGTTTATCCAATATAAACAATTAAAAAAAATGTATGTGCACTTTCCAGTGTGATCTCAACTCCATTTAAATGTGATGCAACACATGTGTCTGTAGATTTAGGATCTAGTCGTCTTAGCAGAATATCCATCCCAAACATATTTCTTCTCCTCTCACTAACAACTTTTTAGTGCTTTGCACAATCTATTACACTGCAACTATCAACAGTGTTTTACTCCCTTGCACTTCTGCTTTAGCTGCCAAACCATTCTCCTTTTTCATTACATGGTCAAGATTCTCTTCTTATTTTTGAGCTAGTTTGGTGTGCTGCTGCCCCTCCTCTTTCTCATTACAGATCATGAGAATATGTCCTTACTTCCTCTTTGGTAATCAGGATGTGTAGTTTGCCCAGCAGCAATGCAGATAAGAGCTCAAACGACATAAAATTACTTGATTCAAAGTATAACTTAGCAAAGCTAAGCATGCAATTAATTAAGCATGCTATTTACCGGTCTAAATATATTCATCTTAATATTATCTCTTTCATCCGTTCACTAGTTAAAATCACAAAATATCTCTTCCCATTCTGTTTAATCTAGGCACTTACAGACATTATTTCTGTACAGAAATAAATCATGCATTGTTTCGTTGTTTTTGGTTTAAAAGTAGATCTTTGGATTTGTAAACAACTTCCTTATTTTGCATTGCTCTGCACAATACTAATTGTGTAAATGTCAAAGGTCTGAAATAAGCCGCAGGTCTCTGTTTGTTTTTGAGTCCTAAGACAAGTCTTACTTTTTACATGTCATTATCAATAGTATCAGTGCTGATTTAGAGTCAGACTTTGTTTCAGTGCTGATGAGTCTGACAGTTCACTGCTCCCACTGAACTCCTGCTTTGGTGTACACAAAAACAGGAGTGCTCCTCTGGAGAGAGATTAGTTGTAACATATAACATGATAGAGCTAAGTTCAGTTGCAGGACAGCCATGGAGCATACATCGGATGCTGTGGTGGAGGTATGTACTGCTGAGCGGGTGACGGTGGACACGAGTACATGGGTTGGACCTGTGCTATATAGTAGTTGTTAAAGTTTCCATCAGAAACATATGGGGCTGGTTGGTAAAAGCAGGTGACATTTGCAGCATTAGGGATGGCATTTTGTTCTGCCAGTACTCTCAGTGCAAGAGAAGAGATGAGGCTGAGTGTCTGTCGCCTCTCGTGACCCATGAGGCACACTGTACTCTCCTGAACCACATGGTGCAATGTGGCCAGGTAGTCATACTTCCTGTCTTCTAAGTCGACAAAGTGGTTCTGAAGGTATGACTCTAGCTTTCTCCTCTGATCATTCACATCAGGGAAGTCTATGAAAAATCGTGAACACATGTAGCGCTGTAGCAATTTCATCTCTTCATCAGCAGCGGCGCGGAAGCCCCGCACCAGCAGGTGGCAGTACTTAAGCAGGCCTCCTCCTCTGATCTCCTCGGGACTCCTGGTGCAAATCAAACGCTTGCGTAAATGGTCCAGAGCGGTGGGGAAGTCACCATAGACACTCTCTCCCAGGATGGTTGGGTGGAAGGTGGCGGCCATGGGGTGCTCCGAGCACTCGTAGAACAGCAGCAACGAGTCCAGGCGGATCTGGAAGGAGTCAACGCTGAACTCAAACTGCCTTCGAAGAGAATCCACAAACTTGAGCTCCACATTTTTGCCACGGTTGTTGGAGAGAGAGATGAGACTCCATCGATCGGAGTCATTGCACACTTTCACCATCTTCTGCACATAAGCCTCCTGCACACAGTATAAGAACCATTACTACACACAAGTGACATGAACATCACCTGAGCTGGGACCACTGGACATTCAGACACCTCATAAGGAGGGCTGTTAACACATGTTTTGCTGATCACATCTGTAGCTGCAGTGTCACAGTCAATCTCCAGGTAAAGCACAGACTGATTAATGTGGAGCCTTCTCCAATTGGATTAGACAGTATCCTCTTTTATGTTCAACCGTTTTACTTTTTGAAGGCTTGTTTCAAATGGGTCATTGGGAGATTTATCATTGAAAAATCAGTCACTATAGGACTTTTGTGCATCTAAATGCATAATTCATACCATGCAGAACAGATAAATAACACAATACATTTAAGTGTGACCGCAAGTCATACTGGCCTAACCCAGGTTTCCTAATGCTGTAGATTCACTGAAGACAAATTATGAACTTTACCACACCAACATTGAGATAGTCCGTTTTCTTATCGCTCACTTTTGCAACTGGTAAAACGGAAAGCGAATTATTATAATAAGGTTTTTGTAGGTAACCAATAAGGAAGGTGCTTAAATTCTAAAAGCCCGTACACCTACCTTTAACGTCACTGGGGTGATTTTTTCCTTATTGACTCCCTCTGGCAGAAAATCTAGAAGAGAGTCCAGAACTATGTCCTTCACAATCCGAAACTCCATTTCCCCTTTGAGTTCCGCACAGAATATTAGGTCCAGGTCCTTCCAGCCCAGCCCGCTGTCCTCGTGCAGCACGTAGCTGGCTGCAGAGCCGTTCAGACGCACCTCTCGGACGTGAATCCCCTTCTCCTCCATGCGGCTCCGGACCACCTTGACTATGTCCCGTGGCTTTACCTCTAGAGTGGGGAAGCTCCATCTGCCGTGGATGGGTATGGAGCCCGTGAGGATGGAGTCCAAGCGTTGCACTTGCTCCCAGTTCAGCACGCTCAAGTTAATAGTTTCTGCGTTCAAGCCGCTGTCAACTTTTACGCATGTGACGTTCTCATCCATTGTGAGAGAAAAAAAAGTGGTTCTGCCTTGTACCAAGTTTTGTTTCAGTTGACAGTGCCCGCCTCACGCAAAATGGTCAGAGCATTTTTCTGCAGTAGAAAAATAAAAGTAAAAAGTCCGTTTTTAATAGAGCAGTTACTTCGTCAGCTTTCCCGCGCGTCCTGGATTTTTACAGACGCATCCATTTCTACCGTAAAACATATGCTCTGGATGTCTCCCACAGTTTCTTACGCGTCTTGCAGCATCCATCCACGTCTGTCACGAACTCTTCTGCACGACAACTTTCACAAAGTGGTGCAGCGAAGGCGAATTCTTTACATTTTGGATTTGAAATGTTTAAAAAGTCCAACAAGATGCTCTAGACGTCCAGTCTCTCCGCAGCTGCAGCTCAACTTCTGAGACTGCGCTTCCCGTCTGAGGGACTCTGGGCGGGACCATGTTTGATTGACAGCCCACACCTAGATACCGCCTCCTGATCACTGAGGGTTAGGCCCATGGAAGCACAGATCCACGTTAGAAGGAATTTTATGAACCACAAATTAAATCAGTGTATTCATTTTGCAGGATTCTCTGTGTTGCCTTTCCAGAGTTTGCAGATTATTTATCTCTTTATTTGGGTCTAATATTCAAGCCATGACATTTCTCACATACTTTGTAATGTCAATGCACCCTGCAATGCAAACTCCCTCTTGGATTCTGCACCAAAGCAACTAGTGATAATAACGGTAGAGTTACAAGCACAACCAAATAATCTCAGTATATAATGTGCTGACAAAGTAGAAAGTAGAAGTGGGGTATCATAAATGTAATGTAGACAGGTGATAATCCCTCTGGAGTGGTTTTCATGTAGAATCTACCAGAGCCCGGTTTGGCCTTTCACGCGCGTCACTGCAGACGAGTCCATAATGCAGCTTACTACAGATTACCCTATATGTAGAGCCACATTCACTCAGGCGCCTGCGCACTGGGACATTCACACTTTATTAATATTAGCGTTATTTGCTTCGTGTTGCATACTGCAGCAGCTGTATACTGTATACTTCATAAATGTAACAGCTGCTGAGCAAATTGTGTGCCAAGTGTCATAAAAGATGGATTTTTTTCCCCCTGCAGACAATACATCAAAGTGAAGTTTAAAATACGTAGGTAGTTGCCAAATTTGAGCATTAGCACAAATGTCATGTCCACATAGTAGCTCTTTCATGTCCCATTCAGCATGAGGTTCTGTGCAAAGCTTACTGCTCAGGATGCTTACCGACGAGCATCCACTTACTTGACCTCTGGCCTTTGACATGCCAAGTGGATGACACCGGCTTGGACTCCAGTGTATGACGACATCAGAGGATTGAGGGGGATTTCACAGCCCCCTTGTCATCCTGCCAAACCAATTTCCACTTATGGAAACAAAATTGAGACTACTGTATGTCTGGCTTCGCAATAGCATTTAACGTAATACACTGCATGTCTAATAAGAAGCACGTGCAATGCAGGAGATGTACTTCGGGACTTATTTTTCTTGTCTAAATAATAAGTACAATTATTTATTATATCCTAACAAGTAGCACAACATTTACATTTTCATCATTGATAGTCTGTGCTGTTGTGCAACCTTTTGTTCGATTCCTCCACATGGAAGTTCATTAAGAGATTACAGTGAGCCCCTTATAGGCCAAACGTGCCGCCTGGTTTGCTTTGCAATCTTCACCACATCAGCACATCCACAACATACATTTGCATCCCTGTCTTTTCCTCGTTTCCTGCCATTATTCACTCGTTCATGTTGTTCCCTACTGCTCTCACTACAGAAAATCAGCTGGAATCTATGGACCAGTTTTTGGGCTTGGGACTGGAACAGAATTCAATAAAGCCTGACACAGATTATTTTTTATAATGTATATTTACACTGTTTGTAAATGTAGCAGCAAGTTTTTTGACATTGCTGTATAAACCTAGCGTTAGAAATTGTTTCAAAATCTGTCAACTCTGCGCAATACACCATGAGTCCAATTTTTTTATTTCATTCAGCAAGAATATTGTTTAACTTTGGAACAAATACTAAGATAATCCCAGTAGTAACTAACTTTCTTGAATAGTTTGTTATATTTTGTTTTATAGAATACTTTATGTTCTACTAAATAAGACAAGATGCATATTCCAAATCTACGATGACTTTTTTTGTTGCCACTGACATGGCCTTTGACTCTCTCCAGCCTCTAAGCGATTTGTATTCTAGCGTTGTATTTCTAGTCTGAGCGTTTTTCCTCTGACCCATGTAAGACATCTTTACCAACCCTAGTTAACCTTGACGAGCGCGCAGTATAAGCCTCCTATGCTGCTAATGAGATTCTCTGATGCATTGAGGATCGTCTCGGCCTCGCCACACCTACTACTCACTACAAAAATGACTCATGAATTTAGACCACCTTACACAGCAGAGGTGGGACATGTATCAAAAAATGTATAATATCGCAATTGTTGTATTGGAGATTTGCAAAATTATAATAACGAGTATGTCATCTATATTAAAAACAATTAAAATGACCTCAAAGAGACAGAAATGTGTGGTTTATACTCTTTATAAACCACACATTTCTGTCTCTTTGGTTCATTTTATGGTCCTTTTATGTTTTGTGCTTGACTTGAACCTCAACCATGACATTTACAGGCACTTTAGCACATTCCTGACAATATAATACAAAAAGAAATATTGAGACATTATCTATCATGAAAAAAAGTTATCCACACTGTCAAGCCACTTATTCAATTAAACGGTCGATGTTGTTTAAGTTGTCCAAAATGTGTATTAGTCGACTAATTATTTTATTTGGATTGTAAGAATTGATATGGAACAACAGCAGAAAGGAGAATGTATTTTGTGAGTTAGCTGAAGATTTGAGTGTGACTCATACATTTAATCTGCCTTTTTACATACTGCATAAACACACTGTTTCTGGGTACTTTTCTGTATAAATAGTTGTTATGAACTTCTGTGCAGTTATGGTCTTATCTGGGTCAGATACATGATTAGACTGTATAAAGAGACTAGTTTTGAGAGCTTTTGCCACATCTCTTGTTGACTAATCTTGTCTTTCTCAACCTTTTTGAGTTTCGGAATACTTAGTTGTTTGTAAAGATACCACAGCACATAACTAAAACATTACCAAATCAGACCTTTTAGTAGTAATGACGTGTCAAATGATGTGTGTGCCATTATCTTCTTTAAGGTTATTTCAATTTGGCAATAGTAATTTTTTTGCTTTCATTTTTTTATAGTTGCTTTATCATCTTCGTGTAGGAAAACATCTGTCATTGGACTTCTTAATTAAGTGTTTTATCCACAGCAACTAGACTGTATAATGCATCATTGTAATGGATAGGGCAATCCAGGGAGAAGTTATTTTTATTGATTGTATTATGTCTGTATTGCACTGCAATCATGGAATTTATTAAGAATTAATCCACAAATGTTTATTTTATACCCCTGTATGTCTGCTAGTGGGACTGAAGCAGCTATAAAAGTGAATTTCTCTACGGAATTAATTAAGTCTATCTATCTATCTATTGTTTTGAGTTGAATTATAATGTAATGTAAAATAATGCAGGGGTTCTTAACATTTTTAATTTACAAAGTAATCTGGGGCCCAATTTCATGTTAAATGTATTGTATTTTACTGATTGTGCGGCCTGTTTTGGGCCTACTTAAGAATAGGAGATATAATGTAAGTCAAAGCTGGGAAACTCAAGTATCGTTTTCTACAAGTGTAGAAGTAAAACCTGTGACCTTTTCAACAGGGCTAGACAACGTGTTTGCAACTGGCATATTGGAGCCAACCTCAACCTCAATAAACTGCATTAACCTGGATGCTAAATTTAACGTAGGTTCAAAAGTTCAGTTTAGACTGCAACATAACACAATGCTACAACAAACATTATGAACATGAGTCTGAGCAGCCTTAAGTTACAGCATCATTTATACTTTTTTAAAACATTTGATATTAGTTCTTTCACATCTGTTGTGACATTGAAAAAACTAGAAGTGACAGCTATCTGTGGGTGAGCTTCCTGTGATATTCTGAGCTTGTGATGCAGGGCCACAATGCTGTTTATCCACAAGATGTGCAAACGATGCAGAGCATTACATTGCATTGTGCAGCGAAAAGGCAAACAGCATCTTCTAAATCCAATCTCCCTGCAAAATCATTATAAAACTTTGCTTAGGCCACAGCAAAGAACTATAATGCCATCTAGTGGAGTCTGACTGGAGCAATGGCACTTTATAAGCAAGCACACAAGAGGGCGCTGTTTTATAATAACTTAATAACTTTTAATTCTGGTACTATTGCTTTAAAATCAGAAGACTACATTGTGGTATTTGATCATGAAATTACAAATTTGAACTGCACTGAATTTAGGAGAAATATAGAAAACACAACTCTTACATCATCATCATCGTGTCATGTCATTTATTTCATACACTATAATATGATGTAACTCAAAAGTATTCATAAAACAGTACTCTGATTGGACCATGTAATGGAAAATGTTAATACATTTCAATGAAGGTATAAAGTATTCTGTAACTAAATACATTTTCAAGGTATTTTTTCCAAAAATGTTCACTTAAACCACTTAAACGTGGCCTTCATACCTTTTAATGTACACATGCATATCTAATATCTTGTTGCAAGTAATGTATTAGTGATATAGGCAAATCAATACAAAATATCGAAATATCAATACTGACCGATCAAAAAGACGATACTAAAGAATTAGCAATTGCAATTTCTCTGAAAAATTCGGCTCCATCTGAGTTCTGTTACTGCTTACATGAACTTTTGTCACGCCCAGTTTTCTGCAATTTTCATGCTACAGCTTCAGTCAGTGGTTAAAGACACAAAAGAGTGAGAATTTAAAATGGTTCTGCAGGTGAATGCAGTTCTTTTTTAGTTCTCGTGGTGAGATTTGGCGAGTCAGTCTGTTATAAAAAAAAGTCCTGGATGCTTTGGTGATGGCAGACAGTTGTGGGTGGATGGACAGGAATGAAAGGCTTGGTGTGGTGTGATTAAACTCCTGGCTGTAGGGTCATGTGGAGGTGGATACTTTAGTAGAAGAGGTGATCAAACGTCTGGTGACATTTTGTAATTAAAAACTACAAAGAACCACGTTGGCAGCTTGCATTGCCAGATAATCCTATCCAGAGCTGATGTAATTTGCACATGCTATCTGTTTTGTTTAACTCAGCTGATCTCTCTCACGCACATGGTTTATATTTGTCTGCGGCCATTAAAAAAAAAAAAATACAATGAACTAACGCCCTGTCATCCGTAAACAGTCTGATTTGGAACACATAAACATGCAACAAACGGTCACAGTCATTTCACATCTGTTTGATGTGAAATGACTGTTGATGTATTACCAGCGTTTAGTAATGAACTTCTGAGCAGTGGTGGAACAAGTCAATTTTGTTACTTAAGTAAAAGTACAGATGCAGGAGTCCAAAAATAATACTGTATGTAGAACATAGATAATCTACTGAAGTAAAAGTTGAAGTACCTGTAAAAATGTACTCTGAGAGTAAAAAGTAAAAGAACGAAAGTAAAAGAAGTGTTAATTTGGTGATTTTGATAAAGAATTGTTTTGTGATTTTTAGTAAACAGTTGCAATTCAGATCTATTTCTTAATGTTTCTAGTAAATTTTACATGCATTTTTTTATTTGTTCAAAGTGAGGACTCAAATCTTTTAAGCAGAATGTCATCATGAATGTGCTTCAAATAACCCCTTGATTCATAAGAAAGTAGTTTCTAATTTTTAGTTTAGTTGAAAATTGTTCAGCAACATAGATACCTGCTCTCAAAAGTAATGAAGTAGAAGTATCCTCTGTAAAAAATGACTTAAAGTACAGATACCTAAAAAAGTTAAGTGAGCACAGAGCTTTTGCACTGGTCACTTTCCACCACTGCTTCTGACACACTCTTGTCACCCACTGCCCCTCAGAGTGAGGCAAATGCAGAGAAAAAAAAACAATAAAACACATACCTAAACCTTTCTTTCATTGTGTGTAATATGTTGGAAATTTGATGTTTTTAAAGTCTATATAGTAGGTTCTCATTGTCTAATTATGACTTAGTTGGGTGGGAGGGCACCTGTGGTATTTATTTAAAAATATTTTCACAGTTTTACATCAGTCAAGATTCAGTTTGGGAGGAAATTTAGAAGAATAAAAGTTCAAAATTCAGGAAGAGTTGAGACCTAAGAATCCCTCTACTTATGTCATCAAAAAGTGACGTGCCATGGAAAGTACAAGGACAATAACTGACACATTTTTCTGACAGTTTAAACCATTATTCAACAAAATAAAGGTCTTATCAAGTATTATTTATTGTCAATTCCTAAATATTGTGCAATTTATATGGATTTTGGGCACTGTTTATCAGTTGTGGCATTACCTCTGTCTGTTATATTTGTTGTCCATGTCCAACCAGGAAGTAACATTAAAACTTACCAAAAACTGTCAAACTGGGGACCAATGGGCAAAATGGTTAGTTCAATCTTAAATATGTTCATGTTCACTATATTTTTAGTGTAATGTGTGGTCTAACCTGTCATATAGACATTAAGTAGAACATGTGGGAAGGAGAGATGCCATATGCCACAGGATGTGTATTTATGTTTTGAAGCGTCTTTGAGTGTCTGCTATGAAACACAACATTAGACAAGTGTTCTGTAGTATTTGTATTAAAGCTGGTGTACCTAACTTTTTCTTTTTGTAAAGTAGTTAGTTTGTGTTTTCCCTTAAAGTCCATATCGTCAAAGCAGGACATTGAGACAAAAATGGGGCTGCTATACAGTCTGGATGTAAAAAAGGAAGTGGTTTATTTCTTGTCAGCCAGAAATTAAGAACTAAATGCAACACTCTGGTTAGAGTGTCCAGTTTCACTTGTGGCATAAGTTCCTCTAAAGCCATGCATGTGCCTGAAAATGAAGTCATGTAGATATTAATGATGTCCCAAAGGGTTTGTGAGAGCTAGGTAAGAATATACAAATACCTATTTCCTCCTTTTGAGTGAAAAACAGGCACTACAGCTTTAAATGCATGGTGTCTGATAACAAAGTGAGATGCATTGCTACAGAAAATATCTCAATAGTATTGGAAACTGCTTTATGCCACTGACACAATGACCGTAAAGTAGGACTATCCCAATAACCCCTTTTCTAAAACTGTAACAAATGGGAAGCTGGATGAAATCATTTAGAATCATAGAAGTTACCTTTTTGACACTTCATAAATCAAAATCCCAATAAATAAACAAAAATGTACCCACTTGAGCAAAGAAAATGTACATTCAATAAATATTCAGGCCCAAAAAATAATGTTCAGCTTACTTACAAAGAAATAAATAAGTTGATATAGTAATTATCGTGATAGGCCTAATTACATTAAAGTCTATATGACAGATTAGACAACACATTTCATCAAAATGTAATAAACATGATTATATTAAATATTTTATTAAACATTTTACCATTTTATCCTTAGTTTGACAGCTTCCTGGTTGGACATGGGCAGCAAATATGACATAGGTGCTACTAACCATTTGGAAAGAGCCAAAATCCACATAAATAACTCAAAAGTTATGATTTGACAAATAATACTACTATTTTGTTAAATGACCATTTAAACTGTCAAAAAATTGTGAGTTTTGTGTAAATTGTCTCATTGTATTTTCAATGGCGCGTCTCTTTTTGATGACATAGGGATTCCATTTAGAACTCAGCACTACTTCCTGTAATTTTAAATGTTTATTTTTCTAAATTTCTTTACAAACTACAACATCACAAATGTAAAACTATAATAAATAATTACCACAGGTGCCCTCTCATCAAACTAAGTCACAATTAGAGAATTTTGAGAACCTCATATAGACTTTAACTATCCTCATTATATTCCACAGCTCAATATAAAACTGTATTTGACTTGGATGCCGTGCTCTGAACTGAACATTGTTGCCATTTGTTTGTTGCCATTTCTCAGTCGAGTCCTCAGCTGTTTCGAAGGCCGCCTCCAGACGCGTACTCTTGGACTGTGTCGAAGTAGAAGTATTTACTGGAGAGGACCTGCTGTTGCCTCATAAATACGTGATGAATGCTTATAATGAAGGCCTTTCCTGTTTGGAGCAGAGAGAGAAAAGGCTCCACATGATTTGTGAATGCGTTCAACCCTGACGATTTCCACCAGATGGTATGGCTTTCAATAGAAACATGGATTATTTGTTGATGGGGTGTTGGGGTGTTGACCTAAATTCACGTGAGGCAGGATGACTTTGAACAGCTGATATAGTGTAAACCTATGAACAGTTCATGTGTTGGACAGTTATTAAAAAGTATTGAACTTATTAATGAGTATCACTACAGGAAATAGGATTTTGTTTTCAACCAGTGCAGAATGGCAAACTCTACAATAAATGCTGAGTATTCACCTTATTCCGGAAGTAAATGGTAAATGGTCACATATTTATATAGCGTTTTTCCACCTTCGTAGGCACTCAAAGCACTTTACATTAAGGTACCATTCACTCACACATTCACACACCAGAGTACACAGACACTGGGGGCAAGGTGGGTTAAGTGTCTTGCCCAAGGACACAACGGCAGTATTACCCTGTGGGAGCAATCGCACCGCCAACCTGTGGGTCAGTGGATCTGACCACTCAACCATTGATGTTTATGTCGGGATTCGAACCGCCGACCTACGGATCAGAAGACAATCTCTCTGCCATCTCTACTGCCGCCCTTTTTTGTTGCCATATGCGCAGCCATCTTGTTTCTGTTGTATTAGTTTACATGGAGCAGACGAGCTCAACAGAAAATAAGTTCTACATGGACTAAAAAGCCGTTTTCAGACCGCCCAGGAAATTGGTGTGTTGTTGACTTGTTGTTGCTCGTGTTCATTAAACATTTTACACAAATCAATCTACTTTATGTAACATTTTAGCGGCGAGACTTTTCCCTCGTTCGTCATTAGCTTTAACGGAGTTCTCGTCAAACGGAAGTGCGTTTACAACAAAAGTGTGTATCTGTGGCAAAAAACGTCAAAAGTGGGCGGGGCAGAATAAGGTGAATAGATGACACAAAAATCGTTTTTACTCGTTCTTTAGTTTAGTTTGTTTTCTTCTTTTTTCTTTTTATCTGTAAAATGTACCCTTCGATCAAATACTTCATTTGAATTGCTGTGTCAAAAATAGTTTAGACATATTTAAACAATTAGTCGAACGTTCTTCGTTACTATGAAGACATGGATGCAACTGAAAAGATAAGAGAAATAAGTTAAAAGTAATAATTTTGTGAAATCCATGGCATAAAAGCAGTTGTTCAGCAGCTGTCCTCTCCAGCGAAAACTTGGATCTGTTCACTGAATCTCTTCCACATGAGTGAGTCCAGACGTAAATAAAACCCAATATTTGAATCTAAATGTCAGCATGTATTACATATAAAATCAAAACTCAGATGCCAAACATCTCAAGGCTAGCAACGCTGTCCTAATTGATTATATGTCTCCATTAAAACATAGCAGGAAAAATGCCCAGTGAAAGTTATGAAAAATGTACATATATATGCTCATATGCATCTATAAAACAACCCACATTTAATGCACCAGCAAGTCAATGGCCGATCATTTTAAATCATTGTAGATGGCGTGCACTGTCTGGCCGAGTCACGTAAGCCTAAATGATAGCTTTGTCATTCAGCACTAAATCAAAGCTGAAACTTAAGAGTAGGGTGTATTTCAAGCTTAACACCATCCTAAACGAGGCCTTAAATTACAAAGATACAGATGTAATGTTACGCTGCAAGGCACTAAATCTTCACAATACTGCTTACTTATCACCACAATCTGCAGACTAAAAGTTTTTGTAGCGCATGATCCAAGACAAATAGTTACAAGGCCAATATCTTTCCTCCAAAAGTAAATTTTAATAAAAGCAGTGGAACATAAGCAATGGTTAGAAAGACATGTGGAATCAATTTAATGTGATGTTTTGCAATGATAGTGGAGCCAGATAAACCTCCAAAGCTTAATATGCAGTAACAGAGATAAAGATTTAATTTAGCGTCTGTGTTTATGAATAACCTGTCTGCGACCCTGGTATTCTGTCCTGCCTGCTGTGTGTGGCAATGTTGAAATCACCTGTAATTACAACGAAAGCACCAATTCAGAAAGAAAACTGTGAGTTGTTAGATTCTCTGCTGCAGGGTGGCCATGCTGGACTTTAGATTTGAAGTAGAAAATTGACGTAATTAATAATTTGCTTTTCTGAACAACGTACCTATATTTGGGTTCTCTAGAAAATTTGGGCCTGCACATAAAGCCTCAAATAGGTAACTTTTTTCAACCCTTTAAAATGTTCTGGAGGCAAAAGTGAAGTGGAGCATAATGGGATTTCATTGGAGGAACTGGGCTTAACCTCAGAATATCACAAAGGAGGCAAAGGTTTTTGGCAAAGGAAAACCACAGCACAGATATACAACATCAGCAATCACTTAAGAGCACTTAAACTGCATAAATAGAATAAAAAGTAAATAAACATGAAGTCAAACATGAAGTTAAACACATTTACAGTTGTATTTTACACTTTGGTTATAGTTGTGTTTAACGTTATGTGTTTATTTAAAATGAGATTTTTATCAATGGCTATATTATGTATTATATATTATATTATATGGCCTTTTGTGAAGCTCAAATACAATGTTGAGGCTAGAAAAGTGTTGTTTTTCATACTTTGTAACAGAAAAGCAAACTGTACTTTCTGACCTGTAAATTCAAAATGCTTCTGTATTTTTTTCCTAAATACTTAAACCCATAGAGCATACTGTCCGTTAATCTTTGAAAATAAGTAATAACTACTTCATTTTGCCTCTATTCTATATCCACTCTATCTAAAGGGTGTGTATGTATGTATGCATGTAGTAGCAGTAGTAGTTGTAGTAGTAGTTGTTGTAGTGGTGGTGGTAGTAGTTTTTGGTGGTTGTTTTTGGTGTAGTTGTAGTAGCTGTAGTCGTTGTGGCAGTAGTTGTAGTTGGTGTTGTAGTTGTGATAGTAGTTGTAGTAGTTGTTGTTGTTGTAGTTGTTGTAGTTATTGTGGTAGTAGTTGTAGTTGTTGTGGTAGTAGTTGTAGTTGGTGTTGTAGTTGTGATAGTAGTTGTAGTAGTTGTTGTGGGTGTTGTTGTTGTTGTAGTTGTTGTAGTTATTGTGGTAGTAGTTGTAGTTGGTGTTGTAGTTGTGATAGTAGTTGTAGTAGTTGTTGTTGTAGTTGTTGTAGTTATTGTGGTAGTAGTTGTAGTTGTTGTAGTTGTTGTAGTTGTTGTGGTAGTAGTTGTAGTTGGTGTTGTTGTAGGTCTTGTTTTAGGTGTTAGGTGTAGTAATAGTAGTAGTTGTAGTAGTGGTGGTAGTTGTAGTTGTTTCAGTAGTTGTAGTTGTTGTAGTAGTTATTGTGGTAGTAGTTGTAGTTGTTGTAGTTGTTGTGATAGTAGTTGTAGCAGTTGTTGTTGTAGGTCTTGTTTTAGGTGTTAGGTGTAGTAATAGTAGTAGTTGTAGTAGTGGTGGTAGTTGTAGTTGTTTCAGTAGTTGTAGTTGTTGCAGTAGTTGTGGTAGTAGTTGTAGTTGTAGTAGTAGTAGTTGTATTTGGCATAGTTGTTGTTGTAGTTGTCGTAGTTGTTGCAGTAGTTGTTGTAGTTGTAGTAAGTTGTTGTTGTTGTTTATTTTCAAGTGCAAGCATGTTCATTGGGTTGCCATGGTAAACTAGTTTCAGAAAGATTTGGCAGGTGTTGCTTCTGTTTTGCCTGAGAACCAGACTGATTCTCTGTGTACATTCTCTACAGAAGATCTCACATTGAAAGAGGTGCGTATTTTTTCGCTGGCTTTTGGTTTTTCTATTTGTATTTTAAATGTTTTTAAAAGTCCTGACAGATGCTGGTAACTTCTCAATGTAGTGCAGGTAAAAGCGATTTAAATAACTGTGGTTTTGGTTAGACTGGAGTTTCTTCACCACTTGCTATGACTCTGTAAGTTGGTGTTGTATCCGGGGGGTATGAGAAAATAATAATTAATTCATCCATTATCAATGCGTGCACATTTTCTGCATGTATATCTTTCGTGTTTCTGGTAACTGCAGTAAGCTATTTGTGTTTGTACACCACCACATGTCCTTCCTGTGTCAACATAACTATGACTATAAGATGATGGTAGATTAAAGATATAAACATTATTCAGGAAAGGTTGCATCGCTGACTTACCTGTTTGTGTTTATCAAGGGGATTTTTGTCTTTACATTTTTGTTCTGACTTTTTCTGTTAGTTGCATTACCAATAAACCAATAAATTACATTACATCCAAAATGCAGACAATTTACACACATCTGACAGATTTTTCTGACAGTTTAAACAACCATTTCACAAAATAAAGGTGATATCAGGTGTTATTATTTGTCAAATCATAACTATTGTGTAATTTTGGCCCCAGTTTACAATATGGTTGTTCTCAGTTATTGAATTATCTGTGTCACATCTGCTGCTCGTGTCCAATCACGAAGTAACATTATAACCGTCACCAAAATTGTCAAACTCATGAAAATCACTCATTAAAAATATTCAACATTTTTAGTAAAATGTTAAACTGTAGACTAATGTGTGTTTTAAAGAAACACAACAAAAGCATTAACCAGTGAGCTTTCAAACTGCTGACTGTCTAAACAAGTGCTGGACCACACAGATGAACTGAGACAAACAAACTCCCCCCAACACATTCACCGCACATCTGTTTGGATCTGTCTAATACGATAACAAAACCTCCAGCTTCAGTGATATCACCACGACAGTCGTTCTGCACATGGCAAACTGCTTACCACTGCATTTTCACAAATAGCACACATGTTTTCAGAATTCAGCTTGTATTTATCTGATTGCCTCGTCAAATGGCAAAACAGTTGTTGATTTCATGGGGTAAAAATCTTAAAGGTTTAGTAAAATTGACTTTTGTGAACTTCTAACTTTGTTAAAATTTTCTGTCATCATAAACTTACACTCATTCATGCATGCAATAGTCCTGCATTTGAGACTTGAGTGCTCAGAAAATGTTACTAGCTGTACCTAAGTCATACAAATGTTAAAAATGTTTATTATTTAGACTAAAATATTAATGGAAATCTGCTGCTTACTTCGGTAAAATGCCACAAATGGGCGAAGCATTTCAGTTCTGTGGGTTTGAACAGGAAGTCATCTTGCTATTCTGAAACCATTTTAGACCAAGCAGTTTACAGTGAACAAATAATAATAATAATTATTATTATTATTATGACACACTTATTTACACATATACAACTGCATAAAACGTATTATGTCTTAACCTTTGCACTGGATTTCAGAATAAACTGGTCTTTCATTCAGTCCTTTTGAGTTGTTTGTCTTGCTGAAATGAAGCAGACTGCAGTTGGAAAACCCCTCCATGAAGTCAAACTAAATATCTGAGTTTGGGAGTAGGGCAAATGTCCTTCTGGTTTGATAAAAAATGATGTTGCTCTTAGGCCTGGACTTTATCAGACTCAGTAGGGTTGTGGAGTTGGGTTTGGGTTGCAGCAATGATCAGTGGACAATTACAATCATGCGCAGGTCAGTTGAATAGGACATCCGATATTTATTTATCCTTTAAGTGGCTAGCTCTGGTTTGTACTGTTCACTCATAAATATGGCTTATTGGCAGCTCTGTGTATTATTTTTAATTCACTGTAGTCATTTGTCTCGACGCCACTCGAGGATTCTGTGTTAATCTTGGCTGTTTGGAATGTTGCAAAAAGTACTCAAAACACATGCTTTTGACATAATTCAAATATTTAGAAGCAGCAAATATGGCACTCAAGTATTATAACATGCCTCTCAATATCACTTTTGTAAACAGACATTGTCAAGCTTGATTTGTCCAAACACATAATAGTAATTACCCAGTATCAAACTTTATTTTTAGGTGACTAAGACTATCGAAGGCTTAGTTATTAAGTTCATTAAATAAAACAAATATAAGCCAAGTAAACCAAATGAAAAATACTTAAAATCTGGATTTAGGTAAAATTACAAATAAATAACATGTATCCGGAATCAAACGAGTAAAAGGAAAATGTTATAACTTTTTTGATCCACTCAATAAAAAACCCATAGTGAGATTAGGGACGGACAGATGGACAGATGCGTGGGAAGTGAGAATGACTCATGCGCATAACCCCGGGCTCACAAGTTCCTGTTCTCTCAAGCTCTCTACTGATTTAACCCAACATATTCCTCCTACTCCTTTAGATGTTGATTATTTACATGCAAGATGTATAACATATTTTCTTGGTGTGTTGATTTTACTGGTTTTACAAGCAGTAAGATCAAATTGAGTTTATATATATTGTGTTTTGTAGTTTTTATGTTTGTGTGTGCAACACTTTGGAAACAGGTCTGTTTATAAAATGTGCTATACAAATAAAGTGGATTTGGATTTGGATTTGGATTTGAAAGCTTGAATGAACTCATGAAACTGAATTACATTACAGACTGTTTGGCCTGTTTTGTAAAGTTGGAAATACTTAGAGAGCTCTTATTCATATAAAGAAACGCAAATCTATTTTTGTCAGTTTAATTTTAGTATTGAGACAAAGTCCTTTCTAGTCAAACTTCAAGTTTTGTATAAGGTCAGACTACTGATGATATTAGTCAGACATTTATCAAGAACTGGAAGTGAATAGAAACCTATCACCTAAAAAGGTAACAAGAAGCGAGAGGAAGTGGTTCAGTTAATCAGAAAAATGTCAAAAAAAACGTCTAATGGAAATACAAATAGAAAAACATACATTTGAGTGCAGAAATTCAAATACAAACGAGGAAGAATTAAATAGACTTAAATAAATCTTTATTTTATATGTTACATAATCCAACAAACCTTCGTTTGAAAGAAGCTTGTGATTTTATTAAAGACGCTATTTAAAGTTAAATGTAAATGTTTTCTGTTGGAGTGTGGGCCACCAGTTTGTGTCCATGGTGATATGCTTGTACGTCTCGAATTCTCCATGGTATGGCATTAAACTTATGTATCTTAGAGACAAGCAGGTGCCATGAGAGTAAGAGCAACAGTAAGGCATTATTCTATATTAATACATAGCACACAAATAAGGGTACGAATAGGGTACAAATGTGTAAGGTACAATTTTGAGCAATGTACCCTCGATGTGTTACATTTAAACCCAAAGATACGTACCTTTTCCTGTCTGAAATGGAGCATTTATCTACCCAATGATAAAAGGTACATATTTGTACCTTTTATTCTCTCAATGAGAATAAAAGGTACTCATGTCTCATATAGGACAACAATTTACATGACCAGTGAAATTTAGATGTAAAGAAATTAATAGACCTAGCTTATTTAGTTTTATACTCTTATATAAACACAATTTTACATCTGCTTTTGAAACGGTACAAAATGTAAGGGTACTAAATTGTACCCTCTTTTAGGGGACTCAGAAGATGACTTTAATTATGTGAATATTACAGTATAATTACGTATCATTAGTCATGGTTGGTTCTCATTATTGCCATTGATTTTCTCATTGCTTCTTGCACATATTCGAAACGCAAATGCATAGAGAATTGGGTTCAGACAGCTATTGATGAATGTTACAGATGCAAAAATGCTGTAGTTAGATTCAAAAAAAGTATCTATTCTTGGGACCGTTTGGATAATGGCTACTCCAACAATAAGATCAAAAATAAAGTATGGCATCCACAGGGCAAAAAAAGTTACTATGATACATGTGACCAGTTTAGAAGTCCAAGAACCGTTAAAAAATACAGCCTGGTTCAACTTTCTGTTCAGACAAATATATGTAGAGGTTGTAATGAAGAATGAGCTGAATCCCACAAAGCATTCAGAGAATAATACAGTCACTTGTTGAGTTGAAGAAGTGTAGCAGGGAAAGCAAATATCCATATCCTGCTGTTTTTTGACATGTCGAATCACTAAAGCTGGGACAGAGAGGACCATCGACATGAGCCACAACAGGACAAGGAGTCTCTTCTTGAACTGAAGACATCTCTGTTGGTATATGACCTGCATGTAGCGCTGGACACTCAGAGCAGTGACAGTTAGTAGGCTGCTGTTGAGGCAACAGTGCACAAAAAAGGCCATAATCTTACATGTGGTGACGCCCAGGGTCCAGCCATGAAGTACAGTGTAGATCCAAACAGGTAAAGTGGTCAAGCACAGCAGGTCGGACATGGCCAGGTTCATCATCAGACACTGAGTCAGTTTGGACAGCTGCTGCCAGTTTGGTCTGAGGATTAAAACTGCTATATTTCCTGGGAATCCCACGAGGAAGCACAAAGACATGAGGACTACTGGGACCACAGATCTGAAGACCGAAACTAAAGGTGGAGGTCTCAAAGTCGAGGCGAAGAAGAGTTCAGCAGAGGTCAGGTTTGGCTGGTCCATATCTGCTGCAGAGACTAATCCCAAAACAAGAATCTGCTCATGTCTACACCAGCTTCCCTTCTAAAAGTAGCAGATAGCCTGACAGCAAGAGACATGTAACAAAGGGGGAGGTAAGAAACCGTCTTCCTGGTTAAATTCACACCTCTTCAAAAGCAGACAACATGCTTATCTGATCTTCCTTTGCATTAAATTGCAAACTCACTGATCCATTCTGGTCAGCAAAAACAAGCACGCCATCTACCTCCAAAAATTCAAAACACTTTCTTTTTATCCCAACTCTTAACCAAACACTGGCTATGTTTACATTTACACCAAGATGAGATCATAATATCATTTCTGGAGTTATGGGCAATATTGGAAAATATCAATACCTCAAAAACAAAAATTGCAATATATAGAAATGTGCCAAATGTGTCTTAAAATGTATTTATTTGTTTGTTTGTTTTTTCAGCAAAACACAAAATACAGGATATAGCCAAAGATATCAATTTATTGTGTTTACGGCAGGGGTTTTGAGGCCCAAATACATTGTTCTGAACTCGAGTGGGATGAGGATATCAAAGATAGTCTGGAGTGCTTTGTTGAATGAAGTCCAATATTTCTGAGCAATAGGACAGTCCCAAAATGATGAGCCACGTGGCACAGTTTCTCCAGCAGTTAGTATTTCCCTGTGAATAGTGGGCACCTTATTATTCCTCCAAACATGTGATTTTGTTGTCCTCCACTGTAAAGTAAATATGTTTTCCCATTCCTCATCCCTCAAAACAAAATTACTCTCTTTTTTTCCCACTTGTGACTATATCCAGTAGAGTAGCTTTTCAGATTATTGACTCATGATGCCTTAATAAAAATTCAATCAGAGGGTTACAATGGTTTAATTTCTTGGTTGAAATAACGCCGTATTTGTAAGTCAAAGGATTTCTTAACCGTATCAAAGCTTTTCAATGGATTTTCTTTTACAATCTGGAAAAAACAAACACCCATTGTTATCCAGCTCTTTGTATTCTGGGTCACACCAGTACAGCAGTGCACAGATTTGAGCTGAAATAAAATAAAGTACCCCGTGATCCCTAGATGTTTTCTGAGGATATTGAAATCCTGTGAAACTTGAGTTCATCAATATGGCGTTAGAAGTGGCCATAGCACAGTCACTGTGGCCACATTTCATAACGGATGCTCTTGATTTAAAAAAACAAAACAACTTTATTTGTGGATCTTTCCAAAACTTTTGACTCATCATGATAATAACTTACTTCTAAATAAATGAGATCAGTTGGCTTCAGTCAAAAATCTGTGGTTTCAAATTTATTTTACAGACCTGGTGTGTCGTAGCAGCGGGCCACAAATCATAATCTCTTAACACAGTAAAAAGCCTTCCCCAGGGATCAATCCTGGCACCTGCATTATTCACAATATTCATAAATAATTTGGGAAAAGGTCTCCAAGCCAAACTACATCTTTGAGCAGACAATGCAGTGGTTTACTCCCAAGGCCCATCCATTTTAGAGGTGGTAGAAAAACTACAGATCAGAGATTAAGTCTAAATGGCCAAAATACAAAAATCATGATATTCTCAAAAGTTTGTTTGAACAAGGATCTTGATATTTGTAAAAAAAAAAATAAAATAAAAAATAAAATAAAATAAAATAAGATAAGATAAAATAGATAAAATAAAAATAATTAATTAATAATACGAATAATAAATATAGTCGCAAGCGGCAATGATCGGCCCTCGCCCGCACAACGCCGACGCCCCGCAACGCAAGAGGAGGGGCACTTACACGCCCCAATTTCACAAGCGCTTTGCATAAAGTGCTTCGCCCGTTTACAATGATAATGTTTAGTTTTCTCACTACTAATTGGTATGCACGGGACGTGCATGAGTTGGGGAATACGTTTTTGGAAGCGGGCGAGCCACTTTCGCAGCTATGCTTCGCACGGCACTACAAAACTAGTAGGCCTCTCGGCAGCTTGTATGCTCGGGCCTAATAATATTCCGATGCAAAAACAATGTTTCCCATTTTTTAAATATCGCAAACTATACATTTTCAGAAAGCGCGCGCGCATTCCTATATCATGGTATGGGTCCCTGATCAGTGGCAGACACTTTTAAGATTTTTGAGTGGGCTCCGCCCACTTTCTGTTATTGGCCCCATTATGTTATTATTTACAATAATAATGTTCAATTTTTGCATTACATTGTTATATGCACGGAACGTGCATGAGTTGGGGAATGCATTAGTGGGCAACACTTCATGCGCACTTTTGCATGGGCTTCGCCCCATTTACAACGATAATGTTCAATTTTCCCACTACTCATTGGTATGCACAGGACGTGCATGAGTTGGGGAGTGCGTTAGTGAGTGTTTGGAAGCGGGCGAGCGCTTCACACTCGATTTCGTGCGCACAGTTTGCAGCCGTGCTTTGCACAGCACTACGAAACTAATAGGCCTCTCGCCAGTTTGTGGCGCTCGGGCCTAATACATTTGGTTGGTTGGACATCATTGTCAACTCACAGAAAACAACAAGCTATTTTGGGGAAACTTCCTCAAGTACCTCAAAGACTTCCTCACTGCTGCTCCAGCAGTTTCCGGCTTCTTTCCTCCTCCCAAATACTTTTCAACGTGCCTCGATGCCTCATAGAGCTGAGAAAATCAGCTTTTTCTTGAGAAAGTTTTTTTTTTTTTTTTTAAATAACGTAATACCTTGTGATTTTCTGTTGAATTGAATTTGCTTATCTACATCTGTGGTTCTTAAACTTTTTCAGTCGCGACCCCCAAACACAAAAAATAGGCGACACGCATAGTGATAAATTAGCCTTATATGTAATGTTTGACTTTATTTTGAGAATATAGACCTAGAAAAATGACTTTAATAGGCCAACAAATAGGAATCTACATTTACCACTGCATTTGAAGGATGTCAAGCCTTGTTTAAGACTATTGTATCAATTTTTCCCCATCCTCTGGGTACCCCCGGAAATCATTTCGCGACCCCATTTGGTTTCCCGACCCCTAGTTTGAGAACCACTGATCTACATAAAGATCTAATATTTTTGTAATGCCGATTTCTCTCCATTCCTTAAACCAACATCAGTACAGGTGAACTAAAAATCTGGCAAAGGGTGCTAAATATTAATACTTATCAAGACAAAAATGTTAACAAATAGCACTAAGAGATTTGCAGATATTTCTAAAAATACAATAATTTTCAATATTGGTATATACCTTGTTTAGACATTGAAGGAATGTCCTCTTGTTAACATAGAGACGACTCATTGCAGGTTCAAAATGAGGTTAAAGGAAGAGCTGAGTCCCAGAAACGTTTAGTTGTTTTTAATCACAAAATAATAAAATCCTGACAGAGGAGTCTAATACAAAAAAACGGCTCTGGTCCTGTATTTGTCCCTGGCTCTAAGCTAACGCAACTCCCACAGGAACTCTGACGTGGAGTGCCTGCCCCTCCAGAGCAAATCATGAATAATGCAATATATGGGTGGAGCTGTCTACGTTCTCGAGCGCTGATTGTTTATAATCCATTCTCTTTGTCTGTTTCTGGTCCCGCCTCGAAACTTATGAACAGACACAGATGTTCTTATAGCTAGAGTCTTACTCTGCTCCCAAAGGCCACCAGATAAGGAGTTGCTAGATAAGAAGTTGCTGGTTACTTTTTCTCAGACCTGATGCTGGAAGCAAAAACAGTTAGTGCACAGGCACAGAGCGCTCAGGCGAGTCACACACAAAAAAACATGGGACACAAGCATTTCCAATATAAAATGTTCACACATTATATTTTGATAATAGTAATAAAAAAAGTAACCCTTCAACATACAGTAAGAATGGGAGGCGTTCTAGCTGTACATTATCTAGACCAATGCCTTCCAGATCAGGGAAGCAGAATTGGTCCTTTTTAGCCCATTTTGTCACCTATTTTAATTGTGAAAGCCAATGGTAGCATTTCAAATATGGAGTCCCCCTTTGTGGGCAGGTAGCTGAAGCTTTTGAAGTTCCATTCTAGGTCGCTTGTTGGTCTATACAAATGCTTCTATGGCGCTGTGTATTAGTTTGATGATTTTAGAAGGAATGTGTGTAGCATCTGTATTATGTACAGCAATCCTATCCATTAAGGATAATGAGAAGTTAGTCCATCTGAAGAGGTTAGTTTTGATTTTTTTGAAATTACAGGTAAAGGATTATTCATAAATTCTGTGGGAAAGTACAGAGAGAAACCTGTCTGTAATCGCCTTAAAGGGATGGTAGGCTGTTAAACAGTCTGTTTTCCTCCATGAGGAAGAGCTAAAGATTTTTAATAATAATAATAATAATAAGAGACCTTCATCAGCATAAATTTAGCATGAGATCTCCCTAATGTCTCCATTTGTTCAGCCAGTGGCTCGATAATCAAATCAAATAAAAGGGGAGAAAGTCGACATCCTTGTTTGGTGCCTTTTTTCCAGTAAGAATGCCTGATGATGCCTGATGATCTTCCATTAATGGATAATGCATTGTGTGTTGAACAATTTAATTCAGTTATCCAAGTTGTTGTTGAATGAAAATTCCTTCCTAATAGATACATCCTTTCAACACGATCAAAGGCTTACTCTGCATCCAATGTAATGACAGCTGCCCTTTATTGTTTGTATACCGTAAGATACTAAGCAGCTGCCTTACATTGGAGCAGGAGTGTCGTGTGTGGATGAAACCTGTTTGATCACTATAGTTTGTGCATCACATTGTTCAGATGTATTGATAAAATATTTGCATGGATTTTTGAATGTGTGATACAGGGCTTTCAGGATCCTTTTCAGGATTCTTTGAGTATTAATGCAACAATTGACTGCTGCATTGTCTTTGGTAATTTCTTATTGTCAGCAGAGGAGCAAAAATGTCCACATGATGCACCTTTGGACAAAAATGTCTGGTCCACAAGCTTTTCCCCTTTTTAAAGAAAATTGACAATTTACTTTTTAATATCTTCAACTGTTATTTCAGTTGAAGATGTAACTCATTAAATTGTGGATTCAGTTTCTGAAATAACAGATTCATACCTCTTTCACCGTTCATATTTTTGGATTAAGTCACAAAAATATTTTCAACCTCATTTGTTTTGGAGACTGTGTGCTACTTTGATCTTTGATCATGTTATTTTTTGTTGTTGAAAAATGTAGCTTGTTTTTGGTTATTGTATTTCTTTGTAAAAAATATATATATATATATTTTTCTGTTTTCTGAATTTGGAGTGAGTTCAGTGCTGATTTAGCAACCATAGCCTCTTCCAAACTCTCAGCTGTATGAGAGAGTTTATGTGCAGTCCCTGCACATAAACGGCAAAATCTAAATCAGATTGTTCATACTTGTACAAAATACATTTACTTTAATATTGAGCTAAATTAATATCTCAATATTTCTGGATAATCTCATAACAATAATTTTAAATCCTTTTGGTTATCCAACAGAAATTTGCTAAAATGTGTTTTTAAATAAAGGCAATTGGTTGAGGTTTAGGAATTAAATGGGAAAGAAATGTAATATTCCCCACTAAAGTGCAGAGAAAGCACTCCATTCTTGTAAAGAGGACAACAAAGGTTTCTTACTATTTTGTTTTTTTCATTAGCTGGCCTTTTCTGATTTTACATAACTAATTGCTACTACTCTCAAGCTATTTATTTTTTATTAATGTATTTACTACGACAATAAACTATAACATTCGGTTCATGTGTTTATGTGCCAAACAGCACACAACAGAATAACTCTCCAGACCTGTTACTGTATGACTTTGGTGTTATTGTGAATTTTGTTGAAGGTTTCTATTGCTCTGACATAGTCTACCTGCAAAACAGTAGAGGAGTGGATTAATGCTACTGTTAATAAATGTTAAACCTGCAAAAATATTAAAGCCTAAATAATAAAACCCAACAATCTGCTGGTTGTTACTTAAAATGCCTCCTACAATAACAAGATTAAAAACCAAGTAAGGTATCCACAATACCCAAAATGTGACTATGACAGTGGTAACAAGCTTAAAAGTGGATGGATTGTTGAAAAATGTTGCCTGCTTTAGCTTTCTATTTAGAATGATATAAGCACACGTAGTGATGATGAAGGAACTTATTCCAAAAAAGCATTCACTCAGCAACACAGCCAAATGCTGCTCATGAGAGGAGTATTTTGGAGCACAACTGATCTTCTGCTGAATTACTTCTGTGATCTGTCGAACCATAAACATAGGGATGGAAAGGACCATCGACATGAGCCACATCAGGACAAGGAGTCTCTTCTTGAACTGGAGAGATCTCTGTGGGTGCACGATCTGCATGTAGCGCTGGACACTCAGAGCAGTTAATGTCAGTATACTGCTGTAGATACTACAATATACCAGAAATGTCACAATCTTACAGGTGATGACACCCAGGGTCCAGTCATAAAGTACGCCGTAGATCCAAACAGGCAGAGTGACCAAGCACAGCAGGTCGGACAAGGCCAGGTTCATCATCAGAGACTGGGTCAGTCTGGACAGCTGCTGCCAGTTTGGTCTGAGGATTAAAACTGCTATATTTCCTGGGAATCCCACGAGGAAGCACAAAGACATGAGGACTACTGGGAACACAGACCTTAAGCCCCACATGAATGAAGCTGGAGGTCCCAGTGTTGCGGAGTAGGTGAGGTTAGCAGAGGTCAGGTTTAGCTGGTCCATGTTTCCTTGTAGACTTGTAGATTCTAATCCCAAAACAAGAACCTGCACATTCATAAACAAGCTTCTATTCAAAAAGTAGCACCCAGACTGACAGCAAAAGACATGTAACAAAAGGGGGAGGAAAGAAACTGTCTTCCTGGTTAAATGTATCTCTCTTCCAAAGCAGACAACATGCTTATCTGATCTTCATTTGCATTCAATTGAGAGTTGCATTTCTCTTTTCCCTTTGCTTATCCTTTCTAGTCGGCATAAACAAGAACACCATTTAACTCCAATAATTCACATTTAATCTAGATAAAACTCAATTTATGACATTATCTCTTATATGAACAAGATTTCTTGAGTTGTCAGAGTTGTCGGCAATAACTGCATAATTATAATAAAGGAATGTGTCTTAAAATGTATTACTACAATGGTGAAAGGAATAGAATTACCCACAAAAGTGTTTTTAGGAAACACAGAGACATAAGACCTACTGTGATCAGAGACCTGAAGCCCAAAATTTAAGGTGGAGGTCCCAATGTCGTGGAGTAGGTGAGGTTAGCAGAGGTCAGGTTTAGCTGGTTCATACAGTATCTGCTGCCGAGGCTTGTAGTTTCTAAATCACAAAAAAGGAACTGCTTATGTTTAAACTATCTCCCTTCTGGTAAGCAGACAACAAGAAACATGTAATAAGGGGAAAGAACGAAACAGCCTTCTTGGTTAAATTAACACTTCTTAAAGTGAGATGCCAGAACAAGGCTTCGTTGAAATGCTATTACTCTTAGTAAGCCTTGTCAGAGGGGTGACATGCAAAGGATGTGGGATGATGGCACCGCAATCTCAGCTTGAGAGTATGATAATGCTGAACGAGGCAGCGACTGACCTGAAAGATAAGATCATGGTGAGAATAAATGTAAGGCAACCCGCCATCAGTTACAACGACGTAGTGAAGTACCATCAGAAAGTCTCCTAGAGGATGTGAACGCAACATTGAGTGCGATCCTTACCACTACCATCACAGAAGTGAGTCAACTGACAGAGGCCAAGAGAGGTGTAATTAAAAAACAAGTATCTAACAGCCAGATGCCCATACCTGAAGCACTAGAAACTTCCAACACAAAGGCTCCAGGCCTTGCCCTGCCAGTGATCAGATACCCTGTGGGCATAAGAAGGTGGCCAAAAGAAGAGATATAGATCACAGATGTTAAGACATGACTGAAGTGGCTGATATCAGAGCAATAGAGGCTTAGCACCAAAACAATATAGATATACTAGATATGCTACACCAGACAAGACCCAAGGTACAATCTGTGCAAAGAAGCTCCTGAGACAGTCCAGCACATAACTGCAGGGTGTAAGATGCTGGCAGGGAAAGCATACATGGAACACCATAACCAAGTGGCTGGCATAGTGTATAGAAACATGTGTGTGCAGTATGGACTGAAACCCCAAGGTCAAAATGGGAAACACCTCTAAAGGTGGTAGAGAATGACCAAGCAAAGATATTGTGGGACATCCAGATACAGACAGCATGGTAATGGCAAACCAAACAGACATTGTGTTGGTGGGTAAGGAGCAAAGGAAGGCCGTTGTGGTTGACATGGCGATACCAAGTGATGGCAACATCAGGAGAAAGGAACACGAGAAACTAGAGAAATACCAAGGGCTCAGAGAAGAACTGGAGAAGGCCTGGAAGGTGAAGGCCAAAGTGGTGCCCGTGGTGATCGGAGCACTCAGGGCAGTGACCTCCAAAGAGGAGTGGCTACAGCAGATCCCTGGAGGAACATCAGACATCTCAGCCCATTCATTTTTTTTTTTTTTTTTTTTCATAAAGCTCAAGGGTCGGTAGTTGAAAATGACCACGCTGTAAACTCGCGCTTTGTTTGTTTTGTGACTATGTCTGACTGCATTGTCACTGCCAAATAAACAAACAAACAAACAAACAAACAAACAAACAAACAAGCTTCCAGCCAGTGCCCACGGCAGGAGAGGAGCAAAGAACAAGCAGCCAGGCATCTAGCCGTTTGTAGGGGTAGGTGGATTGTCTGATTGGGTGATGCCCTGAACTTCCGGGGCAAACAGGAACAAGTAAAGTAAATGCTGAGCTCCCTTTAGTCACATGCAGACATCCTGATGTAGACCTGAACCATTCTAGCTTTTGCAAAGCAAATCAAAGTTGTAATTCAAACTATTTATTATAATTGATTTATTATATGTACTATGACAATAAACAATAACATTTCATGTGCAAACCTTTCGCAGCCAAACAACATCATAATTAAATAATAACAGAGGAAATAAACCTAGAATGTGCATGGTTTTATTTAACTACATGAGATTGCACAGAAAAAATTACAGACCTATTTAAAGTCTTAAGTATTCATAAAGTCATAAAGTACACCATAGATCCAAACAGGCAGAGTGGCCAAGCACAGTAGGTCAGACAAGGCCAGGTTCATCATCAGACACTGATTCATTCTCCACAGCTGCTGCCAGTTTGGTCTGAGGATTAAAACTGCTAAATCTCCTGGGAATCCAATGAGAAAACAAAGAGACATGAGACCAACGAGGAGCAGATTCTCGGAGTCCCAGAGGAAAGAAGGTGGAGGTCCCAAAGTCAAGGCTGATGTCAGGTTAGAAGAGGTCAGGTTTAGCTGGTTTATATCTAATGCTGAGGATTATAACTTCTAGTTGCAAAATTAGGAAATGCGCAGATTCTAAAAGTGTCAAGAGACAGGAAACAAACAGACTTCCTGTTTAGATTTTTGACTCTTCTTGTTTGATCTTTACTTACATACAGTAAAATTTAAATTACCTTTACAGCCAGATTTCTATCTTCCTTTTGCTGTTCCATTCTTCTCAGCATAAACAAGCATATACCATTTACACGTCACCAGGTCTTTTGGATAATCGGATTAGTGTAATATTTTATTAATGGGTTAAGTAATCTGATTACTCCATTTTTAATTCATGTACTTGTACTCTGTACAAATAAATTCAAATTATTGAAGTTACCTCATCTTTATTACATACGTTAAATGTGTTATCTGTGGTCAGGTTCAGCTGGTCCATAATGTGACCATTGCCCTCCATGTGGTGTCGCAGGGTCTGGAACAAATTGTTAATGAACTGAACTGTGGATGAATCATGTTAACTTGAAGAATTAAAGACCTAAACTAAAATAAGAATAAATTACATAGATGGAACCAAACTTTTTGTTTGTTTTTTCCAAGTGTGCAGGAGTGAGAAGACCATCTGATCTCCAAGTTTGGAGCTCAGACCCCGGATAAGCAGAAGAAGATAGATGGAACCAAGTGACCAAGTCAATAATGCTTATTTGTCTTTAAGTTTATTTATCTATAGTGACTACAGGGACTATCAATGCCAATGGCACACTTTGTACTTCTTGTAAACTAAAACACTAGATGCAGAGAAAATGTTGTGGTCTCATTTTCACCCTTATAGATGCTTTTACATTACATATGTGCTTGGGTAACACAGTTTTTTACCTTATTACACGCAAAAACAGCACACATCACAACAGTAAAATCAGGTACAGCCTCTTTAAATATTGTCAAAACAAAAAAAATATTGTCTGGCTACAGTTAGATCTTAGGAAGGTCAAGGACAGGGGATGCTCCATTTGCTAAATTCTCTTGAGCATTGTTTATTTAAGGTGAGACACTGCAGGTGAATAGGAAAAAAATCTTAAATTTAAAGATATCAATTTGAAACTTCTCCTATAGTTTACTCACATAAATGTAATAAAGAAATATATTAAGTTTTTCATCATGTAATGTTTTAATATAGAAATGTGTAAAAATGCAGAGAAAAATGCATTTTAAGAAAACGGCCTGTGAAGTTACAATGTCCCAGAGAATTCTATGTATGTATGTATGTAAGTGGATTCAATGGAAGAATAAAACATTTTAAGAGCAGATTGGACAAGTTGAGAGAGCAAACTGACCAAAAAGAGTTTTGCCTGTAGTGTCTCGCCTTTCCACCTGCATCAAGGCAATTGTTGTTGTGATTTAGGGCACTACAAAAATAAATTGAATTGAACTGAATTGATTATCCGTCTATATCAGGAGTTCACTTGGGGAGACTCAACATTTCTACATGGGAAAATGGTTTTCCCTCCAACTTTTGATCCTTTTTGGAGTGATTTGCTGGGTTTTTTCATATGCCCTTTTTTTTTTTTGTTTGTTGTCTTGTGTTCTGTTATTGTGTTATTGTGATATGTTCAACAGATAGTTTTGTAACCATGACAGATTTGTTAGAATGTCTTTAACATGGTTAATCAAAGGGAATATAAAAGGTTACAAATTACATGTTAAAGGCATACTGGGTTCAGTTAAATGGTCAAACATACAAAGAAACATGAGAAAAGAAAAAAATTGATATTATACTTAGATTATAGATTATTATACTTACAAAAAATGCATTTAAATTGCCTGGAACATAAAACCTAACTGAATTTGTCATAATTAGTCTGGACACTGAGAAAGCTTTTGATTTTTTTTAGCTGCTTTTCATTTATTTCAAGTGTTAAACAAATTTTAAATAGACGACTTAATAATGAAAATTATTGAGGCTCTTTACGATGGTCTAACATTATTATTTAAAATTAACAGTAGTGATTGGACCACAATTTTTGGTATCAATATGATGTGTTCTTTGGGGGTGATTTTTTCCGATACCGATTACTCAAGACTTTAACCTTATATTCGAAGGTGTTTCAATAAATGTATGTATAAAAAATAGTTTCAAACAGGCTGTAAAGGACAAACAGAACACCTGACACAGATCCCTCCAATCTGCTGCTGTTGAGTGTGTTTGACACAAAATATGATGGGCCTTACTTGTCTAAAATGAATTCAATTCAATTTATTTTATTTTTAGTAATGCCCAAAGTCACAACTGCAGTTGTAGCCACAGATATAAAGCAAATAAACATTGTTCAAGAGAATTTAGCAAACGGATAACTTTCCCAGAGCATCCCCCTGTGCTTGACCCACCTCCATGTCTACTCTTGGCATATGCCAATTAGTATCAATATTTGCATAGTAGTATTGATACTAAAATTTTACAGAAACACTATCAATATATATTGATACTTTGATACCGATACTCCCATCCCTTTTTAACGGTCACTTGACTGACCCGCTAACTCTGGAAAGAAAGACAGGGTTGTGCCTGGTCTCCCCGTTTGTTTGCTTATAACTTGGAACCATTGGCCCAATATTAGACAATCAAAATCAGTAGTTTTACAGTTTATGGAATGGAACATAAAACGGCAAGTTATGCAGATGATGTTCTGCTATTTTTCACCAAAGTAGAATTTCCCACACCTATTGTGATGCATTTTCTTGATAATATTGGTCTGATGTCTGGTGACCTCACTTGACCTTTAGAAAAATGGACCCGTAGAATTTAACTTTTAGTTCCATAACCCTCATGATCTTTTAAGAAATTCCAAATGACTGTCTTACTGCGTCCCACCTCAGCAGTGATGGCGCGCTGTGAGAGGCCCTGCTTATGCAGCTCAACAACCCAACCACATTCAAAAAGAGAACCAAGCACAGCAGGCCAGACAAAGCCAGGTTCATCATCAGAGTCTGGACAGCTGCTGTCAGTTTGGTCTGAGGATTAAAACTGCAAAAAATTCCAGAGAATCCGTTTAGGAGGTTCAGAGGCCTACTGAAACCTGAGCCATGAAGCCCCACATGAACGAAGGTGAAGAAGGTACCAAATTGGAGGCAATGGTGAGGTTAGCAGAGGTCAGGTTCATCCTCTCCATATCTGCTGCAGAGGCATTTTCAAAATAGCAAGAGACAGGAAACAAACAGACTTCTTGGTTAAATGCACTTCATAAACAGATTTACATGCCTCTCAAATCTCAAATTACATAAAGCATCTATCTCTTCTCTTTGCTAATTCTGGTCAGCAGCATACAATTTACTTCAAAATGTAAAGATACCCAACAAAACCAAACTGATCAAACACTAGCTTTAACATGTTCAACGAATATCTGATCATTATATGGTTTCAAGAAAAATCAATCAAGATGTCAAGATCAGCAGTCAGGTTCAGCAGCTCCATTCTGATGCAGAACCTGTCTAGCAGACCAGACAAGGCACTGCCGTCATCACATCAGCACCTCTCATCCAAATATATGCAAAACATTTCAGAAGTTGTTCCTCTGAATTAAGCATTGTCAGATGTTTCCATAGAATGGATTTATCTTACAGCCAGGTTTGCATATAAACTAAGATACACACATGCACATGCACACGGTCACACATGTTATTATAATGATACTCCACTGACTTACAGTTATTTCTTGGACACTGATCCTGACCTTCACTCCACCGTAACGTTTACACCATTGTTGGACCTTTCTGGTTCCCACAAAACAAAATGAAGTGATACATTTCATTCCCACAATGTGATAATTAAAAGGAGGCAGGACAATATTAAGAATGAAGCTACCTGGGAGATTTAAATCAAATGGAAAATTCAATTAGAGAAAAATGATTAATTAATAATAAAACAAAAGTAAAACCCTCTCAATCCCTCACTCAACAATATGCAACATTTTGGTTTTCTGTTCAACTCGAAGGAATCTGAGCTGTGTGCCAGTTGAATGTTGATAAAAGCACATTACGTGTTTATTTTAAAGCGTATACCTCTCTGAGCTGAACCCATCACTTCTTTTAGATTTATTGTTTTTTAATCTCTTGAATGGACTCTGTATTTCCGAAACTGTTATTTCAGCTCCTCATTTTTTATTTTGCTCTTCAATCATGACTGGTAAATTAAGGGCATCCAGTATATTATTTAATCTTCTTTACTTCCTGAAACGTTTTTCTTCTGTAGAAATATTTAAACAAAGTTGGTATTGGTCTTGTTAGGTATGTTTGGAAGGCAGAGGCTGCTTCCTTCATCCGTCCGCTCCTTCCCTCCTCCTCAAGGCTGACTTTTTGTTTTTTTCTTTCTTTCTTTGCTTCCAGAGGGGGCTGCATGGAGAGAGGATAGCGCAGAGACATTCTTCTGGAGGCTCTTGTTGGGACGCTTGACGCTTTCTGTTGATAAGAAGAACTATAAAAAATCTAAGGGCGAAGGTAGGAATAATTAAACCTGTCAGCTTGTGCATGCTACAGTGCATTTGCAGAGTCAATTAAGGCTTTAATATTCTTGCAAAATAATGTTATTATTATTATGAATTCCAAATTTCTTTAGCTTCTAGGGTTGAACTGACGGCTCAAATAAAACAAAAACAGTGCTGCGTGCATCAAAATATTTCTTTCAGACTTTAAAGTAGCCGTCACTTGGTAAGAATGGAGCGTTGGTCTTGTGCGCCCTCTTCTGGTTGTTTGCTGTCAAAGTGGATGCTGTAAAATGACTGACGGAGACCCGTTCTGTTCAATTTTATTTCGTTAAGGAAGCACTCACTAGCATTTTGAAAAATAAATAGCCAACTGGAATACCATGCACAGTCTATAACCATATGGTACTATATTATTAGCTGTTGTGTGTTTTTTGTTGTTGATTGATTAGTTATTGGTATGGTACATGATATTAGCATTTAAGGTTGAGAATTGCTGCTCTTTTTTTCCCTAGGACGATGGACCTCCAACACACAGTTTATATTCTACTTTATACAACCGCCCTGACTGTTTATGGGGTCCATGGAGATAATGAAAACAACAAAACACACTTCTGGACTGAACAGGGCCTTCCGATTCTGTTGGAAACAAACACAACGCCCTTGAACTCTCCTTCGTTTAGTAAACAGCAGAGAGACGATGAGCCTGAACATTTCTGTGGCATTGAATGTCAGAGCGACCTACCGCCTTTGGACCAAACTGAACAAGAGAGACTTTTGGGGTACGAAACCTTGCACGAAAACGGCACGCGTACACACACAGGTATCGCTCTGCGGGGCTTCAACCAAACCGCTGGGGTCGAAAGCACAGCGGGCCGTGTGCGCAGAAAGAGGCACGTCTATGGAGCAGACGGACGATTTGTTATTTCTGACTCTTACTTTATCACAAACTACCCTTTCTCCACTGCTGTCCGCCTGTCCACGGGGTGTTCGGGGGTCTTGGTGTCCCCAAAACACGTGCTGACAGCGGCCCATTGCATCCACGACGGGAGAGACTACTTAGAAGATGCAAAAAAGCTCAAAGTTGGCGTTTTGCAGCTCAAGACGAAAAGAAAGAGAAGGGGTCGGAAGAGGAGAGGCAAGGTTGGAGGGAAGGATGAGACTGCGATGGATCAAGGGCGAGAGAATGGAAAGCGGACCAAAAGAGTGAGGCGAAGTGTGGCATCCAAAAAGCGACCTGTTTTCAGATGGACTCGAGTTAAAGAGAGCAAACTCCCCCAAGGCTGGATTTACAAAGTCAGCAACCCCCTGTCCTCTGATTACAATTACGCACTGCTGGAGCTGAAGCGTCCCGTCAAGCAGAAGCACATGGAGCTCGGAGTGGCCCCCGACGACACTTCAGCGGGACGAATTCACTTCTCAAGTTACGACGCGGATAAAAGTCACCTCGACGGACGCGGGAAGGAGAGAGTGGTGTACAGGTTCTGCTCCGTGGCGAAGGAGTCCAGCGATCTGATTTATCAACATTGCGACGCGCAGACGGGGGCCACGGGGGCCGGGGTGTACGTGCGCCTGCGGGAGGAGACGGGGAAGTGGCAGAGGAGGGTGATCGGGGTTTATTCGGGGCACCAGTGGGTGAAGGCGGGCGATGGAGAGCAAAAGGAATACAACGTAGCGGTGAGAATTACGCCCACTAAATATGCGCAAATCTGCCACTGGATACACGGGGATCCAAAACTGTGTAAAAAGATATGAATTTGTTGCACTTCTCCAGCAGAAACTCTTGTTATGGTGCGGTGCGTATACGAAAAGCAGAAGAACGACACATTGCCTGTTATTATAGAAAGCTTCTGGGACTTTTTGCTGTTCAATACGTTGACTTTATCTCCTAGGGTTGTCGCAATGTCAAATTTGTCATAGCGCCACGATTTAATGATGATTAATGATTATTGAGAACATAGCAGTAAGGAATTGTTCATTTTCTTTCATTCCCATTGTCTAACACGTTACGATTGCTAAATTTGAGGCCACCTTTGTGAAATCAAACTTTATGAAGGATAAAATAAAGTAAATTTGAGGGGGAAAAAAGACAGATAAAACAGTTATTTGCATTTAATTATATTTTTGGGACGACAGATTGAATTAAAAATACTTAATTTTGCTTCTAAAATGGTCACAATTATTATTTATTACAATTATATTCACTTAAATGTGTGAATGTTTTGTCATTTGTGTGCTGTTATATTCTCACTCTGCCCAGGTCACGCTTGAAAAAAACTCAGTGGGTTGTCACCTGGTTAAATTAAGGTTAATGAATAAATAAATAAATACGTTTTGTGACTTTGATAATCATCAATTAACCAAATAATCTTGACATTCAGCTTCACCATATCACATTCCAATGGGGCTCTGATTCTTTGCAGCTGAATTTTTTTTATATACATTTGCAAATTCAACTTTTCTGAGGGTATGCCACATGTTGGTTTCCATGGAGATGTTGGTGCTTTGTCTGAAATATTCCACCATCTTGCATTTATTTAATTACAGTTGGTTTTATTATTAAAACGAACATGAATTCTTACTGTGAGTGAGGTCGCTTCTCCACAGAGTCTGAACACCTGCATGTTTCCATAGTAACAGATATTTAATGTCATGCTGTGGGACATTGGACACAAGAAGGCCTCAGACCCTTCACCAGAAATGTACATATGTGGACCTTTAAGGCAATGGCTGCTAGCAGTGACTGTCATCTGTTTCTTTTGTGTTCTGTTTGTTTTGCTTGACAGAGACCGAATAATTCATTTGCAATAAATACCTGTGTTGCTTGATTTTGCATAATAACAAGGTATGGTTTTTGAACTGTACTGTTTGAATACTGCAGGAAAATATTTTTTGTGTTCTTGTTGATTTTGTTTTTGCTTTTGAATTGCAAATAAAACAGAAACTTTGCACTTTAAAATTGTTTAGCTTAGTTTTTAAAGGAGAAGTGTATAAATGTGATTTAATATGAGCTATTAATAAAGAACCCAAACAGAGATGAGTGATGAGCCGTGGTTGGACCAGTGTATTTGTTTTTTTATTGCATCTCATTGGACTCACATGCAGATGGGGAGGGAGGGCGATGCCATCCACTGGAATAAAAACTCAACATAGCCTTCATATTCAACATTATATGTCCACATTCTTTGATATTTTTATGAATCATACTCATCTTTATTTTCTTTGAACACTTTGTAATGCCACAATGGATTAAGATACAGTTCACTTTGGAAAGAAACAATACACAGAACATCCAGCGTACTTGAGTGCTTTACAGTGAGAGTCCCCAAGACTTCAGCCAATGCACTGTCTCTGCCACTGCTTTACAAATGACCCAATGTAGACTCTGACCTCAGTCTCGTGAGACTTTGAGACTTATTAATGTAGTACCATGACTGACCAGCAGAGGGTGCAAGATATAACACTGCAGGTAAGATAACCTCAACACACATCTTTTATTCAGGTATCTACAAGGAAATAAGGGTTTTCAACTACTTGCCTTTCTGTCTGACATAAAATTGTTGATGTAACTAAAATATATGATTTTTTTCCCATTTCAAAATAAATAGTAAATAAAATATGTAAAATCTATTGTCAAAATAGTCTACAATGCATACAATTTGAACACAGTCGAAAATTTAACGCAGATTGAAAAAGAATCTGAAAATAAATGAAAGTAATAAAATGAGAACACTGAGGTGTTCCTTGATAAGTCCCTATTTGCAGCGCATGCTGTCACATTTAACTGTCTGAACGTCAACAGCAGGAGGATGGTTTCAGAGAAAGAACAACTGAGTTTAATGAATGATACTTCATGATAAGTTTGAGCGTGGAGTCGAAAGACTGGGCCTTGGCAGGTGAAGTTACACACACCACGTTTAACAACACAGTCCTCATCTGGGGAATGCGCAAAACCAACATATACGGTATGCACTGTTCAAGTCAGCTGATATGTGGAAGTGGAGAATGGATCTAAATACACATTTATTTGTTTTTGTTAAATTTTCCAGAGTATATTAAGTAAAGGTTAACACTGAGTTACACACACCCACACACACATAAACTGAATTTGTTTTCTGTTTCTAGGGTTCACATTCACAGTTGTGCTACAACATTAGATAGGAAAAGGAGGGCTTTTAATTAAGCCAGAGAGTGAAGTTAGTATAGATGATGGCTGATTGGCTGAAGGGGACAAAGGGGAGGCAGTGGGGAAGTGCAGACATCCATATCCACAGAGCTCCATACACATTGACAGACCTGCACGCAAATGACACACATGTAAAAAATAACCTTATAAATATCCATGCAAAAATACATCTTAAAGGTAACATTAAACTTACAACAGAGTGACAACCACCTTTAGAGATTGCCTGTCCCGCCGCCTACATGAAGTCCTTAATGTTGAGGTCGTCCAGGGCATTTCTGGGAGGAGGGGGCTTTCTCGGACTCTGGGCAGCTCCAGACATCTACAAGCACAAATGCTCAGGTCACTTTCAGATTGATGTTACAAATGAAGATATTTAAGTGAGTACTGTACCGGTGCTCCAGGAGCAGGGGCTGCTCCACCTGCTGGGAAACCCGGCCTAACCATCGGCATCATGGGAGCTCCTGGTGCACCAGCCTTAAACATAAACCCACAATAAGTCTGGGAATTGAAAGCATCGACTGCCACTGAAGGGAAACGTTGTCCTGGAGAGTCCATTAATGTCCTTAGTTTGGGGTCATTATTGGACTGGACGGGGCTGATGGTCTTACCATACTGAAGCAGGGCGCAGTCCCCATAAAAGAAGGGACACCCATGGGAGCACTCTAAGGGTATGGAGGGGCATGGGGAGAGGAGCAGGTGTGATGTTACTAAACTACATGTAACATACAAAACGCAAGAGACACAAACACATACAAAACAAACATACAATGGACAAGACATGACCAGACCAACAGCACACAGCAAACCATTTTACAGTATATGTTTTATTCTAACTTCTAACATGCACTATGGAGTTTATAACAGCCGAGGGCAGATGTCTAATGGATCGGATCTAATTGGAGGTGGCATTAAATATACAAGTTTTGTGTAAAACACAAACATATATTTTTAAAGATAATGCACATAAAAAGTCAACAATTGATTGACCAAGTTGGCTTTTTTCTTTTGTATTTTGGTAAATGTGAGCATTAAAGAAGGAAGTAAAACTGAAGAAGAAGCTGTTTCCAAGCAACAGTTTCACATTTAGCACTACTTCTGGCACTTCATCATTCTCCAGAATTTCACAGAATCGTTTGGGTTGAACAAAACTATCTGTAACTGTTTTTGAATGTATTGTTTTGATGACCCAAACATGTCGGTTAAGTGTCCTGGTTGTGGAACCTGGAGAGCCAGATGAAGTCTGTCTGTTGCCTCCATGCGCCTACACTCCATGCTATAAAACACAGACAAACATTTACCATGGGGGCACCCCAACTGGGGGGAGCTACCTGAGGGGCTGTTCCCATTGTGAGATCTGCAAGACACAGAAGAGCCATGGTCAGCAAATGCTTTGTAGGTTAAAAAAAGAAAAAGAACAGAGAGAGAACATATATTTGTCATGGACACAGACATTTTGGGACTTATTTATGTTAAAGTTTTGGTACATTTATATGATATATTTATTGATATATTTTTGCATATTTAATGATCTGTAACTGTGCAGTGTACATATGCCAGATTGTTGCAAATGTGCTGTACAAAACTATATAAAACAGTGTGCATGCTCAACCATCCCAAAACATCAATCTCCTGCCCCATTTTAACATCACATTTGCATGCAACAGTTGAGGATATCTAAGGACTACTTACTACTCGCCATGTTAGCCATGGAGGTGTCAACATCGCCTGCCTGAGGGTTCACAGTGGGCTTCATCACATCTCCTAATCCATCAAACACTACAGAGGGCACAGGCAGGGGCACAGGGAAGGACAAGGAGGGGTTAAGCATTCCCCAAAGCAAGCAATCATCACGTGCATCACAACTCACACTCATCGTACTACAGGGATTACCATGGCAACCAACTCCATGACAACAAAGAGAGCAAAATACATCGTAAACTATGAAAGCCAGGACCCACCTCACTCTAGAAAATGTATTGAAATAATCATGATGTATATACTGTAATTGGTGTATTTGGGTCTATTGGGTACATTTTGCATAACTGTTTTAAAAAGCCTTTTTGTGTGAGAAAAACAAAGCAATATAATATGTGACACAGCTTTCAGTGATAATTGTGTTGCAGATAAAGTGGTCAAACAATGCTAAATTTGACATTTTTTCAAGAGTCAAGCATCTGGTAGAGAGGACAGTGCAGCAGAGCTCGCACTGCTGCAATGCAGTGCACTGTGGGAAATGAGCGTGTTAAGAGAGAGAGCAAGAAAACTCACCCAATCACATGGCAGGAAGCAAGCAAAGAAGCCAGCCCAAGAGCCAGATGGAGAGAAGCGGCGAGGGAGAGGAAGAGTCAAAAGCGCAGATGCCAGAGAAAGAGAAAAAGAATAAAGCAGTGACAACCGTGTGTGAATGAAAGGAGGAGAGGAGCAAGTTAGAGCCTCACAGCAGCACTACTACACACAAGTGACACACAACTTCAGTGACAATGAGAAGAGATGAAATGCCAGCAAGTCAGAGGAGTCAAACCAGTTGACCAGGGCATGCTCATAGATGACAAATGTAGAAATCATGCAAATGTACTGGAGATAAAGCTAGGTCTACTCTACAATAATACAGACTCTCAACAACAACAACAACAACAACAACAACAACAACAACAACAACAACAACAACACCAAGCTCATTTTAGACAGTAAGATAAATTGAAATCACAATAACAAACAACAAGTTTCTCCTATCTGACATGTTAAGTTAACTAAGCAATCTTTGAAACATAATCATCTAAATGTAGCAGTTTAAATGTTCAAAATGCAACAAAACATCATGAATATTGTGACACACAGTGTAAATTAAATGCATTAAACAAGACTTGTCACAATACTTGAATTTACAACTCAATTTCACTACCATAACATCAAACAAAACAAACAAAAATATATATATTTTAACCTAATATAGGATGAATTCATGTATTGGTTTCATACTGTGAACTCCTTTACCATCTTAACCCAAAAAGAGAATAATAATATTTTCTTTAAGGTAAGACACTGCAGGTGAATAGAAAAAAATCCTAAATGTAAAGATATAAATTTGAAACTTCATCTGGAATTATTAATCATCGTGTAATATTTTCAGAAATAAATAAAGCATTTTATGGGTAAAACTGCCAAAATTGCACATATTCGGGACATGTAAATCTGAAATATGGCGAGGTTTTAATTTCTTGGGGTAGGCGCTACATAAAGGGATAGGCCTTTATGGGAGAATTTTGAGAAAACAGACTTTGAAATTACAATGTTCCATATGGGTGCAAGTGGATTAAATGAAATAACAGTAGGTGCTGATTGAATTATGTTGTTATTTCCGGGTGAAAGTATGTTGAGAACAGGCAACTGAGTTTTGCCTGTAGTGTCCTCATCTTAATTTTACCATGTGTTCATATAGTTTAAAGTTTATGTCAATTTAGAGTATTGATACAGGCGCAAATGAGTTTCGATACTAGTTTCAATTGATAAACTGCGTTTCTTTGACAACAACAAAGCAGACCTTCCGTTCCTTCCATGCATGCGTTACACCGTCAGTGGCGCTAGTGAAATGCTCACACTTCATGCCCGTGGAGTGAATATGCACATTACCTGACATGAGTTCGGCTCCGGGCGCAGCAGCAGCAGCGGGGGCAGGAGCGGCAGCAGGGGCATCTCCGGTGGACTCTGTCAGGTCAGCCCAAAAAACAGAGCGTCCCAAATGGAGCAAGAGGAAATCCCATCGCAGCATTGGGGTAAAGAAGGGGAACAGTCAGCCTTCAGGAGCACACTGTTAATGCTGAAAAAGTGTTCCAAAATTAGACTAAAATTAAAAAAACACAAATTGATTCTTTTTAGTTTGAGATCAAAATGCAACACAGCGCCTCAAAGTTAGTAACCTTTATTTAATGCAGTATTAGTAAATAACAACCAAGAGCATTAATTTCAATCATTATTTCAGTTAAGAACATGCTCAATGCAAAAGCTGTGTGTAAAGTCCCTATATTATGTTTAATACACTTCTTACTAGGGCTGTCACTAACGATTATTTTAGTAGCCGACTAGTCAGCAATTACATTTTCGATTAGTCGACTAGTGAAACAAATATTTTGGTTGTACAATGAGACTTTTAAATACATTATCAACCAAATAAAGGTTGATTTATGGTGGCCAAAGGTCTCTGGATAGAGAATATTTACAAAAAAGTGAATTACTGATGAAAATCTGAAATAGTTTATTTGTTTTTGATATCCTGAGCGTCAACAGAAATGTGGTGGCCTGCGGCAAGAAGCCTCACATGGACCCCCTTTAGTACAAATTAGTAGAAATTCTGACCCCCTAAGACCATGTGGCCCAGGACAATTGACCCCTTTGTTCCCTCCTGGCTACTCCCCTGGTCTTTGTTTTAAAAAAGCATTTCTGTATCTGTTGTCGAGTCTGTATAGTCCAGTTAAAGATTTAGATGATCAAAAATGACTCTGATTTTTTTTTTTTAGTCGACTGGTCACGATCAATCAATTAATCAGCCCCATTTCTCACTATAACTGTTTATCTCATGACCAGGCCATAATATTAAAGATGCTGTATTTACATCAAGTAGGTCTAAATAGAAAAGCAGAATTTGTACATAGAGTGGTCAGTGCGTAAGACATTGTCCAAAACATCTAAAACTTTTTATCCTTTTCAGCTTCTTTTTACTATAATCTATGATACAGCCACAACAAGGCTAGTACAGGACATTACCCACCACCAAACAGGTTCATGATGTCTCCAGTGTCTAATTTTGCTGGTGGTGCTGAGGAGAGGAGGGGAGCGGGGGAGCTGAACACGTCCGCTATAGGGAGGGGCAGGTGGAGATGACGTTTAGATAATACTACAACAATCAACTCTACCTTGTTTTCTGTCATTCACTCTATCAAAACAACCAGTGCAAACCAAACCATGCAGCGATCGTGAGTACTTTTTATAGCTGCAGAAGAGAGATTCACACTTTGCACTGCCAAGCAAAAACAGGCACAGCAAGCCATATCTGAGAGCGACACTGCACAAGTCAGAATCAGAGTGAGGGTATATACCTGCTGTAAACAAGTCAACGTTTGGTGGGGGCGGGGATTGGGCAAAGCTTGTGTCTGGCATAGAGTTAAAGAGATCTATAAAGACATGCATAAGTGGTTACTAGATATAGAGGTTACCATGCCTCATCAGAAACAGCAGCCATGTTGGTTTCAAGAAACTATACAAATTATCAGAGGTGGAAATGTGCCATACGTACTAATGCCTGAGAAAGAAGCAATAATCTACAAGAATATTCAGAGTAAAGTTTTCCATGATTTCTGTCTGAAAAGAAATGCAAACAAATTAGATTATTGCTAGTAGTGACCTTTCATTATTGGTAATTTTGTTAGACATTCACTATTTTGAGTGAGCGTAACCCATAACTGTACTGTTTCTATAACAGCTTCTACTACTAGAATAATACCGTGGTTGTCTCCATGGAGATGATGCTATTCTTTGCCTGGAGTCTGCCACAGTATATGATATTAAACATATCTATCTCTATTTATTCAATTACAGGTTTTATTGCTGAAAATCTGACCTGTAACTTGCCCTGGTAGCATCACCTGCTTGTTTCCATGGAGATAGATTTAAAGCAATATTATGAGACAAGCAGATGATATACGTTCCACTAGTAAAGTTACATAGGGCATCTTTTAAGCTTCATTTGTTCCTTTTTGCCAACCATCTGATAAAAGGGATCTATCAAGCTCCTGGGCAAATGAACTATAAAAGGAACTATTACAAGTCCCTGAATCTCATTTATTACACCAGCTTTACTCCTCCTTATATTTACTAAAAATAATCTTGGCTGGATTTGAAATATGATTGCACTTCAGTCGGTTACCACGTGTAATTAGAGAAAATCAGCCAAATCAGCCCAAAACTACAGTCTCAGCTTCAATTTAATTGAGCATCATTTCAGTCATGCGCTTTAGGAAAAATCAACCCCCATCTTAGCGAGTGAACTACATGAGCAACATTTACGTTCCACCTTTACAAGTTCAACAGATGCAAAGATGCCAGGCATGATCACAAGCTGGTACAGATCCATATTTGGTTTACCGCTGAACAGGTCGGTGGAGTGGTTTGCGTTGGGGGCGGAGATGGTGGCGGTGGTTGTGATGGTGGTGGAGGCGGAGCTGAAGAGCGGTGAGGGGGAGGGAGGAGGCTGGGAGGTAAAACACACGTCCAAAGAGCTAGCGGCAGGTGTTTCAGAGTCTGTCATCATGGAGAAAAGGTCTAGACCAGTGGACGCGGCGTTGGAGGAGCTACCCTCTGATGGAGCGAATGGGTCTTGGATGAGGAAAGGGACAAATGGTAAATAATAGTTTAAATTAAAATTTAGATTGATAGGGATGTAACAATAACCAAAATATCGTGATATCATCAAAATCTACAACAATATCATGGGCTTTCAATACATTGGAACAGCTTTTTTTTTTGTTTGTTTACCAAAGGCTTGTTTGTTTACCAAAGTATATATTTACAATTCTCTCCATAATATTGTAATAAATATTGAACCGTGAGGAGATGCATATCATGATGATTTTGTACTGACCTTGTTACATCCCTAATAGTTGATGAGACAGGAAGATTTTGAGTGAATGTTGAGGTAGTTGGAGAGAACGAGGCAAAATGAATAATGAAATTAGTAGAATGGAAAACGGGGGAGATGTTTGAATATTTAGGAATCATCCACCAAAGCATCTGAGATGTCGAGAAACAATTAAGCCGCATTATTCATCAAAAGAATAGATTAAATGTGTTCTAAACTAGACAATCTTCAGTGTCTTTAGCAACAAGAGCATAAGAAAGCACTATCTTCCCACACTGTACCTTCTGAATTTGACCCAGCTCCATCTTCCATAATAAATATACACAACACAAGCTATTTCCATGGAAAGTGTGACAAAAGTAAGAAAAGATACACACAGCTAGGCAACATGCAAAATGTCAACTACGCAGCTCAAACAAATCTATTAGCCTTTTTCTTCTCATTCATAATACAAAGAAGAAAAAAAATACTACTTTATATAGCAAAAGGTGTCTCACTTCAGAAACAAATGTGGTCCAAAAGCACAGCCCTAGGGGTAGGCCTAGGGGTAGTGTTCTAAATACTGATACAATTGTTAAGCTTGATAAATTGTTTTACACAAGATTATGAATGGTTTTAGCACACCAAAACAAACTGCTACTTATTATGGATGCCGAGAATATTCGATTCACAGATAATTGTGATTATTCAATTCACAATTCAAGAATCAAGCATTAAACAATGGTGGCAACCTTAAAAGCATTCGCAGGTGATTTCCATTCAGTCTATCCTCCAAAAAGGTAAACTCAAAGTAAATTGTTGTTTCTGTCATCTTATCTTGTATGGTGTCATCAACTCAAAGGTAATGTGAGAATTTGAATGACAGAAAATGAAGGATTTCTCTGCTCTTTGGTCATGGTGTCAGCAATTAAACCTCGATGTGTCTTTTCACAATAATCGTACCACATACACTTCTCATTTTGCATAACTTCAGTACATACTCTTCTTGTCCAATATTTAAACACGGAGAAAGAGTCACCCACCGGCTCCAGCGGCAGCAGCAGGGGCAGATGCGGCAGCAGCTCCGCCTTCAGCCGCAGCACCAGACGCCTCAGAGGCAGGAGCAGGTGTGGCAAAAGTGTCTGATGTTCACACAGAGCCAAACAGGAAACAGAAACATCACGTAAGAGAGACAGAGAGAGACAGAGATTAAGCCAAATTCAAGTTCAAAAGAGATATCTCAATCAGAAGTGTGCAAATCAAGCTGCAGATTTCTTGTGCAACATTCATGATTGACAGGTGAATGAACGAATGAGAGTACAGACAGGAGGCACTACATTCAAGGCGAGTCTCCTGCAGATTATTGGAATAAAGATTACACCCAAAGCAGTGGCTAAAAATGGTACAGCTATCGTTTTGTAGCTGTAGCCGTAAGACATACTGGGTTTGATAGATTTGCTTTTATTAGGAAAAGCAAGTGGACCTATCAAACAAGATCCATGTGGAAAAATGAACAGAGCAGATTTTTGTGCAAGCCAAGAGGAAGTGTGAGTGCAGTTGGAACAATATAGCATTTTAGAAGAGGTTGAAAGTGTGTCCCACAAGTCATTAGCTAAAATGATTTATGGAAGTGCATCACAAGGTTTCCTCTGATGATGCATCTTTTCTTGCAAGACACAGAAAAGCTTGATTTACTGTAATTTATTTTTCTATTTTCACCAATCAGGCAAAACATTTTGACCACTTGTTTCTTGGCAGTTGTTCACTATGACCACTTGCCTAACCCATTTCAAACCAACTGTCAAGCATTTTATCAGAACTAACAAAGGGTATAATAGTTTATCTTTTGGATTGATGATGCATGTCCAGAGTGAAAGTTAAGTTGAAATTGATTCTGGTCTAGGATGAAATCTAACTAAAATGGCAGCTTACATTAGGTAAGTTTACAAGGACTTTGCATAAACTTGCCAGAGTGACCTACAAAAATCTATAGCTTTTGAGGGGTGATAATGTCATGCTAAATGTCGACTAAATGTAAACTTTCAGTCAGTCTCCAGGTTCCACAGTAAAGCCTCCAGTATGCCACAATCATACAGTCTGTTATTTCTCTGTCGTCCAAATGTGATCCATAGCCAGTGAGAGCTAAATTAAGTCAATAAGAAGTTTTAAAATAAAGACGTTTTACCTCTCAACCCAGAGGATATATCAGTTTTGAGGCTTCTCTGGCATTATTTTGCAACAGACACAGTACAATCTTTAGACTCATGCTAGCTAGCGTTCACCCTAGACATGCCTCATCTTCATTGGGCTTCGGTGGACCAGGAATATTCACACAAGCTGCAGTTTTACAGATGCTAACAATTCCTTAGTGTACAACTCAAAACCTTACAATTTCTTGGCTTCTAACACATCAATTTAGAGGGCAAAATGTTTGTACATCTCACCCACCAACAATGATGTACTATTTTTCATTGTTTTTCAGTGGTCAATGTGATGCCTGATCGTCACCAACTTTGAGCATGCATTTATCTGTGTCGTCATACTGTGTGTTGAGCTTTCCAGAGCCTCTCACAGGCTACTCTCTGGAAGCCCACTGACCTCCCAACAGATCCATATTGGCGGCGCCTGGGGAGGTGGCGGCTGCTGTGCTAGTGGGAGGAGCTAGAGGCGAGGCTTCTGCAGCTGCTGGTGTGGGCGTGGCTGCTGCCGGAGAGGGGGCGGGCTCTGCTGCCAGGGCGGGTTCGGCTAGCAACGAATCGCCCATTTCTGTAGGTGTCAGGGTATCCAACCATCCAACAAAACAATATCCCCCAAAAGGCCAACCAAAAACAATCCAAGGGAGTAACCGCAGAAACCAAAGTCAAATCAAGAAAAAATCCAAATTAAAATCCAATAAAAGCGAAAATAAAAACAGCCCCCGTTGGTAACCAAAAACAGACAATGAAGAATGTGGAGGGAAGGGAGAGAAGGCAGAGAGAAACAGACACTAAGAGAACAGCTTATTAGGACACGAACAGGGAGCAACATAGTGACATAATTGGGAAATCTTGTAATATCTAAACAAAACTAACATTAGAGGAAACATCAATGGAATCTAATTTGTTATTTTTATATAGATAAC